>OY992532.1:40971834-41571834 GCA_963921185.1 Dasysyrphus tricinctus | reverse complement strand
GAGATTTGGCTAATTTTTGTTATTTATTGAATGCCCAGTGGGTTTTTCATTTTGACGTCTTTTATTAGTGTCACTTTTTGTATGGGATGCATGATGCATCTTACGCGGGCAAAAAAGTGGACTACTGGCTACTTATACCGACGATGTGATGGTTTATTGACACATACATGCGACGCTGAAGTCATTGACTAAAAACATCAACTGATCAAGGGAAGAACTAGCTATCAGTTATTCTCTAAATTTTTTTAAATTAAGGCCATTATTTCAAGCCATCCCACAGTGCGTCGATTGTATGGAGATGGTGGACAAAAATCAATTTTCCAAAACCAAGTTGACTTTGCAAACAAAATTTTTTGTAAATGTAATAAAAAAGAAATTTTACGAAATCTATCAAAAGTTTCACGCCCCTTGCCACGCCCACTTTTGTATATGATTTATATCTTTGAAACGGCTTGCACGATTTCAATAAAATTTAAGGAATTTAATTTTCTAGATGAGTTCAAAAACAACAAATAATGTCGACCCTATCCGCCCACTGCCACGCCCACTTTTTATATTGTTTACTTCTAATAAACCGCTGGTAAGATTTGAATAATATTTTGGAAACTTGAATTAGTTAGTGAGTTGAAAAGCAAATAATACCTATTGTTAAAACTATTCACCCCCTGCCAAGCCTCCTTAAATCGCTTTATATGAGTGAAAAATACTTCACAAATACATGGTTTTAAAATAACATTTTTCGTCACCCTAAAATTGGGTTGCCGTAAACGCCAAAATTCACTTTTTGGACTTGGTATGCAGTTTTATGTTTTCGGGGTAGCTCTTTCCAAATATTTTATCCGTTTTGCTCTATCTCTTTCCATGGCTGAGATATTCAGAATGGTTTTGACGTATATCCATCAAATTCATCAAGTTCGCGTATTGTTTTGACGTAAACGCCAAAATTTGGCATTTACGTCAAATTTGCCATACAATTTACGCAAACTTTTCTTTAAGAATTGTTTTGACGTACGTCCTATTATCCTGCAACGTACGCCATCAAATTTTAAATGTTTATTCAGTATTGTTTTGCCTTACGTGCATACCAAATGCAATGTATTAGTATTAAATCGTATGCACGTAGGCCATTAGCAAGAAAAATATTTTTTTTTTTAACTACCGTACGTGCATATGATTTTACTGTGAGAGTGAAAAAAGTTTAAATAACGTTCCCTATCCAAAAAAATTTCAGTTGGTCTATCTCTATAGCCTTTGTCGTGAGAGGACGTCGAAAATGGATTATCCAGTACCCACTATTGACGAAACCCTTCTTTCGTAAGAATTTATAGTCTACATATAGCATTCGCACATTAAATTAACCAAATCGCAAATAGGTTTAACCTTAATGCACATAAGTTTCACCCAACCGCAAATAGATTTAACCCAAACGCAAATAGAATTAACCCAATCGCAATTCGATTTAAACAAAACGCAAATATAGTTAAACTATACGCAAATAATTTAAACTATTACAAATCATTTTAACCGAAACGCAAATTGAATTAACCAGAGCTTGATTTATTGTTCCAGCTGTACTTTTTGGGTCTAATGGTTTTTGGTATTATCCATAATTTAAAAAGCCATGATTAAGGGATTGTCCTTTTATTTTTTCGGTAAGTTCTTGGAAAAATCCACAGAACTAGTTGAATTGACAGTTGGGGTTTTGTTAAAATCTTATGGTGAACTATTCCTACTGTTATAACCCTTCCATTTTTCCACCACAGAGCTGGAACAACAATTTCAGCCCGGGTTAATTCAATTTGCGTTTTGGTAGAAATGATTTGTTAATAGTTTAAATTATTTGCGTATAGTTTAACTATATTTGCGTTTTGTTTAATTTGAATTGCGATTGGGTTAATTCTATTTGCGTTTGGGTTAAATCTATTTGCGTTTGGGTGAAACTTATTTGCGTTTAGGTTAAACCTATTTGCGATTTGGTTAATTTAATGTGCGAATGCATACATCGACTTCAATAATTAAAAAACCTACTAAAACTAATTTGGGAACACCGAAGAACTTATATAATCAAAATCTTAATACAATTCACAAAACAAAAAATATATCAAACGAAAAAATTAATGATATAAAAAGTTTGTATCATCAGAGGATAACAAATATTTTGAAGCTCTTTTTAAACAATTGAAATAACAATTCTACTAATTATGTTATTTTTTTACTGATTTAATATTTATTGTTTAAACAAAAATGTATAAAATGTTTGGAGTCATTAAGTTTACTTTTTATTATTTATTTTGTCTCCTTTATTTTAGTAACGAAAGACCGTATGAAAAATACTGTGATTTTTTTTCTTATTAATAAAAATGAAGTGTTAAACAGTTCCTGGAAAACTACTTTAAGAAAACATGTGTAATATATATTTATTTTCTCAAAAACTATGTCTTTTATTAAAAAATGAAAACTTGCATTTTAATTCCTTCACTTTAAATAATGACATTTCTTCTTTTATTTATTATTGAAATGCCGTATGTGTCCGTGTTTTGACGTACGTGTATGGATAGAAGAAAATTTTGTTTTTGATGGCGTATACGGCAAAGTCATTTTTTAAGAAATTTTAAATATTTTGAAAACTAAAAGTGTTTTAGAATATCTTATAACATTTTTTGAATAAAGATTTCCATATGGATATCGTGTCAAAAAATGAAAAAATCCCAGCGGTTGGTTTTCATGCACTTGACTGCCAAACCTTTAAATGCGATTTCCCAAAAACATTGAAATGGCGCTTACGGCAACCCAATTTTAGGGCGACGTTTTTTAAATATAATACTCTGACAACACAAATAAACAAAACAAAAGAACTTAAATATTTTAAACATATTTATTTTAGGAAAAACAAAATAGAAATTCGTGTACAAAAATTAACAATTCTTCTTTACAAAATTAGAAATCGGAGTCCGATTTTTCAAAATCTTCAAAGGAAGAAGAAGTAAACGAAGCCGAAGATGTTTCAACGCATTCGGTAGGCTGTATATATTTTGCAATTTCTTCTTGGTCTTCCTTCGATAATCTTAATTCTTTTTTTCTTAAATTTGAAATAAGAGGATCAGATCTGATAAGCAGGACGGTCAAAATATCTTCGTTGGTGTAAACACGAGATGATTTCCTTGTGTGACCAAGCCGAGTTTTTCGAAATTTCTTATGGCTTGCCTCAAGTGCCTCTTCAGACAATAGACCAATTGGAATTTCGAAAGATGATATAATATCTGGGCCATGAACTAAAAGCTTATGCACACTTATTGGCATGTAGTACCAACTGTAAAGGTCTAGATATAATTCTTTTACTTCGGCAAGTTATATTGAGAATTGACTTATATCAATAGTAAGTCCTGAAGCAAAAACTCTCAAAACTATTGAGAATTTGTAAATAAGTCGTTCATCAAGACCTGTTATCTCCGCTGGCTGTTAACTTCGCATCCTTGAAAAATCGTCGTGCCGTATTGCCGTCGTTTGTCGAACCGAACCCAGGCTTAGGCTTGTCGATATTAAGACCCACTCGAGTTTTAAACATTCCTTGAATTAATTTTTTTCTTTCATCAAACACTTTCTTATTTTCGGAGTCTTTTCCTACCCGCCATGATTTAAAAGGGAATCTATACGATATGTAACAAACACTCGAAACATTTTATCCATGAATGAAGGGTGGATAAACCAAATCGGTAGTTTTCTTCAATTACTGATTTTTCATTGATTTTTATCGAATTCATTTCTTTATTAGTTGCTCCACAAAGAAAACATTTTGCTGCTGAATTGGTGTTAGATAAAATATTGCATACACTGCCATCCACCATTGTAAATATTAACTTAAAAGAAATTTTTAAATTAAAACCGTTTTTAATGATGGTTGCAGGAGTGAGTTGTTCTATAAAAAGGAGAATATTTAAAAAATCGAAATTGTTAAAAAATTGTTCATGAACACATTTACCGATTTGAGATTTCTTTTCGGCTTCCTCATTTCTTATAAGTTCTGGACATTCTTTCATAAACATGAACTTAATCGGACGGCAGAACATGGTAGAAGAACATCGAGGATTTTTCCAAAGCTCAACACCAGTACTTTCTTCAACCAATTTTAAATGCGATAACGCTATCAAAAAAAGATACTCATCCGTGTTTTTGGAATCGGAAAATACTTGTTTGTATTGGCTATGGCCGGAACTTCCGTCAAAGCCCCATTTGCAGGTGAGAATTGCGTTTGTGTCATCGCTTATTTCAGAAATTTTGGCAATACTCTCCCCAGTTTTGTTCAGAAGTTCCTGAAGATCAACAGAGGCAGTGGTTTCTGAAACTTCTCTTTTATTGGGAAGCATCTGTTTTTTAAAATGTCTCAGTTTATATAAACTATGAAATAAATCCTTATTCAGTGAATTAACCACAGATCCCAATATATCATATTTTTTTTCGGAAAGATATAGATCTAAATATAATGCTAGCGCATCTTGTGGTGTTAAAACTGTTTTCTTTCCACCAGATTTAACTCCAACACCAGAGGAACGTTCGGAAACTTCCGCAGCGAACCTCAGCTCTTCAGTTGAATTGGAGGCTAAAAGATTCGCAACTCTTCGTTTTTTCGTCTTTTTTGACGCTTCTAAAAATGGTGTTTGGGGTCTTCCCCGACTAGTTCCTGGTTCATCAAGAGACGACGCATTTTGCAGATGGGTTAAAATGCTACCAGGAAAAGTAAAATTATTTTCAAGCCAAGCCTCATGGCGCTTCTTGAAGAGAGCATGATTCCTTGAACATTGCCTCCATCGTCGTTCAAGGTTTGAGTCAAAAAACTTAATTTTGGACTTTAAATCATTTTTTATTTTCAAGGGACATTTATTTATATTCAATTCATTCAAAATAAATTTTAAAATATTTTCAATTCGTGATTTTTTATCAAAAAAAATCCATTTTTCATAAGTTTGTTGATTTTTAAGGATATGACCTTGTCCTACAAAAAGTTGAATATTTTGAAGGTTAGCAAAAAGTAGCATGAAAACTTTGCATTTTCGCAAAGTGGAATAATAAGGCAATGTAATGCATCAAAAATTCTGCTACACTTTGCTAAACTTTTTTTAAAAGCTTAGCCAAAGTGAAAAAATGCCTTAAAATATGCTTTTTTTCAATAATTCACTGAAGCTACAAATTATTTCAAAAATTAAATAAAACAAGTCATACCTCCTCTAAATAAATCCATTATTTATAATCACAGCCCAAAACAAATTTGCTTCAATTACTTTTCTTTCACCAGCTAAATCACTTCGCACAATATCGCGTTTCACTACAAGACTCTGACTATAATTACCTTATATGCTTAAAAGAATTCCGCAAACTATCATCTTAAAAAAAGCAAACAAAAAAAAACTATAAATAACAGTTATTCAACATGTGCTTGGCCCGCATCAAAGCCTAATAGAACAAAATTGCATTTTTTTTTTTATTTTTGTCCACTAGTCAACGCACTGTGCATCCGAGTAAATTTCCACAAATCAATAATCTTTAGGATAAATTACCAAAACAATCTCTCGTGCCCTCAGTACCAGAGAGCGAAAGAGAATAGAGACGTTCTTCGTACTTTGTAGTTTTTCGGTACTTTGTCGTTTTCGGTACTTTGTCGTTTTTCGGTACTTTGTCGTTTTTCGGTACTTTGTCATTTTTCGGTACTTTGTCGTTTTTCGGTACTTTGTAATTTTTCGGTACCTCGTCGTTTTTCGGTACTTTGTCGTTTTTCGGTACTTTGTCGTTATTCGGTACTTTGTCGTTTTTCGGTACCTTGTCGTTTTTCGGTACTTTGTCGTTTTTCGGTACTTTGTAGTTTTTCGGTACTTTGTCGTTTTCGGTACTTTGTCGTTTTTCGGTACTTTGTCGTTTTTCGGTACTTTGTCGTTTTTCGTTACTTTGTCGTTTTTCGGCACTTTGTCGTTTTTCGGTACTTTGTCGTTTTACGGTACTTTGTCGTTTTTCGGTACTTTGTCGTTATTCGGTACTTTGTCGTTTTTCGGTACTTTGTCGTTTTTCGGTACTTTGTCATTTTTCGGTACTTTGTCGTTATTCGGTACTTTGTCGTTTTTCGTTACTTTGTCGTTATTCGGTACTTTGTCGTTTTTCGGTACTTTGTCGTTTTTCGGTTCTTCGTCGTTTTTCGGTACTTTGTCAATTGATTACAAACTTTAATGCGGCTAGATGTAATTTTTAATAACAACTTAATGGGTAATGAGAATTTTTTCATTTCAAATTACAAAGAGTCTTTTATTAGTTACTAGAATGTTATTACAAACTTAAATTTTGTTATTGGTCATGCCCCAGTAGAAATAATCCATGTTTTGATATTAGTTATAGGTATTTTACATTACATTCACACATCAAATTTAAAAACAAAACTTGGGGTTCTATGAATTGATGCAAGTTTTAAAAATGCAGAATTTTAACTTCGTTTGGTAAGAAAAGTATACGATGGTAGTCTTTTAATTTCCAGCAGACATTTTAACTTCATAAGGCACTTAACTTTATGTAGCATCACGCCAAATCTCTTCGTTGTCTAATATAATAATGTGTGTTATCTCTCTCTAATCGTTCCTACATTCCCAAACAACTATAACCCAATTTCACAGAAAAAGCTAAGCTCGGATTCGGCAGTAGGAGGAAGAAAACAACATCTAAGCATCTTCTTAATGAATCTACTTCTAATACTGTTTTCTTCTCCTGTTTTTTCATCCCTCTGCTGCCAAAACGACAACAAACCACGCTTTGCGGGGGATGTGTATAACAACATGACATCTAATAAACACCTCGTATCATAATTATGCTTGAAACATAATTGCTTTGACACATGAACATAATAAGGACATGACATTCTGATGGTGGGGATTTATTGTATGTGTTAAACAAGAGTATATCATAATGGGGGGATGTATGCATGTACGAGTATAAGTATTGTGTATAATTACTGCTATCATTCAACCCCTAATGTGGTTTCTAACACCTTTATTTTGTATTATTTATCAAGGGATTTAATTGTGAGGATATCGTTGAAATAATAAGGAGGGAAATTGTTTTCGGCAAAAAGTTATTAAAATTGACTTAAAAGAAAAGCTAGGCGATTTGTTTGGTGGTATCTTTGATAATGTTGTAGTTTTGCTTTATTGAATATCGTAAAGTCACCTTTAATACTGGGTTACTACTGGTTAAGTCTAGATTATTAGTAGCGTGGCAAGGATAACAGCAGACAATGGAAATTTTAAGTCAAAAACCAATTATTCTTCAAGATAATGAATCAGAAAGAAGAGAATTCATGTAATCTAAAAACAGAAGGGGACCAATTGTTGAACCTTGAGGCACATCAGCATTTATGTTGAGTTATTCGCTTAATGCATCTCCTTATCTTTAGGTACGTCATTTTAAATAAAAAAAAGTAACTCATCTTAGCAAGCTAAAGTGCCTTTCACATGAGCTGCGAACTGCGAATGCGAATAAATTTATTTAGGCAATTCCAAGCGCAAATATCAACAAATAGGTGTTTTTACTTTTCAAAAAAGTGAATAAACGATCCTATCTACAATTTTAAAAAGAAAACACGAACAAAAATTAGATTAAATTGTTGAATTTAGCATTTTTTTATATTCTACGCGACCACCGAGGTATTTGCTGCGAACTGCAAAACACTTATTCGCAATCCACAACATTAAGACGCATTCCACAAATCTGCGAATGAAAAATTCGCTCGAATTTAACCTCAAATTTTGTCAGCCCCATTTCACTAGTTTATTTTCTATGACTATTCGCGTCTGTCGGCGACCACTCATGTGAAAGAAATGTCAAAACTCACGACCATTCGCAATTCGCAGTTCGCTATTCGCAGCTCATATGAAAGGCACTTAAAAGATATGATATCACTCTGAAGGACCAGCCCTTAGATCTCAATCATGTGGCAGACCTAACAAGCCGGCCGGGAAAGGAAGACCCAATTGTGGTGAAAAAACAAGTAATAGATTTAGATAAATGGACGGAAAATGACATACATGTATGTATAGCTTGGAGATACCCTTGCCAATATCATAGCGCTGTAGGAGATGCAAGTGAATATACCGGGTGAAAAGATACGTAGATAGCTGCGATTTTTACTCGACAGAAAGAAGGGTTTGTTTGGGTGTGGATTTCCTGCCAGAGAAAAACTTAGGCAAAATGTTTTGAGCTTTCGTGATCGTCATGTCAGCGAAAAAGTGACGGCAATCCACATCAGGGCTGAAATCCACCACTTGAGTCTCATCAGTGCACATGCCCTCTACGGAAGAGTAGGATGACAGTGCAAAGAAAGAATTCTACGACCTCCTTGCCAAAACTTATGAGCAGCTCCCAAAGAATGACATAAACATTAAAATACTCCTGGGAATGCCAAAATTGAAGACATCCTTGGTAGGACAGCCAGAAAATATAACCTGCACTACATCACTTATGGAAACTTACTCAACTAATTGACTTCGTAGTGGGTATTTCCTCTCGGTCCCCCAATTGATGATCCAACCAGCAACCAAATCGATGATCGACGGAAGGCACTCCTCTAGTTTACTGGGCGTACGTACGTATAGATCAGCTAATATTGACTCGAGTCACTACCTGGTTGGTGCCAAAAGCTGCACGTGCAAATATCCATCCAACTCTTAAGCGAACATCAACCATTTGAAGAAAATTCAATATCGGAATTCGGAAGACCGCAATGGGAAGAGACCGACAACTTGCGAGAAACCCTGAGATGGGTCCAGAAGCCATTTGGCAAAAATACCAAAAATCCATCTAGGACTCTCACCGGCCGCCACCGAGGAACTTCTGGTTTGACTCCAAATGGTATCAGGGAAAGAAACTTCCGTAGAAATAAAACACAAATTTCACTTCTAAATGCTTAGATTAGACCATTTTAAACTTAGCTTGAGGTGCTTCTTAGCATTCAGTGGTGAAATTTGTGTTTTATTTCGGCGGATGTCTTTGTTGAATTCGACTCTAAACTAGATTTGGATCTATTACTCGGGGCCAATGAGATTAAGGGACGCTTTAGCAGAAAAGAGTCAAGAAGAAAATAATGAGATTTACTAGCCGCCCTGGAGCTTGCAAGTATAAGGAAAGAAATACCATAGTGGAAATGCAGTCAGCGTTAAAAATCTGGAGAGGTCACTTCAACCAAATTCTTAACGGTGGCGATGAAGGCTAGTATCCTGCTAAGGAGCATACTCGTGAAGTCAATTTGGTTTATGGTCTCATGGAGTTTTACCCACTAGACCTAAATGAAATCAAGGTAGCCATTTCGAGGATAAAATCAAATGCGAAGCTGATGCTGATGGTCTTAAGGTGGAACTTTTCAAGTACGCTGGAGTTGATCTGGAAAGGAGGATACTCCAACTGGTAAAAATAGTCGGAGGAAAGTATGCCAGACGAATGGAACCATAAGCTATGATTAGAACACAACACACCACCTTTTCATCGATGTCATAGCAGCTTATAACAGCTTTGACAGAGATGATCTGCATCGGGTCATCTCTGATATCCCAGCCATGCTGATATGCATTATCAAGATGATGTTGGAGAATGCTCGCTGTTCTGTCAAAATTGGAAGAGATTCTATCGAAAATTTTGAAGCCACCAGAGGACTACGACAAGGCAACCCACGTGCTTTCATGTAGGAGCTTCATTATTGTTTTTGAGAGAGAAGTGCCCATACACTAGAAAGAAAGATATAACTTCGAGATGGTCAGTAAATTTGTCTACCTGCGGCAATGCCTTGAGCTCTGGAAATGATATCAGCCCTGAAACCAAGCGTAGAATGATTCTTGATTATCGCTGTAGTTTCTTGTGGCAGAATAAGCATTTGAAGAATAAAGCCATAGACAGAAGAACCAAGGAGACGGTGTTCAAAACTGTCCTCATTCTGGTCTTGCTCTATGGTGTAAAAGCATGGAGCCTCTCAAAGGTGGATGAAAGCTCCCTTGGTGTTTTCAAGAGAAAATTACTATTTGGTGCTGAGGTAGGCTCGTTGTAGGCCAGGGTTTTCCCGATGAAAAGCTGATAAAACTCGGGTTAAGAAGGAAAGAACTCGGGTTAAACAGTAGCCTTATAATTTAAGAAGAGGTTTACAATCTTACAATTTTGGGTCTTTTTGTCTTAAGGTAACTAGCTCGGTATTTCATATAAATCTAGGCTTGGTTTTGTAGAGCTACAGGAGTAGACTCTGCCCACTTAGAAGAAGTGAACCGGGGATTAAACGGTAGGAATCTAATTCCAGCCCAAGGGAGAACAGCGGGTATAGCCCTGTACCAACTCCAAAGAGCAGGCAGGGAGAACAACGGTGGGAATCTGATTCCAGCCCAAGGCTAGTCCAAGGGAGAACAGCGGGTATAGCCCTGAACCCAACTCCAAAGAGCAGGCGGGGAGAACAATGGTCGAATGCAGATTCCAGCCCAATGATAGTCCAAGGGAGAACAGTGGGTATAGCCCTGAACAAACTCCAAAGAGCAAGCAGGGAGAACAACGGTAGGAATCTGATTCCAGCCCAAGGATAGTCCAAGGGAGAATAGCGGGTATAGCCCTGATCCAACTCCAAAGAGCAAGCCGGGAGAACGACGGTAGAAATCTGATTCCAGCCCAAGGCTAGTCCAAGGGAGAACAGCGAGTATAGCCCTAAACCAACTCCAAAGAGCAGGCAGGGAGAACAACGGTAGGAATCTGATTCCAGCCCATGAATAGTCCAAGGGAGAACAGCGGGTATAGCCCTGAACCCAACTCCAAAGAGCAGGCGGGGAGAACAACGGTCGAATGCAGATTCCAGCCCAATGATTGTCCAAGGGAGAACAGTGGGTATAGCCCTGAACCAACTCCAAAGAGCAAACAGGGAGAATAAAACAACGGTAGGAATCCGATTCCAGCCCAAGGCTAGTCCAAGGGAGAACAACGGGTTTTTAACGGCGGCTGCCAAATAGGTTTTCCTTAAATGATACACGGATGCACCAAATAAAGGACCTTAGCTTATCAAAGTTTCTAGAAACGATGAACCGCTGGCTGGAAACTTAACTCTCCAAAAATTCGAAATTATTTATTAATAATTTGGAATTAATTCGAAGTAACAAGCTTCGACCTATTTGGAAATTTATTAGTTATCATAAGTTTTGTGCTGCAAGACAGTGCGAATTGTAAGGAGGTCAATTGAAAAATCGTATGGCGTCGGTAGCACCGAATGTAGTGTGCAGTTGTTGTTGCTTATCAGAGAAGATACAATGGTACCTATTCTGTGTGCTGTGGCTGTGTATCGTGGGTGGTGGCGGGTGTATATTAATGTTATTGTGGGTATTTGGTGGTTCGATTATGCATGGTGATGGTGTGTATAAATGCTGATGTAGGGTGCTGGTGGTTGATGTAGGGTGCTGATAGTTGATTTATTGTTGAACACTCGGTGTGAGAGGGGGGAAGCGAAAGTGTAACACTTCGTTACAATTTATGGTCGAGTTTGTGTCAACAAACAACACCTGACAAAAACGATAAAACCTGGAGCTATACGAGGTGTACAACGACTGACCGACATTCTTCTGATCAAAAAACTACGTGTTCAAAGGGAAGGATGGCTAGGGCATGTATAAAGCGAATGAACATCGACGCTCCCACCAAGGCAGAGGAAGTGAGAAACAGAGGCAGTAGAGGGAAAAGCCTAGTTGGTATAAACTAAACTATAGAGACAGCAAGCTAGAGATCGGGAAAGCTGGTGTAGTCTATTTCTTGAGGACCAAGAGCACCCCACGCTGAACCAAAGCAAGTAAGTTAGTTAGCAAACCAAAGTTCTGATTGAAAAAAATTTTGATTTAGTCAAATTTTACATTACAATGATGTAGACTTCCAAAAAAATAAGTCAAACGCGACATCTACTTTTTGTCCGTGCATTCATGCGGCTATGCGTCTGTGTGTCCAGGGGCAGGTACATAAACCAGAGCCAAAGCGGATAGGTAAATTTGGGAAAGAACATTTTGTATCAAACGCCAACAAATGTCTCTTCTTTACCTTTCAACAACTATAAACCAGCCAGCAAAGAATGTCGTTAATAATCTGAATTAGAAAATTCCTAAATAACCAATTCACAACGCCACGCCCACCACCACCGTTAACTCTTCTAATATTGAAGATAAAGTAATTATCCATTAATAAATTTTCCTCCAAACTAGGTACTTCATCTTCTTTTCCCATCGCCAACAAATAATGTGCGACTAACTCCATCTCTTCTTCTTCTCATTTTCATTGCAAAAAAGATAAGCTTATCGCAACAAAACCCCAGATAAATATTATTTGTTAAAGATTTTAATTTCCAATAAAAACCAAAGCCGCACAAGGCGATGAAGAAGAAGAAAGGAGCAGAGGCCTTTATGGGTAGCGGACTACGACTACGCAACAACCGACCAAAAAAACAGAGGACCTATCCAAATGTTCATTGGGTTGAAATTTACGAGGGTATAAAATCACTAACTTCCCTTATTCGTCTCTTCTGCTCCTGATGCTCCAGCTCCAAACGGATGTATGATGTAACCGACAAGTTTTTCCTGTGATTCGGCAATTTTGCTGTTGTGGCATCGTCTTAAATTCGAGCCATATTCCAGAAGTTGGAATAAAATATCTTATCCTCGGGAGTTTTGGCGAAAGCAAGCGTAAAATGAAACTACTACGCCATTACTAGCGCAATTGCTGGCCGAATTGTTGGCAATGCGACGACAAGGAGGACCAAAGGAATGATACTGTATAGGTATGCTCCTGCGAAGACTTTTAAAATGTCATACAATATTTTATCCACATTTAATACCCCCGGCCTTGATGCTTGTGTGTATTCTGTTTTCTGTATTCTTTGGAGGTAATTTTATATATAGGAACCCTTCTTTTCAGCTTGATCTGATTTCGTATGCTGGCAAATGGAGGTCCTTGTAAATAATTCAGTACTTGATGCGTATCAAGAGCACTCCTTGATGCCAACCAGTCAGCCAGCCACATACGATTCGAGGAGTATCTTGCGTCGTCGTCATCGTCGGTTGTCGGATGGATTTCACATGTTGCCCTTTGGTGGCAACAACTGCCAGCTGCCAACTGCCAACAGACGACAGAAACCACCTACGACTCCATCTAGAGTCCCGATGCGGATGATCCGGGATAAATGTTTGCACTGTGCCATATTTTTCGGTTTATGCTCTTCCCTCCTCCCTCCGACCGAGGATGACAAGAGAAATGTGCAAGGACGAATAGCGGGGAGGGTTTTATGCTGAAATTAAAGGAGCAGAGCGTGGATGGTGGTTGAGGGTATTTTTTTTTTTTTTTTTAGTGAATTGCCTGTGGAACACTTAAAACAGTGAAAGCGCGCTACGCTCTGCTCTGCTGTCAGAGTTGTTCAATTATTCTGATGAATGGGCTGCAAATTGAAATTTTATGGAGAGAAATGTTATTTAATGTTCCGGAGGGGGGCGCTTCATGTTCGTTTGTTTGTTCTTTGTTATATACCAACAACAGATGGGGCTAGGAAAGGGGAGAGACCCAGGGCAGAGTGAGGAGTTAGCTTCGGCAGTACAAAGTTAAATGAAACGAACCCATGTGAAATGAAATGAAATGGATTTTCGGAAGGAATTTAGGATTGTTTTTTTTTGTTTGTGTTTTTTTTTTTATTTAAGTCTCTCATTCGGAACACATGCAAGCCCCAAAGTGTAAATCGGTGAGAGAAGTGGGTGATGGTTAAATGTAACGACTTGGTAGCAATTTGTTTCCATAGCTGGCTGCTGATATGACTTTCAGTTATATGTTGCTTTTGCTGTAGACGCAAAGACAAGAAGAGATTAATGAGTATGGATTCGAAATTGTCTTTTATTACCCAACATCCAGATGTTGTCTTTTATGCGCGCAGAAGATCTTGAAAAGAAATTGAACCCGAGAATCAATTAAATCCAAAGATTTTGTGAGATGTGTAGGCCTCAGGGTTATGTCGGGCTCATGATATAGGATGCCCTGATGAAAATAATGTTGGAGTATTGGAGGTAATTTGAGCGATTAGGTGCACAATGTGAAGACATTTTATAAGCTGATTAATTTTTATGAATTCAACAGATAATTCTTTTTGGGTGGTGGATTCACCGTTAGAGGCAGACTTAGACAAGAAGTCTTGAGTTTCAACTATGTGAACGAGTACCTTTTGACAATTCACATAAAGGCTAAATTCACCAGCATCAGCCTCTGACGTGCTGGACCTCGCACGACCACCACACCGAAACCTCTGATTCAAAGAAGAATGCCGGCCTCTACGAAAAGAAGAAGAAAGAGAAACACCGGCTTCTTAGAAGGAAAAAGAAGAGCATGAGAAGCACGCGATCGAAGAAACAGAGGGATGATATTGCAAGAATGCAGTTCTAATCGAAGCCTGCAAGGATGATCCGGGGAACATCGTAGTACTCGTAGAATCGCAGCTGGTGTTGAAGATATGGATAAATCATTTCTGCAAATTATATATCGGCAATGACGAACCGAATTTCGCTGCCATGCAGATTACACCATCCAACCTGGACGACGTAGGCCAAGGCCAATGAATCCGTCCACCCGATCTCAACGAAGTGAAGATCGGCTGGAGCTGATGGCCTTGCGGCTGAGCTTTTCAAAGCGGTTGTCGATGAATTCATAAGGGGTTTGCGCCAGCTCATTTGCAAAATATAGTCGGGTCGGAGGAAAGCATGCCCGATGAATGAAACTTCAGCATTCTTTGGCCGATCCTGAAGCAAGGTGATCATCTGGACTGCACGAACTTCAAAACCATCAGTCTCCTAAGCACCGCCTACCAGATCTCTTCTGCCGTATTTTGTAAACGCCTGAAACCATTCGTCAACAACCTGAAAGCCCCATATCAGTGTGGCCTTAGACCAGGAACGCTCACCATCCACCAAATACTCGCACTAAGGCAGATGATGGAAAAACCCATCAGGAGTTTCAAATCGATACACACCATACCTTTTCATCGATCAAGGCCGCGTATGACAGCATCTATTTGAGATGAGTTATATAGAGCAATATCTATTTTTGGCATCCCTCCCAAGTTCATCTGTTTGCGTGGGATAACGATGGAGAATGCACGCTGCTCCATCAAGGTCGGAAAACACCTCACCGATACCTTTGGTGTCAAAAAGAGTTTAAGGCAAGGCGATGCACTGTCATGCGACTTCCTCAACATCGTTCTTGAAAGAATACAAGTCAGCACTAGAGGCACATTCTTTCAAAAGTCCGTCCAATTACTCGCTTACTCTGACGACTGACGACATTGACTCAATCGGATGAACACCGCGTGATTTCAGTGGTGTTTTCGTGAGTATTGAGGAGGAAGCCAAGAAGATGGGCTTAACGGTGAAAGAAGGCGAGGCCAAGTATATGTTGTCAACAAAAAAAGGACACCCAACACCGTCGTCTCGGAACCAGGTTTACTACAGACAGCTATTATTTTGATGTGGTGAGAGAATTTGTCTACATAGGCTCCGCTATCATCTCGGCGAACGATACCAGTGCTGAAATCAAACGAAGAATTACTCTTGCCAATCGCTGTTTCTTTGGGCTAAGAAGTCAGTAGAGGTGGACAGCGTAAAAGGTGGCGCACGCAAGTGGAAGAGGACCTCAACCAACTTGGCGTGCGAAAGTGGAGACAGCTAGCTAGAAACCGAGCCGGCTGGAAGAAGGTTGTTGGTTGAGGCCCTGGTCCACCCCGGACTGTAGCGCCACCTTAAGTAAGTAAGTAAGAAGGCAATTCAGAAGCAAAGCCCTCTCTTGAGCAACTGGTACGGTGCAGTAGAAGAGAACAGCGTAGCAGGTGGCAGACGCAAGTGGAAGAGGACCTCAACCAACTTGACGTGTGAAACTGGAGACTGCTAGCTAGAAACCGAACTGGCTGGAATAAGCTTGTTGGTTGAGAATCTGGTCCACGTCGGACTGCAGCGCCACCTGAAGAAAGCAATATGAAGTTCTTATATAGGGCGTAAGCAGTAATCTTCATGGATAATTCTTGTACGATAAAGGATCACCATATGAAAATTAAATAAATAAATAAATTAGGTGGCACAACAGCTCGTGGAGAACCAAGCCCTAGTGACTTACAACTCTCAACCATTCCTGTGTGCGTGTTGTTGGCAGGAATGGAGGGGACCTACAGTTTTTTGCCGAGTTTGTATACGGCTAAATGAGAAGCACTTTTTCATGACAAGTATATACTCTTGGAGAATTTGTGTGATCCTCGCAAGAGGCAGTACTTCAGATAAAACATTACCGTTTTTTAGGTGGCACGGCTGGGAATCAAACCCACATCTTCGGCATGACCGTCCTATGCACTAACCATCATGCCACGAGGTACTACATTCAATTCATTATTGGTTGATAATTTGGTGCGTGCATCTTACCACCACATCACTTCTGTAGTATTTGAAGAGTTCAACCACACCAACTTCTTTTATAATGGCGGGAGAAACAGGGCTTTCATTGACAAGAAGTATATTTTCTTTTTATCTTAGTACTCTCTACACCATGGATGTTCATTCATGATGGGAACTCTGCTTAATAACATCTAATCTCTATGCTTCGGTGCCTAAGCTACCTTTACTCTTTCAAAAACCCTGCTTTCCAGGCTTAAAACAGTATGGCAGTAAGTTGGGCTGGTTCTTTAATTTAACCTCCGTGTGTTCTCTCGATCACTTGACTCATTAATTTCCTTAAGCTAAAATACTGCGCAAGTACCCTTTCCTGGGTCAATAGGTACCCTTTTTTGTAATTCCTTTTTTCAATGGACATCTTCTGTAACATTTTTTTGGTAGATATACACTTAACGTAGATATGCACCATCATCATCATTTCACGGATACCTTATCTAGCGGGCCCTAATAGTCTGATGTCAGGATAATGGGAGCACTTATCGTTGGCTCTGTTTTCAGTAGAAGGAGAATATAAACAGCAGAAAGCTTCTAACTCAGATTCTCTCTATAGTCTCTGATAACTCGGTGGTTTACTGTAAACAGATAGAAGGATAGAAGTTGATATGGGAAGGGCCATGAAATCCATTGAACGGGGCTTACTTTCTCAGTATGAGGTTTCAAGACGCTATAACATTCCCAGAAGAACCTTGGGGAACCATTTCAAAATTGGTTTATCCAAGAAGAAAATAGGCCGTTCAGCAACGTATACCCATGAACAAGACGAAGATTTGTGCAGAAGGATCGTAAGGCTGTATCAAGTTGGTATGCCACTCACAGTAAAGATTCTTAGACACCAAGTCGCCACATTCTGCAGGGCCAAAAACGTCGTCAACTCTTTCAATACATCTAAAACTGTTGCGGGAAAAAAAAGGCTGCTTTTGTTTATGAAGCGGCACCCAGAAATATCATTACGAAAGGCTCAAATGATAAACCCCGCTAGAGCACAATAGCTGAACAAACAAATCGTAACTGACCATTTTGAAAAGATGACAAGTATTTTACACAAGTTGATGATTGAAAACAGACCAGAGTGTATCTACAATATGGATGAGAAGGATGAGCAGAATATCCTGGCACTCAAAGGATCAAAGAGGGTTCACAAAATCGCAAATGAGTACGTCGAAAGTGTCACCATTGTGGGTTGTGTGAACGCCATAGGCACTGTCATTCCACCCATGGTAATTTTCAGAGGCAAAAGACAAAAACCCGAATTTATGGACAACCTCCCAACTGGGTCCGTGGTGGTCAAAATGACCCCCAAAGGTTACATGAGCCACGCATTTTGTGTTGATTTCATAATCCATTTGAGCAATTTCAAGACTGTGGACCTTGTCTTCTTGTATTTGACGAGGCTCTGCCACTTGGATTACAACTTCGTTGATGAAACAGATCGACATGATATAACACCTTATTGTCTTCCTTCAAACACGACAAATGAGCTACAACCTCTGGATAAGGCAGTGTATAGATCGTTTGAACACCACTAGGATCAAAAACTGATAAGGTTCATTGCAAAAACTCCGGCAAGAAAGCTCAATAAAGCAAGTTTTAATGTCATTCTTTCACATTGTGGGTTTTCAAGCAACAGGATGTATCTACATCTATGGATCCAAGTATGATTTCGGAAGAAGCATTCGCTCCATCAGCTCTTTCGGAACTTCCATGTCCAGAAAACACTGTTAATATCGATCCATCTACAAGTGCATCTGCCTTAGATAGAGATTCTTCATAACTAAAATTAATTCCGGTAATGAAACCGACACTACGCCTCGGATAAGGAAAGATAACATGTTGACGACTATTGGCTATTGTACCCGGACAAAGACTGGTTTCTGGAATTATAAGGCCGTTCTTGATAACAGAAGTGAACTTCCTCAACATGCCATATTCCTCAAACTAGAGAAGGAGTTCATGCGATATAAGATGGATATCTTAGGGATCAGTGAAGTTAGATGGTTGGGCTTGGGGAAATATAAGTCACCAACTTGTAACACTGTACTACTCTACTCCGGAAAGGCACCTGGAAGTAACCGTGAATCTAAGCTCTCATGAGCTTAGTTTCCTATGGGAGCCCTTAGGTGACTGGATCATGAAATCTAGGCTTCGGACTAGAGTACGTCACGTCACCATCATACAGTGTTAAGCCCCAACGGAGCTCTCTTCTGTCGAGGAGAAGGAGGCCTTTTATAATCGGCTGAGTGCTGCTTATGAGACATCATAATGGTAATGGGAGACTTGAATCCCAGGGTTGGCAATGACAATGATGGGCTGAGGCATGTAATGGGAAAGCATGGTGTTGGAAACCGCAACGACAATGGCGAACGTTTTGTAGATTTTTGTAACGCCAAACGCCTGGTAATAGGAGAAACCATGTTCGAGCACAAGACGTGCCACAAGATCAGTTGGGTGTCGACGGACAGACAAGCATCTTCCAACCAAATTGATCACTTCGCGATCAGTCGGCGATTTAGAAGCAGTCTCCAGGACGTAAGAAACAGAAGAGGGGCAGACATGGGAATTGCCCGGGACCACCATTTGATGGTTGCTACCGTAAGATTACGAACAGCTACAGTTCGGAGATAGACTTAAGGATCCCGCAGTCCGCCAACAACTAGGGGACCACCTTTCACAGGGATTGAGAGCAATCAGTAGCACGGAGACCAACTCCATCGAAAACCATTGGTGTGCTGTGAAAAATGTTTTCATATCAGGTGCTGAAAGTATAGTCAGTCGGTCGCAAGAAAGAAACAGTGTCTCACTTTCCAAAGAAACTTGCGCTAGGATCGAAGAAAGAAAACACCTCAAAGCTCGCATTGCAGCAACTCCAACAGCAGTCAGAAACGAGCTAGAGTCTGCGTATCGCATGAAGATGAGAGAAGTTCACCGTAGCGTGCGACGTGATAAGCGAACCTTATATCAACTCATTGGCAACAGAAGCAGAAGAGACCGCAAGCAGGTGTGACAGTAGGACCGTCTTTACAGGATTTCCAAAGAGCTTAGAGGTGTTCAAAGCTCTAAACAACACCTGGTAAAGGACGTAGGCGGATCACTGCTAGTTTCGGATGAGGACCAGCTCAAAAGGTGGAAGGAGCACTTTTCTGCGGTTTTAAACCGCGTTGTCACCACTGAAATCAACCCAACTACCCAACACCCAATGTTGGGTAGTAACAAATTCCCGATTTCGCACTGTATCCCCCAGTAGAGAAGAAATTTTAACCGCAATTAGATCACTGAAGAACAACAAAGTGGTTGGACTTGACGGTATTCCCGCAGAGCTCTTCCGAGCAGCACCAACAACATCGACTGAGCTCTTGTACCCACTCATTGAAAGAGCTTGGGAAACAGAGAGTTTTCCTGAGGAGTGGAAAAAGGGAATGATTGTCAAGCTCCCAAAGAAAGGAGACCTTACGCAGTGCAAAAACTGGAGAGGAATTTTCGTGCTACCTGTTGTAGCGAATGTTATAGCAAGAATCGTCCTAGAGCGAATAAAAGACCACCTAGAAGACACGCTTGTCACCAAGCATGTTTCCGCACTGGATCTTCCTGTGTGGACCACATCAACACCTTGCGAATCATCATCGAACAGTGCTTTGAATATCGATCACCACTTCACCTGCTGTTCATGGATTTCGAAAAGGCGTTTGACAGTGTCAATAGAGAATTTATTTGGCTTGCCTTGCGCAGGAGGGGCACCCCGGATAAATTGATTGATATTATCAAGGCTACATATGAAGGATCCAAATGTCACGTTCTGCATAAGGGAAGATTGCCAGAGGAATTTGAGACCCAAAGTGGGGTTAGACAGGGTTGTATACTGTCACCAATACCTACTGTTCCTGTTGGTAATAAGTGATGTACTGCATGCAGCTTTGTCGACTGCAAATGGAGGAATCCAGTGGAATATGCAATCACATCCTAGACATCTGGACTACGCGGATGACGTATATGTTTACTTTCTCATAGGATCATGGATCTCCATCAAATGACAACAAGGGTGGAGAAGCTGAAACCGTCGGCCTCAAGATCAATACGGCAAAAACAAAAAGGATCAGCCTTGGAACTTCCTCATCTACTCAAATAGATATTTCTGGACAACCAGTAGAGATGGTAGAGAGCTTTCAATACCTTGGGAGTCTAAACCAAGCTACGACTGTTTCGCTCCAATGTAGAATCCATGCTTCCTTATGGATGCAGCACTTGGAAAGTAACACCCATTGTCACAAGAAAGCTGCAAACGTTCGTGAATATGTCAGCGAAACATCTAGCGGATTTTCTGGCTTAACCGTTTCTCCAATGATGAACTTCATGCGAGGACAGGTCAGGAACCCATCGATTCTATAATACGAAAACGTAAGAGGCTTGGACAAACGCTTCGAAAAGGCCACGAGTACATTGCAAGCCAAGCGATGCAATGGAACCCTCTCACGCAGGGAGGCAGAGGAGTGGGCCGACCTAGAAGTACTTGGCGAAGAACAGTCGAAGAGGAATCTGCAATTGGGGAAGAGTTGGAGGGAGCTGAGGTGCATTTCCAGAAACCGTACACGAGTAGTGGGAGCCCTATGTCCCGGAAAGGAAAACTCACGGACGTAACCGGTCCGAGGACCTAAGTATAAAAGTAAGTAAGGTTTTTAACCAGTAAATAAGTCAGCTCAGAAACCACGCCTTACAATACCAGCATTCTTGCTGTAAGAGGCCTTTAAAAAACACCATGAGTGTACCTATTCGAAAAAAAAATCCTCAAAAATTGTTTGCTACCTCCTAGCTCACCACCTTTGTTAAACCTCTGATTGATGTCCTCAAAAATTCTTAAATTTATAAATTTTAAACAATAACTATGCATCAAGATTAATTTAATTTGAAAGAATAACATTGCAATAAAACCTTAAATTTAACTTCAATCTTCTATACAAGCCAAATACACACATTAGGTACCCAGGACACGCTACAACTTCCTAACACACTTAATCATAGCTTCGATTATGTTATTCGCTAAAGGCAGACATTTTGTCTGTCTGTCTTCTCAGCACAATAAATTATATAATCCACCCATTGACCATATAAATTGCTGGCACACTCCGGCTATACTTAAATGCAAACGATTTAATAGCTTTAATTCTCCCTGAGGATGTATATAACCAGGACATAGTTAGAATTTATCCATCCGGCAATTTTTCACACCGCCCATACAGTACGATATATAAAGACGTGTATACAATTGCGGGCATAGCCTCCCACTATCCACGAGGACGAAGTGTCAACCTTTAGCAGGAAATATATGTTTCTTCCAAGGCTTCATCGCGTACACAGAAAAGGCAGCAAGTCAAGGATATAAAGGATAACAAGGACGAATGTATAGTGACAGTGGTGGACTCTAACTTGTACGCTTTGGCACTATTATTAGTGGATAGTGATGAGTTGCTAGAAGTATGCCATACGCTCTTGGAAAATGTGTTAAGCTACGAGTCGAATTTACAAAAAGTTGTAATTCACAGCTGACAGGTTGCCCCGAACAGTTTATGAACTTTGATAATATCAGACCAAAAAGGACCTATTCCTAGCAAATATCATAACTTAAAGGCCAATCTTGTTTACCAGGTTTTCGTAGACTTTAACCCGCTCCTGGTTAAAGGGTACACCTTATAATATTTCGATGCATGTTTCTTGTTTACAATATTTTTCTCTACAAAAAACTTCAACTTCTTGAGAAAAAAAACGCGCGCTAGTGCTTTCCTACGTCGTCGTCGTCGTCGCATAGTCGTCGTAGTCGTTAAGTAGATGGTTGAGGAGGTTTCACATTCCGTAATGCTTACTTTATGTGTTTGTCTACGATAACAGGCTCGCTGCGAAAGGATAAACACAAGTCAATTTTCTTGCTTTCATATATAAAAAAAAATGTGATTTGACTCCGACACAGACCGAGAGGCCAAGGAAGCAATATGAAGGTTGATGTTGATGTTGGTATATAAGTTCGAGTTCTTCAAGGTAAACACCATTATTGTCCATGAAATCTATTTTTTTTCCTCTATAGTCCTTATTTTTTTTTTTTTGTATTCATATCCATAAAGCTAGAAGAGATCTTGACGGTTGCCTTGGTGAAAGGTCGCTGAAAATGTTACCTCGTATTGGGTTAAGTTCATAATATTTTGTGAGAAACTCTCGATGGCCTCCACTCCTCTATGCTTATAAGTTCTGCATGTGGTGCAAATTCTGTCCCCAAGAGTGCGATTGGATTTCTGGTTTTCAAGGATAAACAAAAAATGAGAAAAAAAGAACGGGTTGATTTAGTTTATGCAAATCTTCAAGTTGTTAAGCTTTGTTACGCTCGATATATGAAGGTGGAGAGGTATACCGTATACGTAACTGCCTGGGGTGTGATTTATGGTTGATATTTGATAATGTAGCTAGTAAACTTTTAAACGACATTTTTTTCTTGTTTTTCAAGTGTTTGATGTTGTTTTGTTTATGCTTCGGTTGAAGGTTAGGTACTTAAAGCTTTTATGTACTTTAAAAATGGAATAACTTTTTAAACATTTTATTTTGAACCGTTTAAGAAACAATGGATTTGTTGGTAAGATTCCTCCTGGGATTGCTAGGATAATGCTTCTATATAGCTTCCAGCTGAGCGGCTGCATCTGCCTCTGCATCTTTTGAAGCAAACAAGCTTCAATATGGATAATTTGATCTGGATACCACATTTGATGATAAACTCGAAGAGTTGCGGATGTGGGGCTTGACCTTCTCGGACAGCTGCCAATGGAGATAATGATGAGAAATTTGTGAGCGAGTTATCAGCGAAAAGAAGTTCACATTTGCTTGAAATTGGTTGGTCTATGCAGATAACCTAGCACTACTTGCGACAGGAATTAGTGAACAAATGAAGTATGCCTTTTGTCAAAGGCCAATACCTTATGGTCAATCGACTGCAAACAGAACTGGTTCTCTTCTACCTTCAATCGAAGAGACACCTCTCAAAATCTTGGATCAAGCCAGAAACCTTGGTTTGATATACTAGATAATAAACTGAACCGGAATCTCAACACTAAAAAAAGAGCAAAGAAAGCTATGGTCGCATTCTATTCCTGCAACAGGATTTCAGGAATATCCTGGGGACCCCACCCAAAAATTACCAGGTGGATGTACTTGGCAATTGTTAGGTCGATACTTACCTACAGTAATCTTGTTTGTGGGAACGTGACTGAGAAAGCAACAAACCTGTAAACCTTGACAAAAGTTCAAAGTTTAGCATGCGTAGGTATTACAGTGGCGTTGAAGACCACCCCCACAGCGGGACTGGAGCAATACTCAACCTGAGACTCCTAGATCTATTCGTGCAAGAATCTGCAGAATCAGAATAAAGTGCCTTACGGCTAAGCCAGAGCAACTGCTGGAAAGAGACAAAGCACAATGGGCCACACTCAGATTCTTCAGAGAATAGTGAGAATTAATGTTTGCACAGATTACACAACTCCTAAATTTAAACTTCAGCAGTCACTAACTCTTTTCCTAATGGAGAGAATTGGGAAAACAAGCAATCTTTCAGTAGTGAATCTATGATAACTGTATTCACTGATGGTTCTAAGATGGATACTGGAGTTGGTACAGGAATTTTCTCGGAAACTCTAGGACTAGCGAGCTCTTTCAGACTTCCGGACTTTTTCTGCATCGTCCAAGCTGAGGTCTTTAGATTATCACAACGGATCTACATAGATCTTAGTGTGATGGTAACAAGATCATCTGTCAGCCCTTCTACCTAAGCCGAGGTCTTGGCAGCAGCTGTGCAAATATCAAAAATGGCGATACCACGAGCTGATATCACCCTCTTCATTGATAGCCAAGCAACTTTTACCACCAAGATACATGCGAAGCTTGTAACTTGCTGTCGCGAAGAACTAAGGATTGTTGGCATGCAACATATCTATAGACTCTGCTGGGTTCCTGGTCACAGTGGTGTACAGAGAAACGAAAGAGCAAGTACTTTACTGTGGGTTAGTTCAATTCAAGCTGAACAACATATAAATTACCAAGCTATAGCTTCAAACAGGATATTGGTAACAAAATATTAGAAAAAGCCTATTAGAGATGGAACCTGCTCGAAGCTTGTGGCACAACTAGAAACTAGAGGAGAGATAAAAATATACAAATGAACAAGAAACATGTTCGTTCCCTTGTCAACTACAAAGAGAAATTGAGGCGCAGTACTGACGGGGCGCAGCGATGAAAAAGCGCATGAGGATACCTTTATCTTCCTTTGCCACTGCCCAGCACTCTGTCGTTTAAGAAAGAAACATCAAGAGAATCATTTTTATGACGACTAAGAGAAACTTTCTAGAATTTCGGCTAATAGCCTTCTGAACTTCGTCAACGTCTCTAAATGGCTCACTGCTAACAGAACACATAGGTTCTTACATTAAGTGGAATACAACTTCCTAGGCTATCGTGAGGGAGTAACAATATAAACTGTCAGCTCATCTACCTTACCTAACCTAACAGTTCCCCAGTCGCACGAAAAAGCTCCTCGAAGAAAGAATAGAAAAAAATTTAATTAAAGCTGAGGGGAAGTCTAGTATTTGAAGTGTATGGATAAGGGCCTCTTTCTCTACATCCACGAAGCATACGACGGTAACCAGTTAGTTGTTTATCTTATCTTTTGTGATATTGATATGGGACCTCAGGGTCAAATGCAGTTTGGATTGCTCTTCCCGAAAACCGAACTGCATGTCTTGGATGATGTTGTTTTTTGACTCCAGAACTTCGTGAGCTTCCTGAGCAACAGTTCTTCCAAAAGCTAACTCAGGCTGTTGAGAAGGGATATCAGCCAATAATTAAGAGCCATATTTTCTATGGCATCTTTCGTATTTTTGCACTTTTCCTTTTCTGGAAGAAATAACTGATGTCGACGCTATTGTTGAAGATGAAAACTTTTACTGTTCTTGGAAGCCTCTTAAGAATGAAGTTAGAAAGACACCCCATCTGACCCAGCTGAGTTCTGTGGTTCGGATTTGCTAATAATCTCAGCTATCTCCTCCGGAGTGCTCAAGCTTTGGCTGTTGACTAGATCACTCTCAGGCTTGGAGAAGCTAAATGTTGCTCTATCGAATTTGGGCATCAGTGCATGCTGAAAAGATGCCTCAATTTCGTCAAGAAAGACTAGGTCAGTAGATCGGTTGGGAGTGATGTTTCCTTTGAAACGGAAAGTGAAGGTTTCAACTTCGTCCTGTGTCGTAATTGCTTCTCCATTGTTGGTGATAATCTTTTCAGGTATTTCTTTCCAATCAATCTGTTGATATTTTTTGAAGGCATCGGGTACAGGTTTGATTGACAGCAGTTTCTTCTGAAACTGATTGTTATTGTGAATGTTGGTGTTGGATAGAGCTTCGGGACAAAATATTGATGGTGGTTGCTGTTGGTTGTGTTTAGTTCTCGCTGGTGGATCCCTTACAGCCGTTTCCTAAGTCGTTGGTTTTGGATATTCTTGGGAAAATGCTGATATCTTTTTGACGTATTGGGCTCCCTTTGGTTATGCAGTGCGTTTGCAGTGAATGCATTCTTTTTTAAATATGTACCTACATGTATTTGTGTTAATCCTTGCAACGCTTCCGGTAAGAAATGCATCTACTTACTTACTAACTTTTTTTTTTTTTGAATTTATTGAGTCCTTATTCTCCTAACAATTTTTTAATAACTTATATCTATGATAAATAAATACACATTCAGTTTTTATAATAATTTAAGAGAATAGTTTGTAGCATTTAAATTTAAATACAAATTGAGATAATGCCACATTAACAAAAATTTATTCTATTGTGGGGTGAATACAGGAATTAACGTTGGATAAAAAGAAAAGTATTACAATTATTGATATGAATTAAACAAATAACATAATTTTCATCAATTGAATAAAAAAAGAAAGAAAGAATATTTACAAAAAAAAAACATTCATAAGAGATCATGGTAGTAAATTAAAAATTAAATCAAAAATTAAATCAAACAATGTAGCTTAGCAGAGATTCGATGTCATGAGTATTAAACTGGAGAAGCCATGATTTTAAGGAACTTAAAAAAAGTGGCAAGTTTCTAATGCTCCGTAGTTCGATTGGGAGTCTGTTGTATAATTTGCGAGAAACGATCGTGTATGAGTTTCTAAAAAGTGTAGTCCGAAAGGGTAAAGTTTGAACGGTGGTAGCATTTCTTCTCAAGTTATATAGGTCTGTTATAGGGCTTTCCAAATAACCACCTCTCATAAAAAATATTTTTAAGACTTTAAAATAAAACAAGTGTCTTACTGGTAGAATTTTCGTCTGTCTAAATAATTCTAAAGAGTGAGCTAAGCGAGAAGCGTTGCATATCTTTCTTAAAACACATTTTTGAAGGATCGTCAGTTGATGAATTTTATTTAGATAAGCGCCTCCCCAACAACAAATTCCATATTGTAATTTGGATTGAAATATTCCGTAATAGGTGTTTTTTAATGTTGAATTTGAACAGAACTTTCTTAGGCGATAAAAACCTCTTATCGTAGAAAGGAAGTACTGCTTAAGATTCAAAATGTGCTCAGTCCACTTCAAGTGTTGATCAATTGTGACGCCTAGATATTTGAAATCTTTTACAATTTCAACATTAAAACACATACTATTGCAAGCTTCTATGTCATTAAAACTAAATAATGGAGAAGATCTTAAGCAGTCACTATTAAACAGGCTAAAACGGGTGCAATACGGAGCATGAAACATTACTTTTATATCAGTTTGTGAGTTTAAATCAGGGCCGAATAGCATCAGTTTGGTCTTGTTACTAACAATTAATTTATGGTCAGCGAACCATAACCTTAATAAATTAACGTCATGATTGATATCAGCAACTAAATTCAATGGATTTACTGCATTATATCCAATCGCAATATCATCAGCAAAGGCATTCACTGTCCCCAAAAAAGGTAGGTCAAAAAGAGAATTTATATATATCAAAAAAAGGATGGGCCCAAGGACTGATCCTTGTGGGACACCTATATTAATATACATAGAATCACTTAATGTGTTACACACTTTGACTCTTTGATTTCGATTACTAAGGTAAGATTCAAACCAATTGTAAATGAATCCACGAAAACCAGCATCATATAATTTATTCAAAAGGATTTTATGATTAACCATATCAAATGCTTTCGTGATGTCAACAAAAAGAGCAGCACATTTCATTTTTTTATCTACACCTTGCTGGATTAAACAACAAAAGTTTAACAGAGCATCTTCTGTTGACAAACCTGACCTAAATCCAAACTGAAGGGGACTTAAGAAATTTAAATTTATTAGATAACGCAGAATTCTCGTTTTCATAATTTTTTCAAAAACTTTTGAGATTGATGGCAATAACGAAATAGGTCTATAGTTTTTGATGTCATTTTTGTTACCTTTTTTAAAAATGGGAATTACAAAAGCTGATTTGAGCTCATCAGGGAAGATTCCTGACAAGACACTTTTATTGAAAATGTGTGACATTACATCTACTATATTTAACGCAGTTTTTTTCAACACAACATTCGAGATACCATCAACTCCAACAGAGTTTGAGTTTTTAAGTGAATTTATAGTTTTTAAAACTTCAAAACCAGATATAATTTCAAAACAGAAACTGTTTCCATTGTGAAACTCATTTGAAGGGCTATAGCTATTGCAGCATGAGCAAGAAAATGATATTTCACAAGGAAGAGAGCTTTGGCCTACATTGGTAAAGTAACTGTTGAATAAATTAGCAATTTCTCTGGAATCAGAAATACTTGAGCTACCATTCTCTACTGACATTGAACTGGACTGAATTTTTTGTTTTCTATTTATAATACCGTTTATGACTTTCCATTCTTCTCTAAGGTTACCTTTTGCGTTTATAATTTTGCTATTGTAAAAATTGTCACGACAAAAACGGATTTCTTTTTTAACTTTCTTACAAATTTTTTTAAACCGGAATTTAAGATTAGCGTTAAGTGGATGAGCTCGACACTTTTTATGTAATTTATGTTTAAAGTTTATAATTTTAATGAGAGAATTATTCATCCAAGGTTTTAATCTTAGTTTGGACCTTTTTTTTACGACATAAAATGTAGAATTCCTGATTAGATATTTAAAACCTTTTAAGAATAATTCATAAGCTTTTGATGGATCATGTTCCGAATAAACTTCCTCCCAGTCTGCAAGTAGTAAATCATGATTTAATTTGTTAAAATCAATTTTAGTTAGAACCAATTCAGGATTCAATTTATTTTGCTCAACATTTTTCAACATCTTAAACACAATACCTGTCATGCAATGATCAGAAATTTGAAGGTCAAGCACTATTCCAGCATATTCATTTTGATTAATCTTTGAAAAGCGGCCAAAAACATGGTCCAGACAGGTACCTGCAATTGGTCTTGTAGATTCATTTACAAAAGAGATTAAACCGTGTTCAGAAATCAAAACATTGTAGGCATCCAGGGCAGGACAAAAGGTAAGAAGGTCTAAATTCATATCACCCAAAATTATTAGATTAGGAGCTCTCTCATTATTCAGAAAAACAGAAAATTCATCAATAAACACTTGAGCCGATTTATAGTGAAATCTATATATGCAAATAAAACTAAACATTTCATCACATAGACGAACAGTAATTTTCATAATATCCGCACTTGTCAGACTATAAGTTTTAAATTCACACTCATACGAATCGCGCACAAAAACTCCGACCCCACCAGCAGCATACGAATCATTAGCACTAGCCAAAAACTTATATTCAGGTAAACTAAAATCTTCAATTTCATATGAATATATCCAAATTTCCGAAACAAATATAAAGTCGGGCTTATTTTCAAAGGTTTCAATGTTACAAGCTAATAAATCGAAATTACTCCGCAAACTACGAATGTTTTGATGTACAGCGTAAATAGATTTGAGATTAACAGAATCAGATTTGAAAATAATATCAGAGTTGCTATGAATGGTTGATATGGTGAAATCATTGTTATTAAGATCAAAGTTATTAATTGAATTTAGCATAAGTAACTAGCTTGTAAATTATTTAAGTCTTCGAAAGATCTTATAACTACAACCTCACCATTATCAGCCTTTCTTAGCAGTATTCTAGAATTTTTGAACCATTGATATTTAAATTTATGTTCTATTTTAAATTTCCTTACTGATACATATAAAGTAGGGCTCTTGATTGAACCCGGGTAATACCCGGTTTCTCGAGTACCCGGGTACTCGGGTAGAAAAATACCCGGGTATTACCCAGGTACCCGAGTACCCGAGTGGCAAGTCTTCGGGTACCCGGGTACCCGAGTTCTCATGTGTCTCGGGTACCCGAGTACCCGGGTACCCGTGTGTCTCGGGTACCCGAGTACCCGGGTACCTATGTATCTCGGGTACCCGAGGACCGGCAGCAATGGACTATAAAAGTTGATTTTCTGCATTTAAAATGTATAAATTCGACTGTAGCACAAAAATAAAATTAACCTAGACCAAATAAAGTGAATTTGTGCAGTAATAAAGTGTGTATTTTTTAATTTTCGCGTATCCGGGTACTCGAATTACCCGGGTACCCGAGTACTCGAGGTCTCGGGTACTCGGGTATTTCGGGTACTCGGGTACCCGGGTAATTCGAGGAACCGGGTACCCGGGTACTACCCGGGTAATACCCGGGTATTCGGGTACCCGGGTACCCGGGCGGGTCTTCGGGTACCCGGGTTTCAAGAGCTCTAATATAAAGCTCTGTTATATTTGGTAAAAGAATCATTTATATAAATACAATTTTTCTTACTACCGCCGAATAATGTTGCATTCAGCTTCTGTTTCTCTGTTTTCTTCTTCTGCATAAGATTCTCCTTAACTGCACGCGAAGAGAGTTGGACGCAAACAATATTTTCTTCCACATTTGAATTCGTCTTCTTGACTGGCTTTACATAAATCTTACGAATTTCATCGGTAGATATACTGACATTCAATGCATCATTGAAAATTGTTTGTATACATGCAGCTGCATACCGCTGGTATACCCACAACTTCAACTGAATCTTCCAAAAGTTTTTGCTCTCTCCAGTTTAATTTGCTTTCTAGTCCCATTACTCTGCGCTTTAATTCCACATTCTCTTCTCTCAAAGCCACAAGTGAAGATAGAAACTCGGTGTTGATTTTTTTTAGGCTAATTATTTCTGTGTATAATAGCTGGACAGGGCTGTCGTTTCACTTTTTCAGAAAGCAGTACTTCGAGGAAAAAAATAGCAGTACACAGCAGTACGACAGTAAAATCTGTACCTTTTTTCTAAAAGGGCCAATGTCCAATTCGATAATTTTTGGGAAATCGAAAATTAAGATTTATTATTTCTTAAAATGCTTATTACTTTTGAAAATTAAACTTTCTATAACCATCATCGGTATCTTGTGAAGAAACAATTGGAGCACATTAGCCCTTATTACAGTCTTAGAACATCTTCCGCTGAGTCAAAAAGTGAACTTAAGTGAATATTGTTAGAAATGGACTTTGGCCCTTTTAGGCGCCAGTTATAGCTATCATTGAAACTCATCATTGAAAATTTTAATGATTGAATTTGAGACATTTAGGAAGTGAAATCGTTTGTTATTTTGATGGAAAAATAAACCCTAAGACTTAATTAGTATTTCTAGCCAAAAAAATTGTTAAAATAGGCCCAACTTTCCACATAAAAAGATTTTTCTAATTTCAATTATCGAACTACCTTACCAATGATCATTGAAAAATTAAAAGTCAATTTTTGAGGAAAGTTGGGCCTATTAGAAATGTTTTTTGACTATAAATATTAATTAAGTCTTGAGCTTTGATCGTCCATCAAAATAATAAATGATTTTGCTTCCTAAACGTCTCAAAACAAATCATTAAAATTTTCAATGATGGGCTTCAATGATAGCTATAACTGGCACCTTAGAACCAAGGTACAGAAATATATACAAACATAAAAGTAAAATGCATTTAATTTTGTTCAAATGCAAATATTGTTCAGTAAATATTATCATATACGCGCCCATCACCTATTTAGCTCTAGCGCACTTCAATGGTGGTATTGAAAAGATTTTATTACATAAAAAGCTCCTGTTACGTTTGTGCACGTTGTAGCCCAAAGCATATAGTACAAGAAATTTTGCTGATTGATTAATGCAATTTTAGTAAATTTGTTTACTAAATTTCCTACTCCATAAAGTTCCTGCATGATTTACTCTTAATATATTGGTTGTATGAAAAAAACATCATAATTTTGTTTGTATATAATTTAATAACCAACAATTTTGCTTTACATTTTATTCCAAAAAGTTGATAGTTTTCATGAAATTAGCAAAAAACCGAATATTACACCCTTTTACTCCTCCAAAAATTCTTTCTTCAGTCAAAGTACGTAAAAGTCTTCATTTCCTGGGCTAAAGATCCATTAATATAATTTAACATTGCTTGACAGATGGGTGAAAAACTACATTTTGACGTGTTAGGAATATTTCGTTCCAAATGGCATCAAATAGTCCATAAACTTCCTCATTTTTGGATCAGAAAAGACAATCGGAAAATTCCAGAAATAAGAATTTTTTACTTGCGATATACAGGCAATACCTATAAGCGGCAAACTACTATGCAGTCGTAAAAAAAATGGAAACCGAGATTTTTTTCAATATATCTACAAAATACATTGTGAGCGTGTTCTATACAATTTTATTTGTTTAATTTATAAAAGTCAACATTAGATAAAAAGGACTAACAATTTTTGGATAGAATTATGATTTGCAAATGTTGTGTGAAATTTTCAAAAAGCAGTACTTTGGTCGTATTAGCAGTACGGCAGTACGGAGTTTCAAAAAGTAGTACAAATACTTCAATTGCAGTACTTCGACAGCCCTGTAGCTGGAGAGTAATTATTGAGTCGTTGTGTTGTGATTGTAACTGGGGTGATGGCAAAGGCGATGGCGACGGGTTCGGTGAAGGTTTGGGTGGCTATAGAGGTGTATTCTCATATACAATGCGTGGTGATGATGGAGAAGTGTGCTTGTTGTGCTTTGACGACGACTGCGAAGGTGATGATGCAGGTCGTTTTTTGTTAGATGATTTTTGTTGTAGTTTTCTTTCTTTTTGGTGCAAGTTTGGTGTCTTGTGTAGCGGTTTTTTCTCAACTTTAGACTGGGATTGTTGTTGTTGGTTCGTGGTGTTGTTAGTACGAAGAGCATCGATGTCTTGCTTATGATGCACACTGCTGGTTTCTGATGTCATCGTGGGCATAGGTAAAATGCATTCTTGTTGTTGTAGCGAATGACTTCGAGGTATATTGCAATTTTCGCATCGATATTTTAAATCAACATCATATTGTGTGATATTAACACATGCACAGTGAAAAGAAGATGAACAATCCGCACAAGTAATAATGGATTTGGTATTTCCATCCAATTTGCCCAAACAACTTAAACAATACATTATAGGTTGTTATAAGAATTCACTTTCTAAGCAAACGTTAATTAAGACAAAGCGCGCACCCCACGACACCATGAAAAAAATACGTCCGCTCTTGACAAAGTCAGAACTATGAACTTATTTAGGTCCTCGGACCTGCTACGTCAATGAGGTTCCCCTTGCAAGCCATAAACCCTCCACTGCTCCTACACGCCATCGTGCATTTTTTCTAGATATGTACCTCAGCTCTCTCTAATTTTTCTCCAGTTGTGCTGATTCCTCTTCGATCGACCCTCGCCAAGTACTTCTTGGTCAACACACCTGCCGTACTCACTGCATGAGAGGGTTCCATTGCATCACTTGACACGCAATGCACTTGTGACACTTTCGAAACGTATGTCCAATCCACTGCCACTTACATTTTCCTGACCTGTCCTCGCTTGAGGTTCCTCATTGCCGATACGGTTTGGTCAGAAAATTCACAATATGGTTCGCAGACATTCACGAACGTTTGCAGCTTTCTTGTGACAGGTGTTACTTTCCAAGTGCTGCACCCAAAAAGAAGAACAGATTTAACATTGGAGGGGAATAGTCGTAGCTTGATCTTAAGGCTTATAGAGCTGTTTCTCTATATTTTTGACAGCATTCCGAACGCAGCCTTTGCTTTTTCGATTCTGCTGATTATGTCAAGTTCGGTCCCATAATCAGAAGAGACATTATTCTCAAGATATTGAAAATCCTTTACCATCTCTACTGGTTGTCTAGAAATATCTACTTGGGAAGATGAGGAGTTCCGAGGCTGATCCTTTTTATTTTTGCCGTATTGATCTTAAGTCCAACAGCTTCTCTCTCTTTATGATTGCAGATTTCACTAAATTCCTCCATTTACAGTCGACAAAGATGCATGCAGCACATCACTTATCTATCACCAACTGGAATAGTATTAGTGATAGAACCGTGTCCAACCCCACTTTGGGTTTCAAACTCCTCTGACAACCTTCCTTTATGCATAACGTGACATTTGGATCCATCATGGTGTAGCCTAGCAATCAATCAAAGTAAGCCAGATATGTTCTCTATTGACACGCCTTTTCAAAGTCAATGCACAGCAGGTGAAGTGCTGATCGATATTCAACGCTCTGTTCGATGATAATCTGCAAGGTGTTGATCTGGTCAACATAGGAAGATCCAGTGCGGAATCCTGCTTGTTTGGGGTCAAGTGTGTCTGCGAGGTGATCTTTTATTCGCTCCAGGACTATTTTTGCTATTTCTTCGGCAACAGCAAGCAGCACGCGGTTGCGGATAAGGTTTCTTCTCTACTGGAAGATCTGAGATACAGTGCGTATTCGGGAATTTGTTACTGCGGATAGGTTATTGGGTAATGGGTTGACTTCACTGGTGAAAACGAGGTTTAGAGTCGCAGAAAAGTGCTCCTACAACCGTTTGAGTTGGTCCTCATCCGAAACTAGCAGTGACCGCCTATGTCCTTTACCAGGTGTTGTTTAGAGCATTGGACACCTCTAAGCTTTTTGGTAATCCTGTAGACGGTCCTACTATCACACCTGCTTGCGGCCTCTTCTGCTTCTGTTGCCAATGCGTTGATATAGGTACGTTTATCACGTTGTATGCTACGGTGAACTTCTCACATCTTCATGCGATACGCTGACTCTAGGGCTAGTCGCGCACATGCAACTTTCAGTTTCGCAACTGTTTGGTTGCAAAAATGAATCCTATTGACTCATATGGGAGAGCGCGCACATGCAGAAATTATTCAGTCGTCGATTCGAGCAACTTTTCAGTTTGTGTTTTGCCACAAACTGGACGATTGCCTGAAATCGGTTTTTCAATTTGTGTCATATAGAATAATATTTCACTGCGCGCACATGCAACAAAATAGTTGCAGATATTTTACCACATGGTTGAATTTTGTTCTTTCCAAAGTGACTTTTGTTCTCTGTGCGAAAGAGAAGAAATTTATCTTTTCTTTTATTTGCTGAGCAAAAGGACAAAGGCGATAATATTTTTCTTGTATGTATCGGGTAGAAAATTTGAATAAACATTGTCGGTGTGTTGGTTAGGTTCATTGCGATTGCTTGTGGAGTTGCTCATGTGCGCGCTCATCGGTCAACTTGTGACTAAACTGTTTTGTTGCAGTAGCAGTTGCATGTGCTAGGCTAGTCGCCTAGTTCTTGCTTTGAAGTGTTTTTGATCTTTCATCCTAGCCCAAGTTTCTTCGGAGAGCCAGGCACCGTTTCTTCCTTGCGACCGACTGACTACACTTTCAGCAATGGATATAAAAATATTTTTCACACCACTGTTTTTCGATGGAAGTGCGTTCCGTGCTACTGATTGCTCTCAGTCCTTTTGAAAGGTGGTCCCCTAGTTATTGGCAGACTGCGGGATCCTTAAGTTTATCGGTAGGTATTGAACTTGGGCACTCAAATGTTTTCTTGGGATCTCCAAACTGCAGCTGTGCGTATAGTCTTACTGTAGCAACCATCAGATGGTGGTCCCAGGCCATTCCCATGCCTGCACATCTTCTGTTTCGAATGTTCAGGAGACTGCTGCTATAAGTCACCGACTGATCAAGAAGTGATCAATTTGGTTGGAAGTTGCATGTCTGTCCGTCGACACCCAACTGACTTTGTGGCAAAACTTGTGCTAAAACATTGTCGCTCCTATAACTAATGGGTTGGCGTTACAGAAATAGACATAACATTCGCCATTGTCGTTGCGGTCACCAACACCAAGCTTTCCCATAAAATGCCTGAGCCCATAATTTTCATTGCCAACCTTACCATTCAAGTCTCCCATTACCATTGTGATGTCTCCACGTGGTATACTCTCATAAGGAGAAGTCAGCTGGTTATAAAATGCCTCCTTCTCCTAGACAGAAGATAGCTCCGTTGGGGCGTAACACTGTATGACGCTAGTTACGCGTCGTACTCTTTTCCCAACCCTGGCTTTCAGGATCCTGTCTCTAAAGGCTCCCTGCAAATTAAGCTCTTGAGATCTGTTTGCAAAAGCAACAATCCAAAACCAGATTCACGATAACATCCAGGTACCTTTCCGGAGAAGAGTACAACAGTGTTACTAGTTGGAGACTTAAACTTCCCCGAGCCCAACTATCCTACTTCACTAATCCCTAAAATGTCTATATTATAACTCAAGAATTCTTTCTCCAATTGGAGGAATCTTTCGTTTTGAGGACCTTCACTTCCATTGTCAAGAAACATCCTCACATTCCCCGAAACCAATTTTTGCCCCGGTACAATAGCCAAAAGTCGTCAAGGAGCTATCATTTCTTTTCCGAGGCGTAGTGTCAGTTTCGTTCAATTACGGAAAATGCTAACCTCCGTAACCTATCCAAGAGAGCTATACCCTGTGCACTTGTAATTTTAGCCTATTAACATTGCAGATAGTTACCCGGGGGCCACCACGAGGAGGTAAAACAAGCACTTCACCGTGACTGATTTTTGCGCTATCCTTCTGGTGCAGACCAAGTTCTGAGCAATCAATAGTTTCATAGATCAGGCACGATGCAGATCACAGAAATGCATCTGATGAGAAATAGTTCTTGTCATTTTGGTGCCTTAAAACATATTTAACAGCAGATTTGACTGAAAAATGTCTCTTCGGAAAAGTTATAAGTCAAGTATTTGAGAATTGTTCGTACTATCTATGTATATGTAGGTACCACCAATTATTTCTTCATTCTCTTTAAATATTACTTAAGATTTAAGATCAAGCTTCATCAAGAACCTCTTGCAGATCTTGAATTCAACCTTTTTGACTCTCAAAAGTAAATAAAAACCATGATCCATAACAAGCGGTTGTATACATTATACTTACGCTCATACACACGTACATAGTTAATATACATACATAGATTTTAATTTCATACTCAATAAATTATCCCACGGAAAGCAATAATCATGGCACTTTTCTTTTTCCACTTCATGTGTGTCAAATGGAATTCCACTAAATAAACATTAAACCTCCTTCGCATTGTTCATAGGTATGCCGTGTCGGGTCTTCGTCAAGGGCCATTCATTTCGAACCCCTTTAAGGAAACTAATAAAACTCACCGACAACGAAACCAACAACCAACAACCAAAGCAAAAACAAAATGAAAAAAACAAAATACTTCCGAAGGACAACCAAATACTCCAAAGAACAATATTTCCCATCACATCCATTTTGACCACAACCAGGCAGGAACCAAGGGGCTGGAAAACGTTTTCTTAGCCCCCATTTTATTTGAAATTAATGTGGTCTAACCGAGTTATTTTCTTGTTGGCTTTAAGTGCGAGAGAATATTATATGGGTTGTTCCAATATCCATCCATAGCAAAGGGGCTCTTCAGAGTGCTTAGGCTTCTTATACCTACTCAAAGTTGGCACCTTCACCTCTGCCTTCACCATCTCCATCATCCATCTATTCTCTATACTAAACTATTTGCGGTGACAGTCAGTCAGTTGGAATGATGAAACGGTAGATCGTGGTTGCGAAGTTTTCCTTACAAGAAAGTTTTGACTTTTTCATTCATTGAAATTGAAATCCACCAGTTGATATAGTGGAAACTTAACTAAAATTTATTAGGGTAAGTTAATTCAATGGAAATAACGAGGGTCTGGGAATCCAATTGGCTTTGGATAGAGCTATGGGCTATATTACGTCAAAACGTCACTTAATTCATAATCCTGTAGTGACAAATAACTTCCATAATTCAACACTGAGCAAAATTTTGTCGATTTTGATATTTTTTTTTTGAAAAAATATTTTAAATCGATAGTATAGCCATTTTGGGGTAAGAGTGTACATTTTTGAGTTTGATTTTAAATTTTTAAAATATACAACTTCAAACTATAAACAAAACTATTGTTTGAAAAAAAAAAGCGTACATAAATAAAATGCACGAGTAGGTCCAACTTATGATCTTATATTCAAATGGCTAAGGAGTTCCATAGCCATTTTAGACCTTGATTTCAAATTCTTGAAAAACCAGTTAAACTCTAAACTAAACCAAACTGCTGTTTGGGACAAAAGCTAACCCTGTTACAAATATTAGTAGTCGCACGTCCTTGCTCTAATGTTCAAGAAGCTTAGAATTTGAAATATATGTACACATGAAACTAGGATATTACAAAGAGAAAAATATGTTTAAAAATATGAAATTATCCTTTAAAATTGCTTTTTTAAATTTAGGGGAAAAGAATGCCATTTGAATTCTTGAACAACTCTGAAATTTTGCAAACAAAAATTTATCGTTAGAACGGTTTTTAAAAAAAACAGTTTTTATTTTGTTAAAAAACTTTTGATTCTAAAAATTAAAAAAATACTTTTAGAATACTCTGACGTGCTGGACCCTGCACAACCACCACAACGAAACTCATGGATTGGCGAAGAGTTCCGGCAAGTTTATGAAGTAAAACAGTATAGGCATACAAAGCGGTGCTGCCGTGCTGTTAAGAATGACCACTGACCAGCGCTTCTCGTGAGCTCTACAAACAGAAGAGGAGAAAGAAACACTGGTCTCTAAATAGGAAAAAGAGAGAACATGAGAACCGTGTGAAGAGAGCATAGAAGGATGCCATTGAGGAATGAAGCTCGGAAGACTTACCAAAAAGTAAACAATTTTCCCCAGGTCACAGCTCACAAGGCCCGAACCAAGGTCTGCATGAAGTGTAATAAGGGACACAGTGTAGTAGAATCGCATTCGGTGCTGATGATATGGAAAAATCATTTCTGCAAATTATAACGGGTGATTTTAACATTGAAAATGTTTATAGGGTCGTTTTGAGTAAATTATGGTGTTACTAAAATGAATAAAGTGAACAAGTGTGTATATGAGATGAACGCTGGCGTATAAGGGGGATAAGATCGAATTTTTGGTGGTGTTACTCAAATGAATAAATTGAACAATGGTAATATGAGATGAACGCTGGCGTATATGGGGGATAGGATCGAATTTTTGGTGGTGTTACCATTCATTTTGGAATGAACAAATATGTATAGAAGATGATTGCAGGCGGATAGGGAGGGTACGGTTGAATTTTTGGTTGGTGTTTCTAAAATGAACAATATAAGTTTTAACTATACCTACATATTACTATAATTATAAAATGCAAGAGCTAGTGCAGTCAACACTCAGCAGTGCATTGTGCTTCTAAAACTAAATCTAAGCTTTGGAAATTTTTTGAAAATGTTTATGATAGGAAAATAATGTAGAGGTGCAATATGACGTTTTTTAAATATGGTTTTATGTGAAATGGTCGAACAAAAAAAGAAAACAAATGAGAAGTGCCAGAGTAATATTTTTTTTTGTTTATCGATGGTTAAGTTTAATATAACAATTTTGTACATATATTTTGCAATTCCAAAAAATCTACAAAGTGAGATATTATTGGTTGTAAGTTCAAAGTTCTAAAAAAGATGGCTCACAAATGCTACACATCAGAGTTAAGGCTGATTGTACTAAATTGTATAGTTTAACAAAGATAATAAGTAACAAATTGTTTCGTTTCAGGAAATTTTGATACCTAGTATTTTTTTATATTTTATATATTTTATATAATTTTTGTTGATCGATTTTTCGCAGTTATTATTTTTTATCTTTTAAATGGTTGCATTTAAAAATCTCAAATTCATACCGGAGATAGATTATATAGATTCACATATAACATGTAAAATTTGATTTTTTTAATCGTACCTAAGCCGAGATAATAACATATTTCTGTTCATTTACATATCACCTACTAACTCTTTAATCTGTGCACCTAGACAATTAGTTTTTGTTTTATTAGCAGCTTGAATAATTGACAATTATTTTGATATATCATACGTTGCTGTACGTTCTATATAAGCTTCACAAATCGAAAATACAATTAATTAAAAAGTGGTACTAAATCTTTAATCAATATTCCTAAAATTCATCGTCGTCGATTTGCAAGTTTTTGTGCGGACAAACAGCCCAAATAAACAGAGCACAAAAATATAGTCCCATAGTTCATTGAAGATTTCTTTCTATCTCTGCCAGGGTTGCAAAAGTCGATAAGATTGTACTTTTTTCGATACACTCCACTTTGCTAAAGTACTCCACTTTTGCATTCAACGAAAAAGATAAAGTAAATTAAAAAGAAAATCATCTGACCTCACAAAATGTATACTGTGATCCGAGGCTGACATCGATATAATAGAAGAAATAAAAATGATTAATACAGTTTGTTCGAGAAAATGGCATCTACAAAATACCGGTTTCAACAATCTCGCAATTAAAAATCGAAAACATTAAATTTATAAAATTTAAATCTCGCAAAATCGAAGGGTATTGCAACAAATTCCTACAGTTTTGTTATAAAAGTTTCGCATATGTAAGTATGTATGTACCTTATATGTTGATTAACATAAACAGCTAAGTTGTTTTTAAATTAATTGGATATGGAAATATTACATACGTTCATACAACAGCAAATGTGGACAAAATATTATCAAATCAAATCAAAAAGTACAATTCGATACACTTTCCTTTTATATTTTGATACATTGCTGAAACACGATTTCATCCCTGATATCTGTCTGGTAGTTTATTATAAGAGACTGTTCATTTCAGTGTTCAGTGTTCAGTCTGTCTTCAGTTGCAAAGATGCCTTGGAGTTGGGAGGTTTGTTTGCGCTGCTTGCCGGTAAATATTTTTTTTATTAATAGTATAGAATGCGATGTGCGTGAAAGGTAAGTAGGATAGAATGCATGTGGGATGTTTAGTTTTCAGGTAGGTTCGTTAGGATATTTGTTGGGGGTTTTTTGTTTGTTTATTATTTTACTGTTGTGTTTTGTTTAGCTATGATTAGATGGATTAACGAAGAAAATGAAAAATATGAAATAAGAATACCTACAAGTGGGAATACAAATATAGGTCAATAAAATCACAAAACTAAAACATAAAAAAGTTATAATTTTTTAACTTCCCATTGGAAGTTATTGTAAATGGTCCGATTTGTCAAAATAAAAATTTTAACATATCTTCACGTTTCGCTCCCTAGAATCGGATTCCATTTTTGTAAAGAGATGTCTGTGTGTGTTCGTACGTTCCTTCGCTTTTTTTGTTCACCGTATCTCAAGGACGAATTAAGATATCGACTTCGGATGGATTTTATTGTATACACAGTAGTTTCATTACAAGCAGAAAGGACCTTTCAATAAATTCAAGAAGCAGTTCAAATTTCCTTAGTCTCAGATATCTCGAGAACAAATCGACTTCAGGTTAATTTTATTCTACGCAAATTGACGTAATAAGGAATTAATTAAAATATAGTATATCAACTTATAGTTTTTTTTTTAATAAAAAAATGTAAATGAAAATTGTTGAAAAAAGTTGTTTGGCTCGAATATCTTGACAACAAACAATGATATTGGCTTCGAGGTTATTTTATTTTATACGCTAGTTTATAGATACAAATTGATAAAATTTTAAAAAATATTGAATTAATAGTTTTTTTTAAGCGAAAATTTTGCAAGCAATTCTACACACTAATTATTAAAAAATTGGTTTTTGCCTCAAAAATCTTGAGAACAGATAATGACATGACATCGGGTTAATTTAAGTCCACACACTAGCTTAGAATTGATAATTGATAGGATTTATAAAAAAATTCAACAAAAAGTTTTTTTTAAGTGAAAAAGAACTACAAGATAGGTAGGTACTTCACCAAAAATTGTGGAAAATATTTTTTCATCTCAAATATTTTGAGAACAAACAATGATATTGACTTCAGGCTAATTTTATTCTTTAAATGAGTTTATAATAAATGATTGATAAAATTTGTAAAAATATTCAACAAATAATTATTTTTATCTAAAAAACTACAAGAAACTCAACAAAATTGTAGAAAATTTTTGTTCGTCCCAAATATCTTGAGAACAAACAATGATATTAGCTTTTGGGTATTTTTTTTTCTATAAATAAGGATTTGTAAAAATATCCCATAACCAGTTTTTTAAGCAAAAAAACTACAAAAAACCTTACCAAAAAATGTTGAATTGTTTTTAGTCTCGAATATGTTAGGAACAAATAATCATATTGGTTTCGGGCTTCTATATATGTATGTACTAGATTATAATTGACAATCGGTAGGTTTTGTATAATAATTCAACAAACTGTTTTTTTTTTAATGCAAAAAAAAAATACAAAAACTATACCAAAAATTGTTGAATACAAAAAAATAACATTGGACCTCTAGCTTCCGGGGCACCACAAATTGGAAGTTACTAGTGTGGGTCACAACCAGCCTCTTTTTGAAAATGCAATAGAGGACCGTATTGCAAGAGTCTCTTCAAAACAGACTGGTTGATTAGATTAAAAGTCGATTTATCGTTATTGCTAATTTGTATTAGTAAATATTTTCCTATTTGATAGAAATTTTAAGTCCTTCAAGAATTTTTGGTTGACTTTTATCTTGCCGAATTTTTTTTCGAAAAGACTCGTAATAAACCCCAAAATTTAAAAAAAAAAACTACAAAGGGCATAAGAAAAATAGAATTTTTCTGATACGTACCAAACAGCAGCGTTGAAAATTCGTTTGTAGGCATATATTTGAGGGAAAATCAAATATAAGTTAGCGTTGCCTACCACAATTAAACAGTTACACGAGTTAGGAAAAATCTATTCAAATACAGACCGAAATAAACAAGCAATAGGTGTAGAAATTTTTAATTTTTGTTTGGTGCTACCACAAAGCTAAATCAAAAAGAAAAAAGTAAGGTACCGCACGAAGTAAATGAAAAATATAAGATTAGAAGACAAGCGGGAAAATAATTTATGTGGGTCAATAAAATAACAAAAAGAAAACACCTCTTTTGTTTATTTGAAAAATGAAACAAAATAAAAAAAACTACAGTGGGAATAAGAGAAGACAAATTTTGGGGAGAGGTAACAACTAGCTACCAACATTAAATATTTGGTTTTTGGAAAATATAATTTTATTTAGTGTTACAAAAAACGTGATTTTGGAAAACGAAAAACGAATACAGGACGAAATAGGAAAAAAAAGTAGTTATACATATGCTAACATCATTTTGCGCTTAGGGAAGAATCAAAATTTGGTTGAAGATAAAACGGAGGGAAAATTAAATGTATGTATTAAGCAATTAAGAGCTCCGATTTTTGTTGGATTAACGGCTTAAAAATTATCCTTCCTTAATTATTTTTAAAGCTGAAGAAAAAAAAAAACAATTTGGTGTAACTAAGCGCAAGTAAAGATGGAAGTGCGAATAAAGTTTGTTTAACAAATTTTTAGTTTTCTCAGTTCAATATAATGTTTGGATTGGTCTTCATAAAAAAGATGAACTAAATTGATATGTATGTATAAATTGGTAAAGATAAAATTTAAAAGAGAAAAAAGATTGTATAAATTATAAAGATTAAGGATTTATCTAGCATTAGCAAGTCATTTTCAATGTCCCCATCGTTACTCAAGGAGTGAAATCTGTAAATTTTTTAAGAGGTTTAGAACTTAAAAAAAAAAAAAAAACACAAAAAATTCGAAAAAATTAATGAAATATTTATTTGAATCGATGCGATAGTTTGAACCTTGCAATTTAATGTTTAAAGATAATTTCATGCAAATGTTGACCGCGGCTGCGTCTCAGGTAGCCCATCCGCTGAGTCCAATTTTGGCATACTCTTTCACACATATCGGCCGGTATCTCACGAATGAATGCATGGATGTTGGCTTCCAGTGCGTCAATCGAAGCGGGCTTGTCCCTATAGACATTAGCCTTGACATACCCCCACAAAAAATAATCTAATGGTGTCAAATCGCACGATCTAGGCGGCCAATTGACCGGCCCGAAACGTGAAATTAACTGTTCACCAAACTCGCCTCGCAATTGCGCCATTGTTTCGCGTGCTGTGTGGCGTTGTGGTAGGTCGGCTGGCTTTAGTTCTTGCACCAGCTGTATCTTAAAAGGCTTTACGCCCAAATCCTTCCGCAAAATTTTCCACGTAGTGCTGTAACAAAGGCCTAACTGCTGGGAACGGCGCCGAATCGACATTTCGCGGTCTTCTGTCACACTAGCTGATACGGCCGCAATATTTTCTTCACTACGCACAGTACGTAAACGTGTTGGTGGTTTAATGTCCAACAAAGTAAATTTGGTGCGAAATTTGGTCACAATCTTCCGAATAGACTGCTCAGAAGGTCGAGAATGCCGACCATAAAATGGAAGCAGCGCGCGATGAACATTTCGAACCGAGCACGAATTTTGATAGTAAAATTCAATAATTTGCAAGCGTTGTTCATTTGTAAGACGATCCATGGTTAAATTGCAAACCAAACTGAAGCTGTTTGACGGTGACACAAGGTACTAAACACACGTCAGCTGTCAAAACCAGTGTTGCCAAAACCAAACCAGCTAAAAAATCACCCGTTATAACGGCAATGACGAATCAAGTTCCGCTGCTATGCAGATAACATAATAGAACCTATCTAAACTTAAAACTAATAAAGCTACTGATGCCTGATTGTTTGATCCTCAAGAAAGGTGATCCTTTCAAGTGCACCAACTAGAAAGGCATCAGTCTCATCAGTCTGCAAAACATTGCACACTAGATCTTCTCTGCCATACTTTTTGAATGCCTGAAGCCATTTGTCAACTATCTGATAAGTGCATATCAGTTTGACATTAGGCCAGGAAAGTCTTTCATAGACCAAATATTCGCTCTACGAATGATCTTGGAAAAACCCCAAGAATTTCAAAAGTTGTGCGTGACAGCATCTATAGAGACGAGGTAATAAGAGCAATGCATAGTTTTGGCATCCCTCCCAAACACGTATATAAAGGATTTAGGATGCACGCTGCTCCATCAAGGTCGGCAAGGAAGTCACCGATACCTTTGATGTCAAGCCAAGGCAATACTCTGTGATGCAACTTCTGCAACATAGTTCTTGAAAGAAAAGTAATACATAACTCTCTCAGTATCGTTTCGGTATCGTCAAAATCGAAAAATTTTAGTATCGTTTAGGAATCGGTCTCGGTCTCATTTAACTCAGTCTCGTTTGGTCTCGTATAAAAAAGGTTTGTCTCGGTATCGGAATCGGTCTTGTCTGGTTTCGGTCAGGTCTCAATCATAAAATAAAATAAAATGCATGACTTGGTAACATGTTCTTGTAGTAGGGGAGCCCACGATGCTAAATGTGGATTTACTCGAGCGTCGTGGAGACCTATTGGATTTTGAAGATTTGATGATAGAGAGAAAAAAATGTTTGTTAAGTATACCGTTTCATCGGTGGGTGGGGGGAGCGTCTTCAGGTGTTAAAAAATGTAAAAAAAAAAACAGTCACATAGACATCCTCGATCGCGTCAGATATTGATAGTGTATATGGCCTGCGTCTTTCTAATAACCGAGGTATGTTAATCTGCCGGTTTGCGTGGCTGTGTGGGAGGGTAGAAATTGGAGAACAAATGGATTTACTCGAGTGCCTCTTAAAAAGAGGGGATGTTAAGTGACCCCCAAGGATGCTCACATTCAAAAGACTGACGATTTGAATGTGACGTAAGCTTGTGGGAGCTTCTTGAAAATGCAAAAAAAATTGCTATTTTGAAATACTAGAGCTCGTCAGATTTTGATATAAATGGTTCAACTTGATGTCTTACATGTGCTGAACCTTAATCCGACTATTATCTAGAGGAATTTTCTTAATCTAACGATTTGAAAAAAAGAAAAAATTGTATTCAGGATTTTTTTAATCACTGGGGAGGGTATAATAAATTGGGCGCCAAAAATTGAAAAAAAAGGTTTGTGTGGGGGTGGTCAAATATGTACATATGTACAAGCATTTTTTACTGTGGGAGGAGGGGTTTATGTCGCCCCGTTTAGGAAGTAGAGACGATTTTCGAAAAATTTTCGAAGAAAGAAACCGACTGAACAATAGCAAGCTTGTGTGTGTTAATAAAAATGCTAGTCGCTGTTGCAATTGAAACAAGTAGGCAGATTGAGCAGAACATGTGGCTTCAGTGGCGCGGTGTGTAGTGCAACTGCCTCTGAATTGCAAGGTTCATGGTATGCTCCCAGATGACGGCAAAGAATTTTTCAATTAATGCGAGCATAACCAGACTAAGCACCACTAAGGGAGTCTGATGATCGAGGTGGCTCTCGTGAAATAGCTATAACTCCAGCCTATAAACTTGGTGGTAACACACACAAGTTGTTGTTGTTCATTCAAAATTATTCAAGGAAAAATAAATATTTAAAATCAACGACAATACTCAAAATGCAAAACAATAACGGTTTTATAAGCTAAAAATCTGTTCTTTAGTCCTCCATTTAAATTAAATTATGTATGTTGTGGAAAAACAAATATTTAAAAACAAAGAAAAAAGCCAGAAATCTGTTCTTTAATCCTACATTTAAATTGAATTATTTGTGTCATAAGGCTTCAAAATATTTGCATTTAAACTCAAAATTTTGATAAAAAAAACGCAAAAAAATGTTGGGATAAATTTTTCTGAAAATCTCGCAATAAAAAACTTAATTTTCCTTTTGAAGTCAATGGTCGTATTAATTTTGAATCGAACACAAAAAAACCAGAAGCTTTTATGTCTTTTGGCATTGACCAAAAAAAGAAAATTTAGTTTTTTATTTCACAATTTTGAGAAAAATTGATCCCAACATTTTTGTTTGCGTTTTTTTATCAAAATTTTGAGTTTAAATGCAAATATTTTGAAGCCTTATGACACAAATAATTCAATTTAAATGTAGGATTAAAGAACAGATTTGTGGCTTTTAAAAAAATAATTGTTTTCCATTTAAAGTTTTTTCGTTGTTTTTAAATATTTGTTTTTCCATTTAAGTCGTTTTTTTCGAAAATCACCTCTACCTCCTTAACGGAGCGAGAAAAACGGCAGGTTATACTTTTTCCGTTATCCTAGAATTATTTATTTCACAATTAAACAATTCAACCGCGCTGGAGAATGTCCAGATGACGATTTTTTGTTTGCATGTTTGTAACCCTCCCAGTACCGGAGGTTACGCTCAAATCATCAGAATATTAAAATAAACACTTTTCAGCATGTAATTAACCTCCTCTATCTTACTTATCTGATACCCTGCCCTAGGTGCCTGGCCCTACATAGAGGACTGATATGTGGTGGAGCTACTCACTAGGGTGCAAATCCCCCCCTTATACTAATCTGACGCGCTCGAGTAAATTCCAAAATCCCTTAGTGGGCTCCCCTACTATTGATCTTGTTATTGAATTCGCTTGGTATTTTTAAGATTTAATAAAACAATCACAATACAAAATATGCATGTTTCAGAGAAAAAAAGCAAAAGAAAATGGGTGTGGTAATGGGTGGCTCTAATAAGAATAATTGTATAAGCCTTTTCCCTAGTAAAAAAAAAACAAAAAGCTGTGAAAATCTCATTCAAACCGTTAGAGACGTTTCCGAGAAACCCATTACAAGAAATGTTTATTTGTAATAAATTAATAATAATACATTTTCAAAAATCTATTTTTTTTGCCGATACCAAACGATACTGCCGAAATTATCCGCAAGTCTCGGCCCCAAAAGTATTGTATCGGCTCGTTATCGTTTCGGATGCTTTGGAGCTGGAATCGTTTCGGTATTGCTTTGTTTTCCGTAACCGATACCAAACGATACCGAAACTTTTCTGGTATCGTGGCCTGCTCTACTCTCACGCTAAAACTAGAGACACAATCGTTCAAAAGTCCATCCAATTACTCCCATCATATTGACATAATCGGACGAGCAAAGCGTGATATCAGTGGTGCTTTCGTAAATATTAAGATGGAAGCCAAGAAGATGGATTTATCAACGATGAATGAAGGCAAGATGAAATATATTATATGCTGCCAAATGAAAGGATATCCAACACCGACGTCTTGGACAGAAATTTACTATAGACAGCTATAGTAACTATGGGCTCCGCTATCAACTCAGTGAATAATACCAGCGCTGAGTTGAAGCAAAGAATCACGCTAGAAGATATTGAGGAACAAAGCCCTCTCTAGAGCAACCCAGGTGTCTCTGGATTAGACATTTATCCTCCAGGTCAGGGATGTATTTATGGTGCAGGCTTAGATATTGGCACTGTTAGCGGTTGATGAGAACGCTTTAGGCTGTTTTGAGAGCAAAATTTTCTGTTTGATTTTTGGTCCCTTCTGCTCAAATGGGGAATGAGGAAGAAGATACAACAATAACCAATTGTACACTGTACAGCAACACCAACCTAGTGCCGATACGGATCCCCGTGGAACGGCCGATGCCGTATAGGAGGAGAGAATAGCAGCTGGCACATGCAAGTGGAAAAGAACGTCTACGAATTTGGCGTGCGAAACTTGAGACAGCTACATAGACTGAGCCGGCTGGAAGAAGCTTGGACTGTAGCGGCACCTTAAGTCAGTAAGGAAGGAATGGAATATTATTTTAAATATTAATGTTGAAGGTCTGTTTTCGATTCCCAGCGGCTACCACCTTAAACCAAAGTATAGTTATTTCCAAGGAACTGCCTCTTGAAAGAAACTGACAAATCCTTACCAAGAGTACATATCATACATACATCTAACCGTTCAGACTCGGCAAAGATTATAGGTCCCTCCATTCCTTCCAGTCACTAGACCCTAGTTCTACAGAAGCTGTCACGCCACCAAATTTATAAAGAATAAGTTTCGTTTCGAAATATTGAGTTTTCAAAAAAAATAAAAAAAATAAAAAAAATCACACACCTACTGTTTAAGCTTTTTGAAACCTTCTGCATTAAGAAATATGCTTGCAAAAATTTTTAAGCAGGTATGTACACATGTATCTACCATTATTTTTGGTTAAAAAAAACGAACAAAATCTCACGGTGGAATGACCAAAAAACCCTATGCATCAGTTTTAAAAACCGATTTGGCTGGTTTAGTCTGTATCCGAACAGAACGCCAAATCAAACTGACAAGTTTAAATCAAAATCTAGATTTCGTTTTTTTTTGTCGAATGCATGACTTGCCATATAGTAAGTTCATAGCTACATATCGGAGGAAGAAATTGTCTTGTTTATTTAAAAAAAAAAGCACGATGTGAAAAAAGTATAATGAGGCCTGAATAGGTATATGGGTAAATTTTGGATTAATCTGCAATGCAATTTTCTGCTTTCCTAACTTTAACCTAACTACTTTCATTAAAAAAAATATATAAAGCTACCTAAAACCCAAAAGCAAATAAATTGTCAATTTAATTTGAAAGGAACAAAAACGCAATCTCTCAATCAGCCCCATGATACAAAACTAGTTCCTAATCCAAAAACCACCTAAAGGCATATCTAATTTTCCTCTCGAGACCCAAATTCCTTACGAAAAGCGTTTACCTTCAAACAAAACTCTAAAAAACAACGCTACTGCTCTTAATACCTTGACAAAAAAAAAATAGAACAAATATGCACACACAAATGTAATTACATTCTGACATCGATGCCTGTTTGCAAAGAATTTATATATGTAAAACTAATACTTTAACTCTATAGACGTGGACCACCAAACAAATATACAAAATACCGCTATTCTTCGAAATTATATTCCCGTCAAAGTGAAAAGACTTTTACCCCAAACCATAGATAACTTTGTTTTCGTCGTCGTATTTCGTGTACGAACGACTTGGCGTTGTAAGTTGTAAGACATCAAAAAGAAAATAAATTACTCCGCCTTCATTTGCAAAAAAAAAAAAAAAAGAGTCCTTGTGCTGTTCGTTCGTGCCATAAACCCTTTCAACGTGTACTATATAGTATATACCCACACCACATAGCGAATTAAAATTGAAAATATAAATGAGCAGCAAAGAGGTATTTGTATCTGTCAAAGAGAGCTCACTTTGCTGCTACTTCTTCCATCTTCTCTCCATCTAATCAACTCAACTCTGGAATACACATACCTTCCTGATGGTGGCACAGTTTTCTCGAAATGGAACATTATATCCTGACGCCATGCCAGTTCGAGTACAAGACGACAAGACACACTTCTTACTAGACTCTTTGGTTTGGCTGTATCTAATGAACCCCAAAAAAGACACCTCTCCATCGGATGGCTGCTTTGAATTTCATGAATTTCGAATGTTATATGTTTTCCTTGGCGTTTTGACGAAATTAATTACCACTCATACTCTTTTTTGGGGTTTAAGGACTCTCTTTCTCTTTATGGGCACTCCTGCCGAACCTTAAGACAATTGAATGACCTACATAACACTAAATAATGAATCATCTAGCATCCTTCAAACACTTAATTTTAACCCTTTTTTTTCTTCTAAAGATGGAGGGGGGTCGCTGGGAAATGGGAGGCTTTGGAACATTAAAAACCTGCACACGCTAATTGAAAATTAAGGACGAACGACGAAGGGTTGTGAGCGCATACAAAGCACAAAAAATAAAAAATAAACCTTGACGATTTGTTTCAAGAAATAAAGGGGAGTGTGGCTTTTGCCTGCCTGCCACTCTACCATTACTTATTCTGTAAATACTATTCCTATAGTGGTTTATATATGCTTCAGCTAGGATCACACATCACATAGACATCACATCGCGATTCTCTAAGAGTTTTCAATGTGCACAGCGGCTTGAAACCGGATGTGACATGCTTTTAAAGTCGGAAGTACTTACTGGTGAAGTTTGAAATCAGGGCCCCCCAAATTGCAGCCGACTTCGTGCAAGGGATTGCTGTGTGCTTGTCTTTCAACGTCTTTCCTATTCTCGTCGTTTAGAGAATCGCTTACATATTATATCTACCTATATGTACCTCCACAAAAGAGATGAACCAAAACTTTTCGAATCAAAGCGAAGAAAAAAAATATTTATTCCACTTCGACATGCGATTGCTGTGTAAATCTCATCGTCCTTAATTCGTTCTGTCTCTCTATCACAGAGTATAGGTACACACCAGTCTGTTTAAGGATCATTAGCTTGAGGGAGTGGGGGGGGGTGGAGGGTCATTCCAAGAGAATGAAGCATTTTGGTACCTGCTGCACGAATATCCTTAATCACGGCTTGCCACGTTGTATCCTTATGCCAAACTCAATACTTAACATAAACGGATTTGGAATGAGAAAATATAAACCGACCATCACTATATTTTCACAACCCATCCCCCCTATCCCCCTCCTCATCATCATCATCCAGTAGCACCACCAAGAAACCAATTTACCAATTCAAATGAAAGGATTGAGATATCTCCAAAACTGAATCAGTTGAAACGCGTTGAATTTCAAACAGTTTCAGAATTGACGAGTTTAGTCCGAACCGAAATGGAAAAACCAAGCTACCATATAACCATAGTTCGACTAAGCCAAGTGGTCATTTAGAAATGTTGAGATGCAGAGCATAGAGCATAGAGTATATACCTAACTAACTTATATCCACTCCTCGTGCGAGGGAGGATATCTCACTTCTTGGAGCATGAGAGCCCTGAATGCCTGAATCCAATTCAATTCAATAAACCCAAACAATAATCACTGTCATTTCAAATCATTGCCATATACCATACACATACATACATTCGCCCTTGTTTGGAACGCAGCATTGCCATGCCAGCTAAGTCTTCAGAAATTATAGAAAAAGATTTTCTATGTTTTCGGGCTTTCGAGCTCTTCCCTTCATTAGGCGTTTTTCTTTTTTAGCTCCGAGCACAGGGCATGGAGTAGAGCTCGAGCTATCGGAGTTAGCTCTGAGCAGAATATGATCAGAGTTCTCCGATATAATTTTCAATCACATCTGAGCTTGGGACTGTAATACGATTGCAATGCGTTCAACTCACCAAAGTTAAGTAATGACTTTTAATTTTCATCTGACAGCTGACCAATCAAAACCTCGAAAAATTCAAAATTGTGAGCTGAAATTGATGTGTTGAACGCACTTATTTGAATTGAGTGAAAAAAAGAGTGAAGTTGGCTGAACTCAGCTATTCGCTTCATTTCCTGGGCCTTTTTTTCTCAGCTCATGGAGAGAACTCCGAGCTAGCTGTAATTTAAAAAAGAGCGCTCTGAGTACTCGGAGCTAAAAATGACAGATCTTTTTTTGACAGTTCAGTGCAATGTTCGGAGCTAAAAAAAGAAAAACGCCTATTGCTCTGAACCAATTGAGAAAATGATCGAGCTGAATCAATCACATGTCTGTGAAGATAAATTCTAGTTTAGATCTTGTTGAAATACACAAGCAAAGCGGTGTACACAACTTTCTAGTTCAGCCACATTGAATCGGAAACGTTTCAATGGGGAACTAGACTCTCCGGTCAGGAAACCGAGTTCCACTTGCCTTTTGGTGGGACCTTTTTTTATTATTGGGATTACTTTCTTACATACTATGGATGAAATTGCACTTGGAAATCATTTTTTTAATACTGCGGCATTTTGAAAAATGGCGCCCAATCTGTACCTATTAGTTCGGTCAGGAACGGGAATTCATGCACTTTTTCTGGGGGGGGCGGGGGGCTTATTTTTAAATTTGTAATTTATTTTTAAAATGCTAAGGATGAAATATAGATTAGGAGTCATTGTAATCACGTCACTTGGACGCCATTTGCAAAAATGGCGCCCAATCTGAGCCAAATCGTAAAATAAAAAAAAAATCGTAAGCTAATTGGAAAATTTCCATAGTTAGAAGGTTGATGTATCAAAGGACAGGTGTTGACGAAACTTTGAGTAAAATATCAATGTTGACACTTTTCAGGAATACCCTTCTTTTATGTCAAAGTGTGGGACTTTCACTCTTTTTTGGTAACTTGTAATATTTCGAACATGAAAAAGTTAAGGAAACGACTCCAGGCACACAATGCGTGTTGGAAATAACGGTTGATATTTTGTAAGATAGGCGTTTAGTAATAAAACCTCGGGAGAAATTCCAGTGTTGCCACTTTCCGGGAACATACCTTTTTCTGATATTAAAGGGTGGAATCTACACGTTTTTGGTACAAATTTTAATATTTTGAACATAAAAAAATTGCAACTTACATACTTTCCCCGCACGCATTTGGCATCTTGATGTGTTCCTGTTCAAAATATTGAAAATTATTAAGGTAGTGCAGGTTTCAACATTCGTCACAAAAACAAAGTATGTTCCCTAAAAGTGGCAACACTGACATTTTATTCTTAGGTGTGTCTACTTAACACCAATCTTTTAAGACAGCCCTTATATAAACCATGGAAGTTTTCAAAGTAATATACAATTTTTTTTTTGCCATTTGCCCCAGATTGGGCGCCATTTTTGAAAGCGAAGGGATTATAAAAATGACCCCCCACCCCAGAGATTTTGGTTTTCTCACCGGATTATAACTGGTAGTTTGGCATTCAAGATTCTGTCATTTTGAGGTGGTCAGAGTCTTCGTCTAACTTAGCTCCGCTATCTACTGAACGATACCAGTGCTGAGATCAAACGAAGAATTACTCTTGCCAATCGCTCGATCGAGCAACTAAAGTGTCCCTATGTCAGATGCTTATCATCCCGGACCTGATATTTGGTGCAGAGGCATGGACACTATTATAACGGTAGATGAGAACGCCTTAGTTTTTTCTTTTAAGAGGAAAATTCTCCGGGTGATTTTTGTTCCCGTCTGCATAGATGGGGAATGAAGAAAAAGAGGTAAAGGAGGACACTGTAATAGGTAGCGCACGCAAGAGGATCTCAACCAATTTGATGTGCGAAGCTGGAGACAGCTAGCTAGAAACCGAAACAGCTGAAGAAACATGTTGGTTAAGGACTTGATCCACCCCGTGCTGTAGCGCCACCTTAAGAAAGTAAGTAAGTATTCTTTTATTCGGGATTCTGGCAGTAGAGATTTTATTCATTCGAAACTTTGTCCATTTTGGATTTTATCATTCGGGATTTTGGCTTTCCGGATTTATCTCATCTTCGGGATTTTGGCACTCTTACCCAAGACCCAACCCAATAAAACGCTTGGTCGAGAACCTTGTCAGTACTCGTTATTTGAATTGTTTCTTAATTCATAACATCTGGCATTGCTGTTCCATAAAGCCTCGTATTTCAGCATCAAAAGTGCAGAAACTCTTCATCGTTCTTGTCACTCGCCCCCACATTGAAATTTGCACTACAATCGGTAAAAAAAGAGAAAACGACGAACGAACATCAGAGCAGCAACAAAAAAAAAGTCCACAAAAAAAATTCAATTTCACATTATCAGGACGAGTGCCAGGATATGACACATCCTCATTGGTATTCAATTCATAGCACAAGTCTCGATAAGGATATTGTCATCTTAGGAAATCACGTTTCATGTGGATTATGGATGTATGTGCCTTTCGGGTTAGCACTAGCACCACCGACCGCCGCCGCCGCCGCCGCTACTTCTCTGATGCTATATCACAACCTGGAGAGTCCTTAACCCGCACTGTACCTACCTCTATATAGCAGAAAACAGAGTAGATATAGGCCCCAAAAGATTGTATGTGATTCAGATTCAGTTTTCTTTTTTTTTTTTTTTGCTTCTTCTTTTATTATTATTGTTATTACACATACTCACATTCAACCAAACGCATATATTTTTCTTTTTCGGTGAATAAAGAGTATATTTTCATTTATGAGTATACATTGTATATATGAAGGTATTATTGGATAGAAAAAATGCCGGTGACAGAATCCAGGATGTCGATGTCGTCCTTGTCGTCATCGTCTTTTTAGGATGCCGACGATGAAACATGAAAATTGATTCGTTTCCGATGAACCAAAAGCTAAAGGGGACAATCGATATACTCTGGCGGAATAATGATAAGCCAATAGTTTAAGAAGCCAAATTCGCGTCAGGAAGTTGTTATAGATAGCTTAGTTTTATAAGGACACACTCGTACCCACCTATATTCAGAGGCTTATCTAGAATTGAGGGAAATTTATAAATGCGGTACTTGGTTTTTGGATTTGCTTTAAAAGTTGTCTGGTTGAAAATGATAAGCAAAAATAAATATAACAATTGGCGCTTAGTGTTATAACTTTTTAGCTAGAATAATTGGTACTTTTGTTTAGGTTTTTAGCTCGAAACGCTGTCATCTCAAGTACGTTAGAACCCAAAAAAAAAATATACTAATCATCGCGCCAGTGTTGAACAAATAACAAAAATAGCAACACTATAATCTGCTGTCGGAATTCACTGGCTGTATAATTCGGCTGAAGTCGTGGACGTTCCTATTAGAAAAGGATGGTGTGCGGTAGATGAAATCAGCTTTAAGAATCAACGGTGCCATCAACAGTCTTGAAGACAGAAACCGGGAGGAGTATTACCACTAAGGCACCTCTCCTTTTAGCAAAGTGACAACGGAAGAGTTCCCCAGATGGAATCAATGGTGGCGTCTTCAGTTCCAGTTAGGCTGAACCACTTAGTGAACAGTGAACACCTTATACGGGCAACTACGACATAAACGGGGCTCAGGCCTTTAAGGACGGGTTGATCCGGCTCCCCACCTTTGGAGTTATATTGAAAAGGTATAGTCCTCCAGGTTGGAGGTCATGCTGTCGGGTTGGCATCCCGGCCACATAAAGCAATAACAATCCTCGAATACGGACAACTGTTGACGAACCTAGCAAAAGAAATAAGGACAACCAGCTTCGGATCTTCACGGGAAATGTTCTGTCTCTCTATAGACCAACTGAAGCTGAATATTTGGTGGAAACCCTAGATTTCTACTAAGCAGATATCACCACCATCCAAGTAGTGCAATGGGATGGACCGGGCAGTACAAAACTGAAACACTGTAACATCTTCTGGAGAGACTGTTACCGACCACAAGAGCAGCGGCTCTTTGGATGTTGATTCGTCGTTAGAGGTAGACTTAGGCAAGAACTCTTGAGTTTCAACTATATGAACGAGCACGTCAGGACAATTCGCATCAAGGATGAGTTTTATGGGCTATTGGACAAGACTTATGAGCAATACCTACCTATGACACTAAAATTGTCTTGGGTGATTTTAATGCCAAGCTAGGAAGAGAAGAAGTCTTTGGTGGTGCAATCGGAAGATATAGCCTGCATGACTATATAGCCAGCGACTTTGCTGCGGGGCGAAACGTTGTGGAAACTTGTACGTTGTTCCCGCATCTTGATATACGCATCTTGAGCCAACGTCGACTCGGACCACTTCCTCGCTGTAGCCAAGGTAATGCTACGGATAGCCACAATAGGGAAATACAGTGAGGAAGTCTGACGTTGAACGGCTATAGTCGCAAGAAATCGTTATTTCAGTTGGCAGTCGAATCTATCACGCCCTCTTAAATGGTCCTATGCTGCCAACTTCAAGTATCGACAACCAGTGGAAGAATTGGCCAGGAAGCCATCAAATATGTCGCCTCTGACGTGCTGGGCCTCCCACGACCACCACAGCAAAACCCCTAGTTCGATGAAGAATGCCGGCAAGTTCATGCAGCCAAACAACAGGCATACAAAGCGGTGCAGTGGATGGATCTGAGCTGCTCGCGAGCTCTACAAGCTGAAGAGGATAGAACACAAGCTACTAAGAAGGAAATAGAAAGAGCGGTAGAAGCGCACGATCGAAGAAATAGAGGGGTGCCATTGCAGGAATGAAGTTCGAAAGTTTTACCAAAAACTTAAAAGAGCTTCCCAGAGTTACAAGGCCCGTACCGGAGCCTGGTAGAATCGCAGTCGGTGTTGAGGATATAAAAAATTATTTTTGCAAATTGGGTAACAGAGATGTTGAATCAAATTCCGCTGATATTCAGATTGCACCATTCAACCTGGATGATGAAGGCCAATAATTTCGTGCACCCGACCTTGACGAAGTGAATATAGCTGTTTCTAAATTTAAGTCTTATAAAGCTGCAGGAGCTAATGGCTTTGCTGCTGAACTTTTCAAAGTGGCTGGTGATGAATATGTTAGGAGTATGCACCAGCTCATCGGCAAAATATGATCAAAGGAAAGCATGCCCACTGAATGGATCCTCAGCATTGTAAGCCCGATCTACAAGAAAGGCGATCTTATTGGGCTACACCAACTACAGAGGCATTAGTCTCCTAAACATCGCATTCAAGATATTTCCTGCCGTACTTTGTGAACGCTTGAAGCCATTCGTCAACGACTTGATAGGTTCATATCAGTGCGGCTTTAGGCCAGGAAATTCCACCATCGACCAAATATTCGCACTATGGTAGATCTTGGAAAAAACTGTGAGTTTCAAATTGATGCCGATACCTTCGAAGTCAAAAAAGGTGTAAGACAAGATGACGCGAATAGTGCAAAACTCTCATGGAAGCACAATCTTTCAAAAAGCTGTCCAATTACTCGCTTACGCTGACGATATTGACTTAATTGGGCGAATCCTCGTGAGAAGATGAGTTAAACGGTGAATCAAGGCAAGACCAAATATTATGATGTCAACAAGAAAGGACACCCAACACCGACATGTATCGGATAGAACGTCACTATAAACAACTTTAATTTTGAGGTGGTCAGAGACTTTGTCTACCTAGGCTTCGCTATCAACTCAGTGAACGATACTAGTGCTGAGATCAAACGAAGAATTACTTTTGCCAATCGCTTCTTCTTTGGGCTAAGAAGGCAATTGAGGAACAAAGCTCTCTTTCGAGCAACTTAAGTGTTTCCCCTTTATGAGACGACTATCATCCTGATTGATGGTGGATGGGGAGCTTCAGGCAGCTTTGAAAGGAAAATTCTCTGGGTGATTCTTGGTGCTGACTGCATAGATGGGAAATGGAGAAGAAAGTATCTATAACATCTATACAGCGACACCAACAGTGAAAAGCCAAAAACTGAGGTGGCCAGGTCATCAAGAGCTAATGGACATCAATGCTCAGGTGAGGAAGGTCTTTGAATCTAACCCCGTGGAGCGGCACAGTACAGGAGGGCAGCGTAATAGGTGGTGCACGCCAGTGGAAGAGGACCTCAACCAACTTGGCATGTGAAACTGAAGACAGCTATCTAGAGACCGAGTCGGCTGGAAGAGGCTTGAGGCCCTGTTCTACCACAGACTGTACCGCTACCTAAAGTAAGTAAGTAAGAAAGTAGCACTCGGCAATGGTACATTTTATGTACCAGCGAATCAAGTTCACGAGCTTGCCAGTGAAAGTAAATCCCAAACTTCAAATGAACGATGAGATCTGCAAAGTGGCACAGATATTGATCGTGTAGTCATTGTGTCTGCTCAAGAATGGGAGTCTGTTTAGCCCCCAATTAATAAATGCACGATGCACTTGATGAGAACTAGCACGAGCCAGATTTCGAAGAAGTTTTGACAGAAACAGTTCACACAGCTAATATCCCACTGCCGAACTCCCAGCAAAAGAACGTCTACGGCACACTCATGAAGGTGATCGATGACTGAAACAGTGCCATATTCTACCTCGAAGAGCTTAGTGGAACTGGAAAAAGTTTCACCATTTAGTTGATTGGCTTCAATTTGGTCAAGATCCAGGATTGCACTTGAATAGCGACTACGTTGCTGAAAGGTGCTTGAACAGCCATACAGCATTGAATTGCCATTGAATCTTCAGATGAATGACGAACTAACTGTATCATTTAAAGACATTCTGCAATGACACAGGTGTTTTTCATCAGGGGTGAGTGCATCTGGGATGAATAATTCACAATGGCATTAGAGGTGCTTGATCAAACAGTAAAAATTTGTGGAAGAAAGCGATAAGCTTTGGAGGAAAAACTGAGCAATGATACAACTGGCCGATGATTTCCGTTCAATTTACAGCCATCCCACGATCAACGCCTGCAGATGAATCAACGTTTCCCTAAAATTATCGTTTTTCAGCTATACGTTAAAAAGCTGCAGTTGACTTCGAAAATAGGGAATTGTAACTTTAAGCAATCTCTTAAATGCTTTTATGAATAAGGCTGTATGTGTACCAGCAAAGACATTTTCGGTTTTCTATAGAAAATGTATTATTATAATGCAGGTTCCATTGTTTTTGATGATAAGATCAAAAGAATTGCAAATCCTTTCACGCTATTTCCACTCTTTGTCCTCGAAATAAAGTTCATCCAAAAAATCATACGTTCCCTTCAAGCTACGTACTTCATTGGCAGCTTGATTCTTTAAGTCAAAACCATAGCAGCCTCAAGGTCAATTCCTTTCAGGCATTTCGATAAAATAGTAATTAAAACTGTCTGCTGCACCGCATCAAGTCAGTTAAATGAAATAAAAAAAAAAGAGAACTGAAGTTCCCGGTTCCCGGAAAGTCTAAAATACACTCAACTTGCTGCTATGCTTTCAAAACGAATCAAAAATCATAACAAAAGACAGTTCTATTCAGCTTTTGTTCGACTTAAAGTCAAGCGAATGAAAAAAAATAAAAAAAAAACCCAACAATAACAATTTTTAAAAAAAAAAATAACTAAACCAGTGTGAAGCTCAAAAAACGTATATTTGTCATCTTACGAAATTGTTTTCGAGTACAGCGCTCCTATAGCTTCAAGCGCCAGCCTATTCCTTGTATGGTGTATACTCGTATAAACTGGAGATGATGATAACACCCGACTCCAGTTTTGAAATCCCCAACCAAAGTCAAGCGTGGAGCACATGCCGCATAGAGAATGAAACAATTTTTTTCCCTATGTGGTGCGTGGTGATAAGTGGGAGGGACATAGAGAAGGGGGACGAATGAGGCATCTAAACAATGCAAATGGTATGCCTCAAGGATATTATTTGCAGAACAAAAATAAAGTCAAAATACAATTGAATGCAATATCCTGAAAGGCCTCGAAGTATTCCGCTTGTGATTGTTTTGTACTGTATACTGGGTACTGGCCCCTTGCTCCATGCTCTTTCACATTTTGTTTTTTAATGGAGCTTTTCGGTGCTGTATTTACTATTTGGTGAAACAGGCGCTTGGTAGGTCAGAAGGACTTCATGTTGTATTTAGAAAGAGTTTTGTATTCATTCTATGGATATGGATATGGATATGGATATGGATATGGATATGGATATGGATATGGATTCGGATATGGATATGGATATGGATATGGATATGGATATGGAGTATGGATATGGATATGGATATGGATATGGATATGGATATGGATATGGATATGGATATGGATATGGATATGGATATGGATATGGATATGGATATGGATATGGATATGGATATGGTATGGATATGGATATGGATATGGATATGGATATGGATATGGATATGGATATGGATATGGATATGGATATGGATATGGATATGGATATGGATATGGATATGGATATGGATATGGATATGGATATGGATATGGTATGGATATGGATATGGATATGGATATGGATATGGGATATGGATATGGATATGGATATGGATATGGATATGGATATGGATATGGATATGGATATGGATATGGATATGGATATGGATATGGATATGGATATGGATATGGATATGGATATGGATATGGATATGGATATGGATATTGGATATGGATATGGATTGGATATGAGATATGGATATGGATATGGATATGGATAGATATGGATATGGATATGGATATGGTTATGGATATGGATATGGATATGGATATGGATATGGATATGGATATGGATATGGATATGGATATGGATATGGATATGGATATGGATATGGATATGGATATGGATATGGATATGGATATGGATTGGATATGGATATGGATATGGATATGGATATGGATATGGATATGGATATGGATATGGATATGGATATGGATATGGATATGGATATGGATATGGATATGGATATGGATATGGATATGGATATGGATATGGATATGGATATGGATATGGATATGGATATGGATATGGATATGGATATGGATATGGATATGGATATGGATATGGATATGGATATGGATATGATATGGATATGGATATGGATATGGATATGGGATATGGATATGGATATGGATATGGATATGGATATGGATATGGATATGGATATGGATATGGATATGGATATGGATATGGATATGGATATGGATATGGATATGGATATGGATATGGATATGGATATGGATATGGATATGGATATGGATATGGATATGGATATGGATATGGATATGGATATGGATATGGATATGGATATGGATATGGATATGGATATGGGATATGGATATGGATATGGATATGGATATGGATATGGATATGGATATGGATATGGATATGGATATGGATATGGATATGGATATGGATATGGATATGGATATGGATATGGATATGGCATATGGATATGGATATGGATATGGATATGGATATGGATATGGATATGGATATGGATATGGATATGGATATGGATATGGATATGGATATGGAATGGTATGGAATGGATATGGATATGGATATGGATATGGATATGGATATGGATATGGATATGGATATGGATATGGATATGGGATATGGATATGGATATGGGATATGGATATGGATATGGATATGGATATGGATATGGATATGGATATGGATATGGATATGGATATGGATATGGATATGGATATGGATATGGATATGGTTATGGATATGGATATGGATATGGATATGGATATGGATATGATATGGATATGGATATGGATATGGATATGGAATATGGATATGGATATGGATTATGATATGATATGGATATGGATATGGATATGGATATGGATATGGATATGGATATGGATATGGATATGGATATGGATATGGATATGGATATGGATATGGATATGGATATGGATTGGATATGATATGGATATGGATATGGATATGGATATGGATATGGATATGGTATGGATATGGATATGGATATGGATATGGATATGGATATGGATATGGATATGGATATGGATATGGATATGGATATGGATATGGATATGGATATGGATATGGATATGGATATGGATATGGATATGGATATGGATATGGATATGGATATGGATATGGATATGGATATGGATATGGATATGGATAGATATGGATATGGATATGGATATGGATATGGATATGGATATGGATTGGATATGGATATGGATATGGATATGGATATGGATAGGATATGGATATGGATATGGATATGGATATGGATATGGATATGATTATGGATATGGATATGGATATGGATATGGATATGGATATGGATATGGATATGGATAGGATATGGATGATTGGATATGGATATGGATATGGATATGGATATGGATATGGATATGATATGGATATGGATATGGATATGGATATGGATATGGATATGGATATGGATATGGATATGGATATGGATATGGATATGGATATGGATATGGATATGGATATGGATATGGATATGGGATATGGATATGGATGAAATGGATATGGATATGGATATGGATATGGATATGGATATGGATATGGATATGGATATGGATATGGATATGGATATGGATATGGATATGGATATGGATATGGATATGGATATGGATATGGATATGGATATGGATTTGGATATGGATATGGATCTGGATATGGTAGATATGGATATGGATATGGAAGATGATATGGATTGGATATGATAGGATATGGATATGGATAGGATATGGAATGGTATGGTAATTATGGAGATGGAATATGGGATATGGATATGGATATGGATTGATATGGATATGGATATGGATATGGATATGGATATGGATATGGATATGGATATGGATATGGATAAGGATATGGATATGGGTATGGATATGGATAGGTGGATAGGATCTGGATATGGATATGGATATGGATATGGATATGGATATGGATTTGGTATGGATAGGATTGGAAATGGATATGGATATGGATAGGATATGGATATGGATAAGGATATGGATATGCGATCTGGATAGGATATGGCTATGGATATGGATATGGATATGGATATGGATATGGATATTGGATATGGATATGGATTATGGATATGGATATGGATATGGATATGGTATGGATATGGATATGGATATGGATATGGATTGGATATGGATATGGTATGGATTTGGATATGGATATGGATATGGATATGGATATGGATATGGATATGGATATGGATATGGATATGGATATGGATATGGATATGGTTAGGATATGGATATGGATATGGAAGGGATATGGATATGGATATGGATATGGATATGGATATGGATATGGATATGGATATGGGTATGCTATGCATATTCCCCTCCTCATTACAAAAAGTGAGCATTTACTAACGTTTCTTGAAGTAATTGCTAGGTTTATTATAAAAATGACAATTTACTGTAGCTATCAACATAGTTCTGACAATGGGACACTTTTACCTTGAAAAATCTCTGATAAATTCAGCCCTGGATAACATGAATGTTCTTGATTGTTTGTTGGTCCAAGAGACACGATTTGCAACAATGGTAGGACGAGAGTATAGTTTGCTGCAGTGTGTTTGTGAAAAAATAATTGTGGCTTCCCATTTCCCTTTTTGCCATTGCAGTTGACTCCACTTTTTCACTTTGGCATTATATGTTGCTGCTGCTATACTGCTGCTGTTGTGGCTGCTGTTGTTTTTGCTCACCCTCCCCCCACCTACCCCCTTTTCACATTATTCCTTCTGTAACATTCTCTGGTCTTTTCTGTTCTTTGCCAAATGAATTTCTATTTATTGTTAAGGATGATGGAACAATATGAGACTCATACTCTTTAACCATCATCACCATAATCATCCTCCACCACCAACCCAGTCCCCAAAAAACACCCACTAACCATCAGGGCATGTCTTTAAAAGCAAATGACAGTTAAAACTGACGACTGCGATGATGAGATGATGATAGATAACCCCAAGGATATAGGTACCAAGTAATAATAGAACAAAAAGGATATGAAATGAATATAACAATAAAATATATAATAAAGAAAAGGAGCAAATCAACAAACAAACAACAGAAAAAAAATAATAGAAGACATAAATACGAAATGAATAGCGAGGATTAAAATTATGCCTTTTTTGTGGTTATCCAGGATTTTTTTCTTTTATTTTTTCTATCATAAGTTTGACTCTGTCTGAGTATGAGTTTGTTGACATATACCTACCATAGTTGTCATAAAGAGAACAATAGGAAATTAAAGAAGGAATAGATGTGGGGATTTTTATTTTTTTTCTTAAAAAATAAATGGAACTCAAATTTTGAAAAAAAAAAATGACATTTCACTATTTTTGATGAGAACTCGGACAAACAGCTGACTTGGCTTGGCTATGGCTGAACTACACTTAAAATTAAAAATCTGTAACTAAAAGAGAAAATGATTAAAATAAAATATTTGATATCTCTTGACACGAAAATAAAAAGTTGAGGTGTGACTTATTTGTTTAAAAAACAGATTGGTCTGTTTGATATAGTTTTAAGGACTTTGGAAAGATTAATGTGATGAAAAGTCGTAATGCTTCATAGGTCATGGAACACAGAAAGATACAGATTTGGGTCATGTTTTAATCAAGAAAAAATTAAAGAAATCACTACTTTTAAGAAATTAATAAACTGTGAAGCAAGAATATCCAATAATTACAGCAGTGTTCCCACTTGAATGGTTCCACTAAAAACGCCTTCTGGTTGGAAAGTCTTTAACAATCACGCGACGTTCATCGGAAATTGAGGAAAGGAATCTCCAATAAAAATCGAATAGTGATGGAAAAGTGAAATATTGACGAATAAAAACAAAAATCCTTCAAGAGCATTTCAACGTCATCAAGTCTATTGGGACACATTTCGATTTTCAAGTCGAAGCAATTTCTTTATTTTTCATTATATGCGGACCCGCACTATGGTCTTGGTTTCTGACTGATTTTCTGATTTCTTGGTTTAGTTTTTTTTTACTCACAGTCTTATTTTTTTTATAAGTGCCTTGGGACCAGGATCAACAAAGCAGACGAGTGTTTGATGATGCCAACTATTGGACGAGGTTGAGGATAGAGCAACGAAGGCAATAAATTTTCTTTGATGCGATTGACTACATCGCAATGATATCAAAATGTGTATCTGTGCGTCGTCCTCGTTGTCGTCGGTATAGATGTTAAGGGCTTCTGAAGGAAGGGAAGGAATGGTATTGGAAAGCTTTTTGCAACCACTCTACACTTATACAATCAAAACATTAACGCCCTTGACAACATTTCGCAAAATTCGAAAAGTTTTCGCCTCCAAAGCAAACATTTACTCACTCTGAGCGATCTTTTGTGTATGGCGGGTTTGGTTGCTGCTTCCACCACCACAGCCACCATACCATTCCATTCCACCATGCATTGGAGAGGTGCTAACTTTGAGGTTCCACCAAAATGATAACAGTCATTTTCTTTTTGACACTTTTCAAATATGCGACCAAAAAGGAAGAACGTATACACGGAAAAGTTTCCCGTCTGTGTGTGTGTTTCTGCCTTTCAGTTGCCAATCGAACGTAAATTAATTTCATTTTTTTTTTCTTGCACCCGATATTTTGGGGCACGGAAACGGTTGGCAGAAAAGATGTTCCCACTCTCCTTCTATATCCAACTTGGTGTGTGATGACAAAATGAAGTTTTCTCGTTAGCAATTTATTTGTGTTTTGGCAGAAAGCGAGAGTGGATGTGGAAAGTTGAGAAATAAGGGGGACGGATGCCTGAAGAAAGAAGCCTTTGGGCACAATAAGATAACACAGGATATATGCGTTTGGTTATATTGAAGGATATGCCCATCTTTCTATGATTGTTATGGGAGATGTCAGATGTAGGTATATAGAATTTATATATGTGTTCGAAGGTGGCATGTGTGTCAAGGAAACTCACAAATAAATTTCCTCTTTGATTCTGGGCAAAAGGCAATCAAACAGAAATTAATGTTTCTCTGTGGGGCTATGGAGGTGTAATTTGATTTTTCAAAGTGATAAGTTCAAATATTTTGAAACATAGATTTCATATTTTTAGTTCTATGTAATGATGAACATATTTTTAGTTAGTGTTCATGTTCAGGGCTGCTCAACTTTTCCTCGGAATATGTTCAATCAAAATCTGAGCAACTAAAACAAATCAGATGCAATTTTGTTTATTCTGACAGTCCTGACATACACAATCTGCAGGAACCAGAAATTTCCAAAAAATATCCTCAATCTCCCGCTCAGTAAAACAGCATCTATAGACAACAGCTTAGAAGAACAATTTCTGGGATCCGTTATCAACTCGTTTATTTGTGGAGAATAACGATGATGGAGAACGCAGTCTGCTTCACCAAGTTTGCCTAAAAACTTATCGATACCCTTAATGTCAAAAAGATTAAGAAAATGGGGTGCTCAGTCATCGTTCTTGAAATTATTTTGGGATGCATACCGTCCTCTCACGCCAAACCTAATCCACGCGCAACGCTAGCACAATCTTTCAAAGATTAGTCAAATCACTTTTATTCGCTGACAGTAGTCAAATAGTGGGGACTGTGTTATCTTATTGTGCCTTGAAAAAATCTCGTACCAAACCCTCCTAGTGGTGCAGGGCGGTAATGATCACCACAGTGTTGTGTATTTTAATGGTTATGAAAAAGGCAGTATCTTTCAATTATACAGTTACTTAGCTTTATTAATAATCCAACGACTGGTCTCGGTGGTGGTTTTAATCAGAAAGAAAGTAGTAATTATTAGTCAAACAATCATTTTCTTATTTCGATTACTGTCACTTATCGATAATAAGTGTTACAAAAAGTGTTGCCAATGTAAAATGACATAAAAGGTACTTTCCGTATTTAACAATTTTCCCTCTCAAAAAAAATTACTTATTGATAGATATTCTAATAATCAATTTTCAATTCAATATTTGATAATATAATGACAATATGTGATTTACAATAGGTACTATTGATGTTTAAGTTTTATTTATTTTATTAAACAACTAGCTGGCCCGCCCCGGCTCCGCATGGGTACATACAAATTTCGAGAACAAACTAAAAAAAAAAATTAACTATGTGTCCTCGATTATATGAACTTCGGATAACTGAGATTCGACTGCATTTTTTTAATTTTATTTTGTTAGAACCAAATTTCATGATTAATTGATTTCTTTTCAAACTGAATTGATTTATTTTTAATTACATAAATCAGGTAGGTACCCTGAGTGCGCTTCTGCATATTTTTGGCAAACTGCCAGACGGACTTTAACCAAACTTCACAAAAACACTCCCAATACCAAAGATTAGGTATCTGAAAAGAATCATCCAAGTTATGGCGTGACAAAGGTAAATATGGATTCATTTTTAAAATTAGTCTTAGGGCTCTAAATTTTAAAGGTCTATAGGTGAACTCCATTTCGGATGAAAGCTATTTTTAACATAAAATCATTATAACAGCCAGATTTCTTCTGAAAAATACTGAGGGAAAAGTATATCACAATTACAAATCTCGGCCCCACTGTGCGCCGCCGTTATGCTGTTGTGTGCTATAAAGTGCAAGGAAATTTATTTTAATAAAACAAAGATCAGCTTTGGATTTTTCATTGTCCATTTAATTATAGTCGTGCTGATAGAAGTATAAATGTAATAATATTGGTACAACGAACAGCCTTTTTTTAATTTTTTGCTGACGAAATTGAAAGCACCTACCGGAATTTCACTTCTTTTCTATAATTTCAAAGATATCCATACCATTTTTGTCATTAAAAGTGCCTTAGGTTACTCCACTACATCTGCGTAAACTCTCGTCAGAATCGTTTTAAAGATTATTGTGTTCAAACAGACAAATTTTTTAAAAATAGTGCAATTACATGTGTATGTTTCTTAGCAAATAAACAACCACCTGAGCAACTTTAAATTATTTCCATATTAAAGACAAACACTCCAATATAATTATTATGTAAATAAAACCTGACAGCGTTTCAACCGCATTATTGCATTTTTAAAAGTGCAGCATTGTGGTTAAAGGGCCGTCATAAGGCTGCACGATTGATGGCATAAAGTTTGAACGAATAAAAAGTGTAAGGTATAAAACACTTTTATTTGTTGCATCTTGAAAATACATTTTGGTGCTCAAAGGGCCGGCCGTGGCATCACTGCCTTGTTAGTGGCATGTAGTTTGCACAGATCCAGACACTACGTTCACAAAATTTTGAGCAAAGCTTTCACCACCTCTAAGACTATATATTTGTAAGTGTCAGACACTTTTAAAATCGATTATTTCTTCTTGTTTATAATCATTTCCTGTACATACATTTTTTGTTTCGACATAATTTTCCCTTAATTTTATTCTTTTTCTAATATTTTAAAGATGCCGTTAACATTTCTACAATTAACAGTAGCCTAGATTACTCCAAGAGTTGTCCACTACATGTACGGAAAGTCCCATTATAACCTGTTCTGCTGTTTTGAAGGTTACCGCGGACAAACAGACAGACAGACAAAAATTTTTTAAATGATGCAATTATGTTTCTTGGCAAGTAAGCATCCACCTAAGCTCAAAAATTTTAAATTATTTCAATATTAACGACAGACACTCCAATTTTATTTATATGTATAGATGTATAGATGTATAGATTTACTTAACTTAACTAAATTTAATTTTAGTTCAAAAATATTGTTTTTTTCATATACATATAAACATACTTCAATGATATATTAATCTGTCCACAGGCTTTCGGACTCTATTACTTTTTCGTAATGGAACTTGTTTGTTTTCCAAAACTATCAAATCTTTTTTTTTATTTATGTCGATATCATTACTTGAAGTTATTTCTGGACTAATAGTTACTGGAGGCTGTTGTTGCTCTTCTGGAACTTCACTAGGATAATCAACGTCAGAAACATGGCTACCTGCAATCAACATTTGATCTATATGTATATGGGCAGTTTTCCCATTATCAAGTTGAATGTTATAATGCAACAAACCCTGTTTTTCACCAACTTCTCCAAAGTTCCATTGGTCCTTGCCAATGTAATTTCTAACAGCATAACAGCAATTCTAGCCTTACAATTTGTGTTGTAAGCTTTGAGTTCGCTTTTAGCTTCTGGTAATAGAAAGGAAACTTTGTGCGGATAGGGTAGTTTAATAAAATTTCAGATGTTGACTTTTTAGTAACCGGGTGAGGTGTTAATCGGTACTGTAAAAGAATATTATATAACTTTACTTCTAATTCTTCATTTTTATTTATTAAACATCGCAATTTATTTTTCAGCGTTTGCACATAGCGCTCTGCTTGCCCGTTTGTGGCAGGATGGTAAGGTGCAGTTCGCTTATGAACAATATTATTAGCATTGCAAAAATGTTTAAATTTTATATTGGTAAATTGGGAACCATTGTCTGTACAAATGATTTTTGGAATCCCAAAAGCAGCAAATATTTTCCGTAATATAGGAATAGTCGTATCCGTAGTTATACTTTTCAAAATATGAATCTCTGGCCACTTGGAAAAGGCATCAACTTAAAAAAGAAAGTATACTCCCATAAAAGGGCCTGCAAATTCCAGGTGGACCCTTTCCCAAGGAGAAGATGGGTAGCACCAATTATGAACCTCAACTTTATGTGGATTATTCCTCATTTTACAGCAACTTGCACAATTTTGAACAAAATCTTCAATTTGCTGATCAATTTTTGGCCACCAACAAAAACTGCGAGCTAGCTCTTTCATTCTGGTGACACCAAAATTAGATGAATGCAAATCCTCGAGAACAATTTTTTGAAATTTATTTGGAATGACTACTCGTAAGCCTCTCATGATGCAACCATTTTGAAGAGAAAATTCATTTTGGTTTATACCAAAAAAGAAATTTGTATCAACCTTGGTACCACTCTGAATACTTTTTAGCAATTTACTTAGTGCCAAATCTCTTGCTGTTTCTTCAGCAATATGTTTTGCAGTGATTGGCATAGTTTCTATTTGATTTATCTCAAACAAATCGGATTCTTCAAGTTTTACGTTGTTTGCTTCCGGAATAGGTATTCGCGACATTGCATCAGCATTTCCATTTTGTTCGGAACGTTTGTTTTGATTTACCGCATGTATCGAAGTTTTATGGATCGCTGTCTCTTTGAGTTGAACGGAATTATGTTGGGACATCTCTAGGCTTGTTGCAGTCTCCACAGCCTTCTCAAAAGTAAGACCCTTCCAGTTGTATTTATTAGATTTTCTTAGAACACGCTTGGGCAGCTGTCCAGCTAGTCAATGCCCAAAAAGTTTAGGCAACTTGTTATTTATAAACGCATTCCAACGATCGCCTAAATGTGACCTCATTTATTCAGTGACATGCCTGTATTTATTCATTTTTGAATGAATTAATGAATTTTAGTACGCTTTGGGACACGTTCAACTAGCTTTTCATTCATTTCAAAACTAGAAAATTAGAAAACCAGAAATATTTGCCCACCTTATTCATTAAACGTGTCTACTTTGAAATAAGATTTGGACAACCAATTTCAGTGGATAAGTAAGTCAATCAGTGCTAAGTATTTATAAATAACATTTTGGAGTTGGACAGGTGTCTAAAGTTAGACATCGCTTGGAATGGGTTTATAAATAGCACTGTTCGTCTCCAGCAGATGCGCGTGTCTCTTATACCACAGACAAGTTGATTTCGTAGAGCGGTCATCAAATAGATACCAAAATTACAGTTGATAGCCATTTTTCGTAGAGTGGCTACGTTATCTTACACAGATTCACCTTCTATTTGTTCCCTATGGTGGAATTTATAATATTCGGCAACTTCCAAAGGTTGAGGGTTGTAGTGCTCCTTGAGCACTTTAACTAAATCCTCGTACGTTCGGCTTTCAGGTGTCGCTGGAGAGATTCCATCACAGAGTAGGTCGAATGAATTTGGTCCAATGTAATGCAGCAGGTAGTTCACTTTAAGTCGAGCATCTTGAATGTGGAAAATGGCAAATGCTCCTTCAAGACGTTGGAGCCATCGTTCAAATTTGCTTTTCGTTTCATCGAAAAATTCGATCGAGAAGTTTGGTGGGACAGCAGCAACCATCGAAAAATTTGGTGGGGCTCCACCAGCAGGATTCGTCTTAGTACCACCACCACCAGTAGACATTTTTACAAGTTTAACAAAATTGTACACGTGTTAGCGACAAGATTGTACACGTGTTAGCAGCAAGAGTATCGAAGGAACACATCAGCAGCAGACACTTTTCCCAAAATTGTACAAGCAACAAGATTGATCACGTGTTAGCAACAAGAGCATAGAAGTAACTTAGCAGCAGACTCTTTTCCCACGTGAAAGCAGCAAACAAAACCAATTTTAAGAGACAAAATACGTAGTTTTGCTCGACAACTGCAAAATAAGCAGCAAAAGCAAGCAGAGCAAGTTCCATGCAACTTTTAATTATTTAATTTTCACTACCAACCAATTTGGAAGAATCCCATCCTCGTCGCCACACTTGTTGTGTATTTGTATAGTTACGTCTGAGACTTCACCCTTTACCGTAAGCCCGTTATTTCCCAATTATACAATTACTTAGCTTTATTAATAATCCAACGACTGGTCTCGGTGGTGGTTTTAATCAGAAAGAAAGTTGTAATTATTAGTCAAACAATCATTTTCTTATTTCGATTACTGTCACTTATCGATAACAAGTGTTACATAAAGTGATGCCAATGTAAAATAACATAAAAGGTACTTTCAGTATTTAACACACAGTTATTTAATCTTGTGCATTGACAATATTGTGGAACCGCTAAGGTAAAGCCCCTCCGCCCCCAAGAGATGTCTATCAAAAACAAAACATGGCATTTTGAATTAAGTTTTTAAAGTGGAGAAAATTCAAGTGGGGATATACACTCAAGTGTTGGCAGAGTTCAAGAGCTTGGCTTCGAATGAAGCTAAGTTGCCAGTGACACAATTAAACAGGAACATAAACACAAATAAAGAAGCATAATAGACTGCATTCCAGTCTCTAGCAGTGGTGCCCGTAACGCCCATGAGGTAATTTCTGATTACCTCATGAATTTACTGTACTAACTCTGTGGAATGTGCTGTTGGAGCTGGCGATGGAAATCCTGCAAAAGGTCCGAAGAACGAACCTCCTCAAGGTGAGTCTTTGACCAAAATCTTGGAACTACCAGGAGCCAAGATTACTTCTACTCTCAATTAGGGGTCTGGTGAAAGTGAGTCCAACAAAGTCTGTGTGGAAGGCCCCAGGGTCCACCGGGACCGTGATGGGAACCTCCTCCAAAAATCGATGCCCGTCAATCGATGGGCCAAAACTGATTCAGGAATGACTGGTACATCCTAAGAAACAGAATAAGAGAGGAGGGGATCTGGTTCCAGGTCTCAAGAAGATAGAAAATGTCAAGAGCTAAAAAGCTTTGTCTCAGGGACTGGAAGCGCCTGAGCTGTGCTCAGAAACTTCTGTCCGAGACAGGGTACAAGAGCAAAGTGGCAGCTGAATCTCAATTAAAGGCAAATCTGTTGAACAGGGTGTCTCTTCCTCCGAATTGACTGGCAGCAACGCCAAAGTTAAACCTGCTTAAGGTCCTAAGAACTTGAGGGTCGAACAAGGCTCGGATAGATAAAGAAAGAGATTGAGGCATAATGACCTGACACACACACCTTACGATGTCTCTAAATAAAAAGCCTGAGACAACCCATAGCGCAGGTACAGTATAGTAAATGTGGTAACACAAAGCCTTCAGGTGGCCGTTATCGACGGGGAAAGCTCCGAAAAGCTACTGAGCAATGAGCAGTGCACTCAAGTGGACGTGAAGATCCTAAAGTGGATCGTTTCCGTGTTTCGAACAAACTAGGCAGTTTGCCTTGTCTGGCATTTGCTGTCAAATTCAAGGCTTGGAAGATGTTATGGAATCAAAACGGCGCAATCCAGCGCTAATTGGGTCACTGAGTGAGAATAATGCTCGTGGCCACCATTTCTATCTAACCTACCTACCTAGAGGGGATTGTGCAACAGGAATACGGGTTTAGCTTTAAGTAAGTATTCTTAAGTTAAAAAAAATAACTATTGGTAATTGCGAAAATCAAACTTTTTTGACAACTTTAACGTCTTAAACATTGCTGTCGTGCTTCTTAGTTTAAAACTTTTGACTAACGTGCATTACAAACAGTCAAAGAAAATTCAAAGCCGAAACTCAACGGGCGAAACGCAGCTCATGGTTAACCAAATTGAAGGAACTAATGAATCAGCGGGACTTAGAAAAGTTTTAGCAAAAGAACCAGTTCCCGTAGGGTCTCTTAAAGATTCTAATGAGCAATGGACTGAAATGAATCATACTGGAGTCCCTATCAAAACTCATTTTCCTGCTTGTAACTTTGACGTTAACAACTTGGAGGAAGCAGAACAAACAGAGCACATGGTGCCACCAGATATTATAACGGAGGATAAAATAAACTCGGCGATAAACACGTTTTCATCTCCAGGAACAGATGGCATCTTCCCCATGATGCTACAGAAGAACACTAAACACGTTACCCAACATCTCAAGAGCTTCTTTGCAAGCAGCCTTAAGTGGGGTTATATTCCTTTGGCGTGGCGTGAAGTAAAAGTAGTCTTCATACTGAAAGCTGGGAAACCAAGCCACATGGAAGTTAAGGACTATAGACCCATTAGTGTTACACCGTTTGTTTTAAAAACCTTTAAACGGTTAATAGATATACACATACGAAGAAGTATAAAGCCGAATATGTTGTCACCAGAAAAATCACTCAAGGACAAAGAGTACACTCTAGCAGCTTTTCTGGACATTGAAGGCGCTTTCAATAATTTACAAAATGATGCGGTAAAAAGGGCATTTGTAGACCTTGAAGAAGATAATTCCCTCGTAAACTGGATTATATGTATGTAAAAACACAGACGGATTAACTGAGAAGAGAACTAGAGTATGCACGGATCAAAGTATCCACATCTAGGGGGACTCCACAAGGAGGAGTTCTCTCACCACTATTATGGATACTAGTTATGAACGAAATCCTGATTGAATTGAACAAAAGTGGTGTCAAAGTAGTAGCCTACGCAGACGACCTGGCACTGCTAGCGACCGGAAATTTTGTTCCCACAACCAGTGAACAGATTAATTACGCTTTGTCAAAAGTCTGTACCTGGGAGAGGAAATGTGGGCTTTCGTTCAACCCACAAAAAACCGAACTGGTTCTTTTTACTAACAAAAGGATAATACCATAATTTGTCCTACCATCAATAGAAGGAACCCGACTTAGACTAACAGATCATGCCAAATATTTGGGCGTAATTCTTGACAAAAAGTTAAACTCGGGGGATGTTCAAAGAAAGAGCCAAGAAGGCCATGATCGCTTTTTACTCCTGCAACAGGATCTTTGGTAAGACCTGGGGTTCAAACCCTAAAATCATAATGTGGATGCACACGGCCATTATAAGACCGATCCTCACATATGGTAGCCTGGTTTGGTGGTGGCGCGATGGATAAGGAATTAAATTATAAAACGCTTAATAAAGTTCAAAGACTAGCGTGCAAGGAATCACAGGGACAATGAGGTCCACTCCCACTGCGGGGATGGAAACCATACTCATTCTAAGACCCCTAGATCTATTCGTACAAGAAACTGTAGCCTACGGTACTCTAAAAGCAAGACCGATAGCTGGAAAATCTATATCACTTTATCATAAACCTGAAAAAGAGATCCCTGAATCTTTTAATAGGAATTATCACGGGACATAATCTCTTAGGGTACCATAAGAAGAAGATGAGACTAAGTACTGAAGACCTTTGCAGAGGTTGCGGTGACGTACAAGTAGAGGAGGACACCCTTCACTTCCTAGGTCAATGTCCAGCACTCAGGTTGCGGTGACGTAGAAGTAGAGGAGGACACCCTCCACGTCAATGTCCAGCACTCTGCAATATAAGGAAAAAATGTTTGGGTAGCTATTTCTTCAATGATCTAGCAGAAATCTCGAAGTCAACAGGCAATAATATCTCAAATTTAATGAACTTCATCAACGCCTCTAAATGGCTCGATGCTCCATAAGATTTCATAGGTTATATTTTAAAGGGATGGTCCAATCCATCAGAGGGTACCACAATGGATCAACATTGATCTAAGTGTGACGGGAATAAGATCCACCGTCAGCCCATCAACCTAACCTAACCTAACCTCGTGCGCATTACACATTTCAAAACAAATGTACTGTGTTACTTCCAATCAAATCAGTCAGTTAATTACTCAGTTTTTAGCACCTAAGCAAACAGCTTTTTAATTTTGGTTTTAACGCCATCTATCGGAAAAATTTTAAATGTTTGATCGACGGATACCTATTTTCTGTCTTCATACAAACATATTGAGTAAGTTTCAGCTTAGTTGGATGGTCAGTTTTTGAATTTTAACTGATTTTGATAATTTGGAGATCAACGCCATCTGTCGGGAAACTTTAGCCCTTAAGATCTACGTTTACCTTATTCTCTCTTCAAACAAACTTATTGTGTAGGTCTCAGCTAAAGTGGATTGTAAGTTTTTGTATTTTAATTGATTTTGAGATTTTGGAGCTCAGCGTCATCTATTGGAAAAAAGTTAAAACTTTTCATCTACACGCACTTTAGCGCTAAAACAGGCGATTTGTATTATCTATACATACATATAAATAAAATTGGAGTGTCTGTCGTTAATATTGAAATAATTTCAAGTTTTTGAGCTTAGGTGGTTGTTTAATTGCTAAGAAACATAACTGCATCATTTAAAAAATTTTTGTCTGTCTGTCTGTTTGTCCGCGGTAATCTTCAAAACGACAGAACAGGTTATGACGGGACTTTTCATACATGTAGTGGACAACTCAGGGAGTAATCTAGGCTACTTTAAAATTGCAACAATGTTAACGGTTTCTTTGAAATATTAGAAAAACAATGAAATTAAGGGAAAATTGTGTCGAAACAAAAAATTAATATATAGGAAATGATTATAAACAAGTAGAAATAATCGATTTTAAAAGTGTCAGACAGTTAAATTAGAACAATAAATATAAAGTCTTAGAGGTGGTGAAAGCTTTGCTCAAAACTTTGTCGACGTACTGTTTGGATCTGTGCAAACTACATGCCACCAACAAGGCATCGATGCCACAGCTCTTTGACCACCACAATGTATTTCAAGAATTGCTTGAGCTATTTGGATGATTCTTTTCAGGAAATCTTTGGTATTGGGAGTGTTATTGTCATTTTGGGTAAATTCGGTCTTGCGTTTTGCCAAAAAGGTGCAGAAGCACACTCTGGTTACCTGTTTTATGTAAAAAAAAATCAATTGAGTTTGAAAAAAAATCAATCAATCATGAAATTTGGTTCTGACAAAATAAAAAAAAATACAGTCGAGTCTCGATTATCCAGAATTCGATTAATCGAGGACACAATCATAATTAAAATTTTGTTTTGTTCATTTGTTCTCGATCCAGGATGGGCCAGCTAGTAGATAAATATATTCTTTCAAATAATTCAAAATAAAATATTTATCAGAAGAACACTTGCCTTATTTTCATCACTCTTTTGATATTAATCTTACGAAATCAGCAACTCTTTGTTCTACTCGTATTAATGTGTGAGTAAGAATTGTAAATTTTCTATTTCATGAAACAAAGTTGCCCTCTTGTGTAATATCTTTCTTTTTTTTTGGTTAAATTTTAAGAATTCACTTAAAATTAATTTCCATAAAAGAGGTTTCCCACGTTGCTTCCACTAGAATTTCTCTCTGTCTCTCCTTATTTCCACACACATTTTAGCAAATTTTAATTCGAATACCATGTGGCAGGGATATAACCAAAAAAGGAAACCTCAACAGAGTCTTATACTGGCATTGCACAAAGGACAACAAAATGTATACAAAAATGTAACAGCGCATATATATTGCACAAATATACATATACACTGGGAATTATAATTTTCACTTTAAAAGGATTAAAATGATATGCACTCTGCAATTTTTGTTTCATGAGAAACAGAGAGAAAGAGCGAATTAGTTTTCGTTCTGCTTTGGCAAACAAAAATATAACAACAAAGGATTGCAATACTTTTTGGGGGGTTATATTGCAATCATGGCGAAGGATCTTTTATACCAACTCTTAATTAGTCTCTCTCTCTCTCTCGAGGAATTGGTTTTCATGAAACTATGCTGGAGCTGTAAGGTTTGTAAATTAAAGAAATCCATAAATTTCGATCTGAATTCTGTCTGGGTTCTCAAAGGAGAATTTTATTTATAAATCAGGATGATTGCAAATCAATATGAATCACACAGAGGAACAAGAAAAAAAGAATCTCTACGTCTCCTTCACCATTGTCCTAATGGTCATATGAATGCCTATGTTGAACATGTGGCTCCTTAATATTATAAATTCATGCCATTCTCATGCAGACCATGTAATTTCAAGTTCCCAGCCCCCTGCCCCTATCAGCCTCATAGTTGTAGCCGTTTTGCTTTTATACATTTTATGTTAGTGGTGTGAGGCCAAAGAAATTCCTTTCGGTTCGTTAAGAAACATCGAAAGTAGGTTTAGTAGTGTAGTGTGCCTCTTTTCCTCTTTCAGTTAACCACTTTACCAGATGCTTCAGACCGAATAATGGCCAAAGAAATTTAGTTCAATGATCCAAATCGAAGAAGAAAGAGTTTAAGATTGAAGATATTACGCCTGAGGATAATGACCAGACCAAAACCACGAAACAATTAATAATTTTCACAGGAATGTGCTTAGATCGTCGTCGGGCGTCTCGGTTGTCGGTTGATTGGTTAGTGCTTAAGGGATCTTAAAATTTCAATAACATCAAAGTGAATAAGTTTGTTTTCTTTTCTTTTGGATTTTTTGTTTCAATGTTTTGCTGTAGAAAAATAATGTTCATGGAAATTGTAAGTTTAATTAAATTGTTTAATTGTTTTTGAGAAAGTTCTCTCGATTTAAAATAAATCAATATCCAGAGGGCTATCAATTTGTTTTCTGGAGATATTACACATTTATAAATAGGTGTAGGATGGATGTAAATGATTCTTAAGGTAGAACTATAATAGTCGGAAGGGCACTGAAGCTAATGTCAAAAACCAACGAAAAGTAGCTTTCCGTACCGAAAAAAGGGGAACACACCCATAATATAATTATCATCTATCTCTTTTTGGCACTCCTATTTCACCAAATGTCAGTTTTACTTAAGTGAGGTGCGCTCCGGAGCGCACCTCACTTCCGTAACCAAAGTTGAACGAAACTTGACGAAACGCTCCACTCCGCAATTATAGTCATCGTCATATGCGCTCCGTGTATTCGCTTGTTTTCTTCCGACCACTTAAGTGCCCCTCCGAGCATTATAGTTCTAGCTTTACTCAATAAAAAGGGAAGGGGTTATTCATGTGTTTTTTTGGTGGACTTTGTTTGTTTTAGAACAGGTGTCTTATAAAGGCTATTTGTAGGCTTATTAATAAGGAACGATTACGTTCAAGGAATTTTGATATGTAATACGTTTATTTGGGGCAAAAGCATGCTTTAAACTGAAAAAATCTACTTTATTTTATTATTGGCGCGCACTCAAGGGGTTATGAATACCCTTAAAATGTTTTCACACAGTGCGAGCGTTTGGGAAATAGGGGGCGAACAGAAAAGGAGATAACGATGTACATTTGTCTTTAATATCTGGATACTGAAATGGGAAATGGAAAAACAGAGTTGGGTAAGAAATTCCACATTCGTGTGGTATGGCTAAAGAAAGAATCTCTATACTTGACGGTACGTCCAAAGTTAGCCTCAAGGTTATACTGATTAGCATTCCTAGCAGTGCGGGTCTTACGCTGAAATTGTTTAAGGGGAGGAATGCAGCTAGCTACTTCAACATCAGAGCGACTTTTGACAAAGTAGCGATAAAACTGTGATAAGCAAGAAACATTTCGATGGTGTTCCAACGAAACAAATGTTGCCGAGATTGATCCGTCACCTATCAGTTTTTTTTTTTTTATTCTATTCAGTAAGTTTTGGAAGCGCCTGACCAGATATGAGAGTCATACTCTAGCTTTGGGCGTACGTTTGCTTTATATATAGTAGCCAGATCAGAAGGGGAAAAATAGTTCTTACATCGTCTAAGGAAACCTAGGCATTTCGCAGCATTTCAATAATTAATTTTTTAATATCTTGTATGTGATCGTTCCACAAGAGCTTATCAGTAACGCACATACCAAGAATCGAAAGCCTTTTAGTTTCCTCGATGCAAACTCCGTTCATGTGTAATGGTAAATTGGGTTTATTCCGCTTTAACGACTGGAGGCAACTTTGGGTTTTGGATACATTAAAGTCCACACGATTATTAATACCCCATTTGACAATGCTATTTATATCTGAATTTATAAGCTCTACATATTCTGCCGTTGCTGCTGCACGTTGGAAGAACAGGGAGGTGAATCTGGAAATGAGTATGAAAAACTAAGGGTGCTGTCATCAGCGAAGCAGTTTAGTGGATACTAATCTACTTTCAGACAAGAGGTCATTGATGAAAATAAGTGTCTTAGTATCGGAGATAATACGTAGTGTCGGAGACAATACGGAGCCTTGGGGCACACCAGCATTAATTTTGTTAACTTCAGACTTGAAACCGTCCAAAACAACTTGGATTGAACGGTCAGAAAGATAATTACTAATCCAGCGAAGAAGTGATTCACTGATACCAAACCATGCATTTTCGATAAAAAAAAAGCTTATTGCCAAACTCTGTTAAATGCTTTAGAAATATCAAGTGCAACTACTTTACTTTCTCCAAAACGATGCAATGATTGATTCCACTGTTCGATTAGAAAAGCCATCAAATCACCAGTGAGTCTATTGCAACGAAAGCCGTACTGATTGTCATTAAGAAGCTATCGTTGTTCAAAATATTTCATAAGCTGATGATTGATCAGCGTTTCCATGACCTTGACAAGAATGGATATCAGATTAATTGGTCGGTAATTGGAAGAACATGAATCGCCTATTTTAGGGATTGGCTGCACGTATGCTTTTTTCCACCCAGACGGAAATTGGCCTAAGGAATAGGAAAGTTAAAAAAAGCTTTCGAAGAGGTTTTGCTACAGTGGAAGAACACATCTTCAAGACAATAGGTGATATACCATCAGGGCCCGCGGATTTCCGAATGTCGAGATCTTTTAGTACTCTGGAAACTAAATAAATAAATAAATTGGGTATAAAACATTTCTGTTTTTAGGTGGCACGGCTGGGAAACGAACCCACACCTTCGGCATGACAGTGCTACGCACTAACCATCATGCCACAAGGTACTACCTACACTTTGGAAACTGTACGAGTACGAAAATGTATTCGTTCCAAAGAGAACTGGATGTTCTCAAGAACAGGTGGGACCCTTGTCGCTGAATGGCAGCGTAGATTTTGCGGCGAATTGTTCTACAAACACATTTGCCTTGTCTATAGAACTAATGACAGGGCTATCATTGAAGATGAGCGTGGGAACCGATGAAGATGATGATTTATTAATATTCTTAATTCTTGCAGTATTTTTTGCCAAATTTTTTGGTCATGCAGAAATTTAGCTTTTAGAAAAAAGGCATTCCAGGAATTTCTGGCTTGTTTAAATCTTGTTCGGTTTTCCTCTGTATGAATGGTTTATATAACCGAAAAAACCATTCTCTCACTTTGATAGCTTCCTTGCAGCTAGAGTCAAACCAAGAGTTTTCTTTACGCTTGGTCAGAAGTGCCGAGGGGAGCTAATACACTCAAATTATATTTTTCGCGGTGAGATGTGAGGAACAAGTCGAGGGTGTTAGGGGTTTGAACTGATATTCTAGTAGGCTCGTCCACCAGCTAAGTGAGTTGGTTGAACTCTGAAAAAATCTCAGCATACCTTCCCTCCGCTGTTATTTGATTTGAATGGCGAAGCCAATTCGAACTTTGCACATTAAAATCGTCCGTAAGGACGATCTCAGTGTGAAGATTATGGAACACTTTTGCCTGAAAACAGTCCGACAGCGCATCAAACTGATTTAAAGTTGACGTAATGTCTAGGTTGGGGCTATACAATAAACTAAACAATAATGAATGACATGCTTGCAAACAGTAAACTTTAGCCACATAATGATAAATTTGGTGCGGGGACACTTGTTGAAGTGTGGAAGAGTCTGGTAAGCAAAATCTTTCCGGATATAAATGGCGATACTGTAGTGGAGAATGAAAGATGACACTAAACTATACCCAGGTAGGTTCGATTCTGAAGGATCAGAGCTTTTGCCTAGAGCGAAAACAGCTGGTGTGAATTTTTGGACTTGGGCGTACACGGCAAAGAAACAAACAAAAGTCAACTTTGAAATTACTCACCTTTGCAATAAATCGCTGAACGAGATGTGCCAAACACTGCAAGTGAAGGAAGAGTCGAGTGGTCTTAGAATATACAGCAAAAAGACAAAAATTATGCTCACAAGCCGCTCCACACAGCAGGGTAGTATTCTACAGGAGACGCCAGTTGAAGTAGTGGAACCTTGGCAGTATTGTTTCTGCAAACGGTGGTACGGGTCTGGACGTTAAAAGAAGAATAAATAAGGCTTGATTCACACTACTATGCCAATATCGATAAATTCTCAAAACGTTCTCGCTCATATTATAAGAAAAACCCGTACTGTCAGCATTGAAAATCCGATGAAATAGTGATAATGATGACATTGACTTCGAGAACGCGAGATGTATTCATATTTTCGATACCGATACTATCTCGATGTGTTCTCACTTCGTTAAAATATTCTTTCAAACAAATCGAGAGCGGAGCGAGAGTGTATCAGTATTGGAGCGATAATGATTGTGTGAATATAAACATTGTTTCCCGTTTAAGAATATTTTACTGTAGTGAGATCGTACTGAGACTGTATCAGTATTAGAACTATAGTGTGAATCAAGCTTAAAGCTCGTGTTGGCTTCAGTACTCTGTCCCCAATTAGGAAATACATGTCAAATCTCCTTACGCACTAGGTTGAGATGTCAAATCCATGCTGTTATACGCTTGCGAAAGTCACGTCTACCATCTCTAAGAAATTGCAGGCTTTTGTGAATCGCTGTCTTCGCCACATCCTAAGGATTCAGTGGCAACAAATTATATCAAACGAGGAATTGTGGCACAGGATAAGTCAAGAGAGGCTGGACGTTGACATAAGAAAGTGTAAATGTCAATGGATTGGTCACACACTGAAGAAACAAGTCGGTGAAATTGCAAGTCAGTCCTTTGAATGGAATCTTCAGGGTGCACGGCGGGTTGGAAGACCAAGAACAACATGAAAATCAACTGTTGTAGCAGAAACAGGGCTGTCGTTTCACTTTTTCAGAAAGCAGTACTTCGAGTAAAAGAATAGCAGTACACGGCAGTACGGCAGTAAAATATATATTTACAAACATAGTTGTTAATGCATTTAATTTTCTTTAAATGCATATAATGTTCATTAAAAATGATCACATACGCACCCATTACCTATTTAACTCTAGCGCACTGCAATGGTGGTATTAAAAAATGTCCATTACATAAAAAACTCTTGTTATGTTTGTGCACGTGTTTCTCAAAACCTGATGCTTTTAGGAAAAAAGTTAATATTTTTGGGTAGAATTCTATGAGCTTCATACGATATTTATTGTAATTATTTTTGTCCTTTCCTTTCCTTGATAGACTAAATTTGACCCGCTGTAACTTCATTAGTACATACATAGGTACCTATAGGTTTAGATAATTTGACTGCCTAAAAGTTAATTTTCTTCATTTTGTTATAAAAGAATTTCCGGTTATTAAATAAATTGAAACCACTCCTTTTTCCAGATGGTGGCCTTACTTAGCCTGAACACCACAATAACTTGGTTTATAATGAGAAAACGTAGCCAAACGCATAGTACAAAAAATATTGCTGATCGATTAATGCTATTTTAATAAATTTGCTCCATAAAAATCCTGCATGATTTACTTTTAATCTATTGGTTGCATGAAGAAAAAGCATGGTAATTTTTTTTTTGTATATAATTGAATAAGCTACAATTTAACTTCAATATTTCATTCCAAAAAGTTGATAGTTTTCGTGAAATAAGCTAAAAACTGAATTTTACACTCCTTTACTTCTGCAAAAAAATCTTTCTTCAGCCAAAATTTAGGGTGGTTTAGCAAATTGCTCAGGAAGTCAAAACAAATATTCAGCTTTCTAGGAGTTTTGTGGAAGTACATAAAATTCAAAATTTCCTGAGCTAGAGATCCATTAATATAATTTAATATTGCTTGACAGAACTATGCACTCGTAAAAAATGTAACGCGAGATTCTGTTCAATAAATGTTCGACTTTTTTAATTTATTTATTTTAAAGCTTTTTGGATAGGATTATGATTTGCAAATGTTCTGTGAACAAATTTTCAAAAAGGCAGTACTTTTGTCGTATTAGCAGTACGGCAGTACGGAGTTTCAAAAAGCAGTACAAATACTTCAATTGCAGTACTTCGACAGCCCTGAGCAGAAACAAACTCTCAGAGAAAGACGTGGGCACAGTTTAAATATCTGGCTGCAGACCGTGAAAGATGGAAACGATTTGTTGACGCCCTATGCCCAAATCGGAGTTACAGGACTGAAATAGTACTAAAAAGTATTCAGATTCGATGATGTATTCCAGGATTTTTCTGAAGTTCTATATATTAGCATCGAAGTTCCACCCTCGTAAAGGCCTTAGAGTTTCAAGAAAAAACGACTAAGAACGAAGGATCACATTATTTTTTTGCTTTCTCTTTTCGATATTAATTTATTCGTTAGATACATTGAATTCCCAATAAAAAAAACTAGTAAAACTAGCCAACTGCAGTGTTATAGGTCTTATATGAACTAATTGTTTGCTTATATGTGTTTATTTCATCTTTACAAAAAAAAAGTATGCGGTGTCGTTAACCTAGATATGTACATCATGTCACTATTATTTATAAATCCTCATTTGCGTGTGTTAATTTGCAGATAAACTTTATAAATAACCGCTTATTGATTTGTTTATTCGAATCACACATAAGTTTAATAAAATTATTATGAGTTCATTTGTTCTCGATTAATTTAATGAAGCAGAATAAAGCCATTGATTGACTAGAATCTGCCTCATTCAGGATTCAGGTGACCAGACATCAGACCACGTCCTTACCCAAAAAAAAAAAAAAAAATAATAATATATTAATAGCTACAATTGACATAAACTTTCCCAAAGTGCGTGTAGCCTCTCCATAACCCTACCTCATTCCTGATACCTGTCAATTCTGGTCATTGTCGGTCAGTATATGGCCACCCTCGTGCTTCAATATCGAAAATAAATAAAATTTATCGCCAAATTATATCTCATTCAATTACTTTGGTCATTGTATGTGATTTTTCAACACACATTTTATCTTCCCAGACTCCACGTCCCCAGTAGAAGAGTTGTCAGAAATATAACTGCTCTCATATAGAGAGAGAGATTGACATCGTGGACGCACTACGCTGGCTGTTTGGCCGAATATTGAATTTCCTGACCAAGCCAATAATATGAAAAGTTTCACCGTTGACATTTCCGATGATGACGATGCAACGCACATCGACGACGAAGAATTCAACCCTGGAGAGCTGGAAGCCGGGTTCGGAAAGGAAGGAAAGGTGCGGTAACGAACGACAGCGGATGGGATGTGTCATCGCATCAGGAAAATCATGGAAATTGAAAAACATTCGAATTCACGAGGGTATTAATTACAATTCAATTCAGTAAATAATAATATGTTTTAAGTGTTAATGGTCATTATTGAAGCAATTAAATTGTATGCACTGTTTGCATTTCAGTTTATTAGTTAAATCAGGCGTCGGGTATTTGTTGATGTTGATATACTGTTGTTGTTTTTTTTTTTTTGGAAAATAGGAAACAATACTAAAGTATCTAAGTGGTTTGTATATTGAATGAAAATGTATCAATACTATTAATTATATGAAATTCAAAGCTGATTTCTGAAAATGGTCAGTGAACTCAATTAAGTGTGATAGCTCATGGAGTAACAGGGGCCGAATTACCGCATCAGTTTTCGAGCAATACGTGAGGCGTAAACTATGAACTCATAGTATTTGTAGTGGGTAGCACGTTTTGCGCAGTCTGGTAAACCATATAATTTGAAGTGGTTACTCCTTTACTTGATCACTGATGGCACTCACTCTCACGGTCACTGAAGCGGAAATTCGGCCCCAGGTCGTAGTAACTATTTTCAACATCAGTGTGTGGTTGAGAAACGTTCAGCGCATTGTGTGATTTTCACCAAAAAAATCATCTTTTGTAATGAGGTCGATGATACCATACCATAACAGCACCAAACGCATCCCGAGATAGTCACTCTGTCTGTAATAGATTTTGGTCTGCCGAAATCATCAGTCCTATAGTAGGTACTTCCAAACCGAAACTGCCATTGCAATAACCGTCAACGGCAATCTCTATAGATCGATGATAGCATCTTCTTGTAGCCTTAACTGAATGATACGAATATCTCTAAAATGTGATTCCAACAGGATGGTGCTACTGCAAGGTTAATTTGAGGGTATGGTTACTCAACGGAGTGGGGACGTTATTGGGTCACTGGAGACTGTGCTAATATATGCCTTAAGACTTTATTCCCTCAGTGCTTAGAGCCTTAAGTTCAAGGTCTATGTCCGTATCATATGTTAGCAAAATAATGATGACTTTAAATTCAACATAACGGGTGCCGCATCCAGCAAAATTCAGCTAAACTCATCATCATCGTGTCCTGTAACCCCGGCTGGGGCATAGGGCGTCAACAAAACGTCTCCATCCTTCACGGTCTGTTGCAAGGTACTTTAGCTGTGGCCACGTCTTTCTCTGGGATTCTGCTTCCGCTAAGACAGTTGATTTCCATGTTGTTCTTGGTCTTCCAACCCGCTGAGGATTCCATTCAAAAGACCTCTTTGCGCAATTTCATCGTTTGGTTTCCTCAGTGTGTGACCAATCCAATGCCATATACGCTGCCAACGTCCAGCCACTCTTGACTTGTCCTCCTGCGCCACAATTCCTCGTTTGATATAATTTGTGGCCCCTCAATCTTTAGGATATGGCGTAGACAGCGATTTACAAAAGCCTGCAATTTCTTCGAGATGGTAGTCGTGACTTTCAAGGTTTGCAAGCATAAAACAGCACGGATTTGACATTGGACTCGAAGAATCTCAACTTAGTGCGTAAGGAGATGTGACCAGATTTCCAAATTGGGGACAGAGTACCGAAGGCAGTACGAGACTTGTTAATTCCACTTTTAACGTCCAGATCTTTACCGCTATTTGTAGAAACAATACTGCCAAAGTAGTTGAACTGTTCGACTTCTTGCACTGGCGTCTCCTGTAGAATAATACGCTGCTGTGTGAAGCGGCCTGTGAGCATTATTTTTGTCATTTTGCTGTTTGTTCTTAGGCCACTCGAGTCTCCCTTTTCTTTCAGTGTTTGACACATCCCGTTCAGCCCACTGATGTTATTTGCCAGCAGACATATGTCAACGGCATAGTCTAAATGACTGAGCCTTTCGAACGGTCTCCATTGAATGCCATTTCGCTCAGCTGTACGTACCAACACTGGCCGTCAATACGTCGTCCATCGCCAGCAGGAAGAGAATTGGCGATAGAACATCCCCTTGTCTCACACCCTGTTGCACTACGAAGGAGTCGGATAGCTGCCCATTGTGCAAAACAAAACACCTTGCGTTGTTGTAGGACTCTTTAATAATGGCAACAATTTTTGGTGGAACTCCTCTACCAAGCAACGATCTCCATATACATTCTCGGTTAACTCGATCAAAGGCCTTCTCAAAATCTACGAACATGAGGTTAAGCGAAATTCCATCGACTGCTCAAGGACGATACGCAGGGTGTTGATATGGTCGACACTCGATACCCGATCGAACGACTGCGGAAGCCAGCTTGATGCCTCTTGAGTGTAGACTCGATTATATCCTTTATTCGCTCGATAATTATGGTTGCCATTTGTTTCGGGGAAAATGGACAAACCGGTGATACTACCCCAATTGTGGCAATTCTTAAGGTCACCTTTCTTTAGCAGCTTAACAATCACGCCATTCTTCCAGTCCTTGAGATAGCTTTCATTTTCCGAGATGATTTGTATCAACGGATGTAAAATACTAGCAGCTGTTACGGGATGGGCTTTCAGGAATTCAGCTGGTATTCTATCAAGTCCAGCTGGCCTTGCTGTTTTTGAGAAGATTCATTGATGTTTGGATTTCCGATTCTGACGGGGGTTCGATGTCAATACCCCTATAGGACCTGTGCATCTCGTTTAGTTGGGGCACTTCAGCCATCTGCTCAACTCCTCATTTTGTAGGCCACAAAAATGGTCCTTCCATCTGTGTAGCTGATCCTCAATTGATACCAACAGTGTGCCATCCACATCCATTACAAGATAATTGGTGTTGCTTTTTTTTCCCGATAACATCTTTGGCTATTTGGTACAATTCCCCAATATCTCCTCTTCTTGCAGCGTTTTCTGCATTATCTGCAAGTCCATCTAACCTCTCCCTCCTGTCACGTCTCACACAGGGATAGACTATTTTATGTGCAATGCGATACTCGCTTCGCAATTCAACCTTTCGTTGAACATCTGCTTCGGCATTTATTTGCATTTTCAACGAAGAGAATTATATGTAATTTTAATTCTGAAAGCTGACAAGCCCACTCACAATGAACCGAAAGATTTAAGACCAATGAGGCTATCTTCCTTTCTTCTTGAAACCTTTGAAAGGCTGATAAAAGCGTAAATTCGCAAAAAGCAGGCCCAACATGCATACATTGGGGTCAAATCTGTTGAGACGACACTTCATGAAGTGGTTGGCACGATTGAGAAATCAATCCACTTTAAAGAATTTATTTTGGGAGCATTCCTTGAAATAGAAGGGGTCTTCACTATTCAACAACGTTGAAAATGGCGCAATACTACAAGCCTTAGATTCTATCGGCATTGATTTTAATTAAATTTGAGCGTACGCTGATGATATATCAGGCATGAAGGAGTTGGCGGTCAAAAGTCCTTTATGACTTATAAGAGTGTAAAAATTGGAAAAAGGGCCACTGTGGTCACAAAACTATAATGAACTTTACTGACATTGGCATTCAAATAGACTATATTTCACCGTACATAGATTTTAACCCATGTCACACTAATAGATATCCCATCAAGGTAGTTACGAAATTAAAACATGTATTCGTCTTTACAGACGGTTCCAAAACGGACGTTGGGGTAGGGTAAGGCATCTTCTCAGACAATCCACCCATAAACACATCATTGAACTTCCCAAACTTTTGCAATATTTTCCAAGCGGAGGTGCTTGTAGTTTGCGAGGCTGCAAAATATCTTTCAACGTGTGAATCGACGAACAATCAGACTCATTTCGTAAACTGTCACGAAGTCAAAACTGATTATCACCGCAGCCGTAGTGAATTGAGATTGCTGGGCGAAACAAATTCAATCACCCTTCGATGGGTTCCGGGTCACCGGGACATTTACGGCAATGAAATGGCTACAAAACAGGTAAAAAATGGTTGGTTACATGAACTGAGCCAAACTGTAACTAAGGTACTTATGCCACTGGAACATTAAAAGAGTAGAATCCCCCAAAGTTTCCTCAAAGCCGTTTACGACAGATAATCAAAAATTGACTTTTGTAGGGTTTCAAGAAATCTTTGGCCAGATATTTCAAATAACAAACAGAATATTTATTTAAGCTTAGCAGACCTGAATTATTGTCTCTCTTGGTTGAAATCTTAACGGGTCATAACTCAATGGCAACCCACATGAGCAGAATGGGCATACGCAAATCTGACTTATGCACAAGGTGTCAGGACGAAGAGGCAGAAGAGGGCTCATCTCACTTCCTCTGTGAGTGCCCCAGCCTATCCAGAACAAAAAAAGTGGAGAATATTTTTCGACAAACTGGTGCAGGGAGGCACCCCTTTCCCAAAACTTCTACTAAATCCCTCCTATTGGCCTTCATATTCCTACATTACACATATCTTTTTAGCATAATGGATCGATTGAGATCTGAAAGAGGTGATACGGATTTCCGCAACATCACACCTTCTAACCTTACCTAACCAAACCCTCTAAAAACCATAACCTTAGAGCCCTTTCACACGAGGAAACCGAGTTGCCAGCAACTTTTAGTTCCAAGTGAGAAGGGCAAGAGGAAAGAGTGGCGAAAAAAATTTCCCCGGTAGAGGATTTGAAGACATTTTTTGCCATTTCCTTTCACATCTAGGTTAAGGTGTATTCAACCAATAGACTTTCAAAGGAAATTTCAGAAATTGCCTGGAGATTTGTTTCCTCGTGTAAAAGGTACAAGAGATTTTTAAGGAGATTAAAAGAAAACGTCAAAAAAATCTCCAGCAACTTGTTTCTTCGTGTGAAAGGGGACTTTTTTAAAAACGGCACATCGTAGCACAAGCTGAGCACATTACAGCACAATCTTTTTTACGAAAATCGAAAATGGTGATGCTAACTTCACGCACATTGGATTTAAATTAAAAAATGGTGGATCATTAGTGAAAAACCCTTTATAATGTCAAAAAATCGACAACTCCGTAAGGCGTCAATTAATTGTTGTTCCCATGTGTAGACAATCAAGATTGCGGAGTCCACATATTTACTAGCAGATATGTTTTAAGGGGGAAGGGATCAAATCTTCCAGGTGAGAGGGAAATAATGGATTCCGACAGAAATTAGACAAATATTTGTTAAAAGTTCATATTAAAAATAAAAAAAATACAAAATGTTGCTAGCGTTCATGCCTTGGTCTCCTTTCCGGGTCAACTGTTTGGTTTCTTGGAGGTGTCAAAGATTGAGGTGAAGTCTATTGATATAGTCCGGGAAGCAACAGTAAGACTACCTATCTCATCGCAGTCACGCAAAAAGAGGATGTTAACCGAAAGCTTTATTCCAAACATTTACAGAAATATTGGTGGTCGGACAAGCTTTAACTGGGGGCAATGGATAGAAAATGCACTTTTCAGGTTGCATTTTCGTCAAGTGTCCTATTTTTGCGTGGTCGTGATGAAAAATGAAGTTAATTTTACTGGCGGCTCTAATAGACCAAGTAAAAATAGTTTAAAACAAAAATTGAATCCCCACTGTATGCTAATTTAATTTAAGATTTACACGAAAATTGAAACATGTCAAAAACAAACGGTAACCCTCCAATCTCCATAAATAAGCAAACGATTGAACAACACAAACGTGTACGCAATGCTCCCTAGATGCATATACACCTAACATCACCAACTCACCACAACATAATGCATCGCAATCAAGTTTTCAAATTTATCAAGTACTTTTCGAATTTATGCAAATCTGTGCGCCGCAGTAAATCATCAGTTCTATAACTGGAATGATTCACAAACGTTAGTGCCAAAAACACTCTCAATGTCTCCCAATTCGCATTCAAAACAACTATCAGTATACCGCCATCACCCACACCGCGAGAGTTGTCCGCTAATATAATATTTGCCAAAACGCTGAATTTCATTGCAAACAAACACAAAAGCTTCTAGACAAACACAAATAGTGTTCGCAACTCTTATGGCAAAATTCAGCGGAATATACAAATACACTGGCTTCACCTCTGGCTCTCAAAAATCCGCAGACTCCCTTCCCAGAGGTAAACGAGAGAAAGCTTCCTGCGTACATCATACCATGCCACTGGTGCTGAATTTGGCCAAAACTCTGGTAAACCGATAAATTGGAATTTTCAATGCGAATAGTTAATTATCGTTGGATTTAGTTTCAAAACTATATGTGGCATTCAGTATTCAGTCTGGCAGTTAGCATTTCCAAATCATCATCTCTGCCAAAACTTTATCGTGCATTTAACAAGAAACACGTTGTGAGAGTTCAACAGTTTAAAATCGATAACAGGGTGCTTTTAAGATTTAAGATATTATTAAACTGAATGCGATACAGTATTCTGGGTATTATGTAGCTTATTACGTGCTCCGAGCTGGTAGAATTTCACTACAAATTTCTGCGAATTAAGAAGGTTCAAAAAACTGGCCTAGATAAAATGGCCAATCTGCGAAATAAATTCAAGTGAAGCATTTTAATTTTAACTACATTTTTTTTTAAAGATTCATTCAAGCAGCATTTCCAGTAACTGTTAAATGGGTATCAGGTAAAGCGAGAAATTGGACAAGAAGAGAACATATCCCAGTAAATGAAGACCTAACTCCACGAATACGAAAAGGAAGACTTTAGCTGCGTTTTTTGCATGTCCATATGGAGTTTGGTGAAAAGTACGACATCGCGACATTTCAACATTTGTTTACCTTATACATTGGGGTTCCATTTAGTTTTGAATTATTTACCAACAAACATTTGACATTTCTATACAAATTATCGATAACACAACGACTATCGTAGTTTGGCATTACCGTTTTTATTGGGACAAAAGTTAACTCCAGTTAATTATCTGGACTTAGCTTACTCTATATGGACATAGTTGTTGTTGTATTTAACATGTAAATTGTTTCGCTTTGTTGCCGTTTTTTCACACAATTTTATTTGGATATACAAAAAAACACAACTTTTGTTATAAGGAAGCTAAAGAATAACAAGGCCACTGGATCTGCGATGGTTTGCTAGTGGAGCTCTTTAAGCACGGAGGGTATATGTTAAAAGGGTGCATGCATCAACCAAGTTTAGGTGGAAGGGAGCATGCCCGAAGACTGGTCTTTCAGCTCCGTATGTATCATCTACAAAAAAGGCCGTTCTACAACACTATAATCGGCAAGTACCAGTTTGGCTTCTGGCCAGGCAGATCGACCATAGACCAAATATTAAACTTCAGGCGAATACTGGAGAAGCCCTCTAAAAGTACTTGAGAGTGCTAGGACGCCATATGGCCCTAGGCTCAATGATAGGAAAATCCCTATGCACACCTCCGCGTGGTAGAGGGCGGGTAACGCTAACGTGCAGGGGGACCGAATGGATGCCGGGATAAGCAGACAACCCAGCGTTGCTGGTCAGGGCACAAACTTGTCCTTGGGATGGTTAAAAGCCCCCTTAAGACGGATGAACTGCAGGTAGCGGTCAACGGCATGATAGTCTGGTGGCGGAGGAGCTTTTTTGGTAAAAGGAGAACGGCAGCAGCAGGTAGCGTCTGTAACCCATATTGGACGGCTACAAAAGGCGTCTGTTTTCCCATAGTGGGCGGCCTCGAGCAGTTATGTGTTTGACCATACAAAAGGCGGGTGTGCCTGTCAAATCTGAGCTTATGTATGTTATTAATCATATCTCGGAAAACACCATGGTGGAAGGATATAAGCAAATACATGAATTATGACAACAAATGGAAATGAGTCCCCAAGAGGTAATCTTTTTATAGAAAATCCTTCTGTAGCTTCGGTTGCAGTAAACCGCACATCGGATTTGGGGGTGCGGCATCTTTCATGTACGAGCGTCAATCAAGACGCCATAATAATAAATGAATCGTTGACAAATAGAAGAAGTCTTTCAAGAAGCGCAAATGTTACTTTTGGCTACCGCATACGTACGAAAATCGGAGCATGGAACGTTCGATCCTTGTACAGCGATGGTAGATACGAGCAGGTTGAGCGTGAAATGCTTCGTCTAAACATCAGTATCCTGGGCATAAGCGAAACTAAGTGGAGAGGAAGAGCTGAATACAGATCAGACACTGGACAGACGAGAATGCTGTATTCCGGGAAGATGAAAGAGAGGGTGGCCAAAGACTGCATGGTGTCGGAATTATGTTGAACGAAGAAGCGAGGCGTAGTTTGATCTCCTGGGCGCCCATTTCTGCGAGATTAATGACAGCAAGGTTTCGTTCAAAAATTCGTAACGTCACAATTATTCAGTGCTACGCCCCCACAAATGAAGCGACCGAGGAAGACAAAACCGCGTTCTACACTCATCTTAACTCGGTTTACAGTAGTGTTCCGAGAGCCGACATCATAGTCGTTATGGGAGACCTCAATGCCCAAGTCGGATCAGACAATTACGGACTGGAACGCGTGATGGGAAGAAATGGCTTGGGGTCACGGAATGAAAATGGTGACTTGCTTGTCGACTTTTGTAACGCGAATCGTCTTGTGATAGGTGGGACTGTATTTAAGCATAAGACGTGCAACAAAATTACCTGGGTGCATCCGGATGGTCAAACCGAAAACCAAATTGATCATATCATGATTCAGCAGCGATGGAGGAAGTCTATGTGTGATGTCCGGAGTATAAGAAATGCCGATGTGGGAAGCGACCACCATTTGGTTCTGATGAGTCTCAAACTACGAACCGCTGCCGTACAAAAACCAGCGCAGGATGCAGCAAGGAGCTCAAAATTCATTACGAATGCTTTAAATGACCCCAACATATGTCGAAACTATGTCACCACCCTTAACGACAGAGCCTCGTCATTAAACGGAATCCAGAATTCAACAATTGATGAGATGTGGGGTGAAATTAAAAGTGTTTTTATGGAGGCTGGATCCGAAACTGTACCCAAGCGAACGAGACGTAGAGACTCTTGGATATCCCAAGACACCTGGGATAAGATCGAACTTCGCAAATCGTTGAAAATCCAAATAAATGCTGAAGCAGATGTTCAACGAAAGGCTGACTTGCGAAGAGAGTACCGCATTGCACATAAGATGGTCTATCGCTGTGTGAGACGTGACAAGAGGGTGAGGTTAGACGGACTCGCAGATAATGCGGACATCGCTGCCAGAAGAGGAGATATCCGGGAATTGTACCAAATAGCCAAAGATGTTATCGGGAAAAAAAGCAACACCAATCATCCTGTAATGGATGTAGATGGCACACTTTTGGTATCAATTGAGGATCAGCTTCGTAGATGGAAGGTCCATTTTTGTGCCCTGCTAAATGAGGATTCAGTTGAGCAGAGTGCTGAAGTGCCCCAACTAAACGAGATGCGCAGGTCCTATAGGGGTATTGACATCGAACCCCCGTCAGAATCGGAAATCCAGACATCAATAAATCTCCTCAAAAACAACAAGGCAGCTGGACTGGACGGAATACCAGCTGAATTCCTGAAAGCCGATCCCGTAACAGCGGCTAGTATTTTACATCCGTTGATAAAAAACATTTGGGAAAACGAAAGCTATCCCAGGGATTGGAAGGATGGTGTGATTGTTAAGTTGCCAAAGAAAGGTGACTTAAAGAATTGCAACAATTGGCGTGGTATCACCGTTTTGTCCGTTTTCCCAAAACTAATGGCAACCATCATTCTCGAGCGAATAAAGGAGAGAATCGAGTCTACACTCAAGAGGCATCAAGCTGGCTTCCGCAGTGGTCGATCGTGTGTCGACCATATCAACACCCTGCGTATCGTCCTCGAGCAGTCGATGGAATTTCAATCACCGCTTTACCTCATGTTCGTGGATTTTGAGAAAGCCTTTGATCGAGTTAACCGAGAATGTATATGGAGATCGTTGCTTGGTAGAGGAATTCCACCAAAAATAGTTGCCATTATTAAAGAGTCCTACAACAACGCAAGGTGTTTTGTTTTGCACAACGGGCAGCTATCCGACTCCTTTGTAGTGCAACAGGGTGTGAGACAAGGGGATGTTCTATCGCCAATTCTCTTCCTGCTGGCGATGGACGACGTATTGACGGCCAGTGTAGGTACAGCAGAGCGACAGGGCATTCAATGGAGACCGTTCGAAAGGCTCAGTCATTTAGACTATGCTGATGACATATGTCTACTGGCAAATAACATCAGTGGGCTGAACGGGATGTGCCAAACACTGCAAGTGAAGGGAGAGTCGAGTGGTCTAAGAATAAACAGCAAAAAGACAAAAATAATGCTCACAGGCCGCTCCACGCAGCAGCGTATTATTCTACAGGAGACGCCAGTTGAAGTAGTGGAACAGTTCAACTACCTTGGCAGTATTGTCTCTGCAAACGGTGGTACGGGTCTGGACGTTAAAAGTAGAATAAATAAAGCTCGTGCTGCCTTCGGTACTCTGTCCCCAATCTGGAAATCAAGTCAAATCTCCTTACGCACTAAGTTGAGATTCTTCGAATCCAATGTCAAATCCGTGCTGTTATATGCTTGTGAAACCTGGAAAGTCACGTCTATCATTTCGAAGAAATTGCAGGCTTTTGTGAATCGCTGTCTTCGCCATATCCTAAAGATTCGGTGGCCACAAATAATATCAAATGAGGAATTGTGGCGCAGGACAAGTCAAGAGCGGCTGGACGTCGACATAAGAAAGCGTAAATGGCGTTGGATTGGTCACACACTGAGGAAACCAAACAATGAAATTGCAAAGCAGTCCTTTGAATGGAATCCTCAGGGTGCACGGCGGGTTGGAAGACCAAGAACAACATGGAAATCAACTGTCTTAGCGGAAGCAGAATCCCAGAGAAAGACGTGGCCACAGCTAAAGTACCTTGCAGCAGACCGTGAAGGATGGAGACGTTTTGTTGACGCCCTATGCCCCAGCCGGGGTTACAGGACACGATGATGACTGGAGAAGACCAATGAATTTCAAGTCGAGACTCACCATCGTTGCGAAACGAGTGATGATGTTGTTCCACATAAGGTTGTAGCGATGCGTATGCCTATAGTGGTATTATAAGGTTAAGTTGTACCACTTTAAGCAAGTTTGTCGGTCTTAAAACTACCTAGAATGGCCATGTGTCCCGGTACCCAACTAAGTGAGTGTTAAACTGCTGCGCCACAGTGGTGTCCCAGGTAATAAAAGCGTTAACGCGCTGGCAAGAATAGGGTCAACTCTTGATCTTAATCAGATAGAAATAATGGTTCAGGTTTACCACCCAGTAATCTTAAACAAGTAATCGAGAGCTACGACAAATAAGCGATGGAGTTCGCTCAATACCTTTGTTGTTACCAAAAAATTATGGCCTAGTTTCAACAACCAAAAGACCGACAGCATCATCCAACACAATGATAGATACCAACTGCTGTCGCCACCTCTTCCTAAAATTGGTAAAATCCTCTTGAGGATAGGGACATCCCCTTCGACTTATTCAGCAACTCTGACCAAACGAACAGACATATACACCAACCACTGGACCTATCAAACTCATTTACCAGACGTTGCAATAAGACACATGCGCCTACGGGCTTGATGGAGGGATGATTTCTTAAAATCCCACCTTTAAAAGTCGTCTTCCTCTCCGCGACCAATTAATTATGTGTGGACAAACATTTCTTCAATGACTAAGAAATACCCACGACTTTTCAGGCTGAAGCTTGCTGAAACTCATCAGCAACCTTAAAGGGCTTGAATTTCATGGGATTAATTATAGGTTTTATTTCACCAACTAACTCAGCTTGTTGACGAGCCAACTCGTATCCCTGACGTTTCAGGTCAATCCGCCAACACTTTAGACTTGTTTCTTACCTCTGACCCTGATAAATACACTATTAGTGTACTATCGCCTCTAGGCACATCGGACCATTGTGTCATATCTGCTAATTTCTCGTGCCAAATCAATCCAGTTAGAGAGATAACGCCTATGAGAACTGTTTGGCAATACGAGAAAGCCAACTGGGACGGTCTCAATAATTTCTTCAGGAACTTAAACTGGTCACTATGCTTCCTCGGTAGTGACGTTGACTCCAGCGCAGATATGATTACAAATTTAATTCTTCACGGTATGAGAAATTTTATTCCGAACAGGATAAAATCCATCAAACCCAAAGAGAATTCATGGTTCGATTCGAGCTGTAAAGAGGTTATCAGGGTTAGAGAAGTAAGTTTCCGAAGATACAAAGCCAACCCCACTGAGGAAAACCGGAATAAGTTCAAACAAGCTCGAAAGACCTGTAACGTTCATATTCGAAGAACCAAATTTTTGCATGATTAGAAATTAAGGCAAAAAATACTACAATGTCCCAAAGGTAGTAAAAATTTCTGGTCATTCGTAAAAAACGTACGTAATTCTACCTCGTCTTCGGTTCCAACGCTCGTCTTCAATGATACTCCTGCTGTCAGCTCACTAGAAAAAGCCAATTTGCTTGCAGCACAGTTTGCTGTTAATTCGACGCTGCCAGAGAGTGTCATGACTCCACCTGTACTGGAGAGCGGTAATGATTTTATGGGACAAATCTTCTTTCGCACTCGTACAGTAGCTAGAGTTCTAAAAGATCTTGATGTACACAAATCCGCTGGCCCGGATAGTATCCCTCCAATTGTTCTGAAGAGGTGTTCTTCAACGCTGGCAAAGCCACTGCGTAAGCTTTTCCATCTGTCCTACTCTACTGGTCTCTTTCCGAGTGGATGGAAAACAGCATTTGTCCAGCCTGTCCCTAAAAAAGGTGAAACTTCGTCTCCCTCCAACTATCGACCAATTGCACTTACGTCCCTTCTTTCTAAGGTCATGGAAACGCTGATTAATTATCAGCTTAAGAAATATATTGAAGAACGGAAGCTTCTTAATGACCGGCAGTACGGCTTTCGTAGCAATAGGTCCACTGGTGATCTGATGGTATATCTCACCGAGCAGTGGAACAAATCTTTACATCGTTTTGGAGAAAGTAAGATTGTTGCACTTGATATTTCAAAAGCGTTTGATAGAGTTTGGCATCAAGCTCTCTTATCGAAAATGCGTGCATTTGGTTTTGATGAATCTCTTCTTCGTTGGATTAGAAATTACCTTTCGGACCGTTCAATACAAGTTGTGCTGGATGGTTTCAAGTCTGATATTCATAAAATAAATGCTGGTGTGCCCCAGGGCTCCGTTTTGTCTCCGACTCTCTTTCTCATTTTCATAAATGATCTCCTGTCTGAAACTTCTAATCCATTAAACTGTTTTGCTGATGACAGCACCCTCAACTTTTCATATTCGTTTCTTGATTCACATCCTTGTCCTTCGGATGTGGAACTTGAACGGCAGCGTATGATAAGCTCATTAAATTCTGATCTTGACAGTATTGTTCAGTGGGGAATAAGAAACCGTGTAGAATTTAATGCTTCAAAAACACAATGCTGTTTGCTGTCTCTAAAGCAGAACCCACCCCCTATGCCACTATCCATGGGTGGTACTTGCATCGATGAAACTGAACAGCTTTCAGTTCTGGGTATGTGCATCTCAGATCACCTTCTGTGGAATGAACACATATTCAATGTCGCCAAAAACGCTGCTAAGTGTTTAGGTTTTCTTCGAAGATGCAAGAAATTTTTCTCCCCTTCTGATCTGGCTGTAATCTACAAAGCTTTCATTCGTCCAAAGCTTGAATATAATTCTCATATTTGGGCAGGTGCTCCAATAACTCATTTAAGCCTTTTAGATAGAATCCAAAAAAGAGCTCTTAAAATGATAGGTGACTGTAATATAACGGAAACATTCGCATCTCTTGAACACCGTCGTAATGTTTCATGTCTCTCCTTATTCTATCGCTATTTTATAAACAGTGTTCTTGTGAAATAGCCAGTTGCATTCCTCCCCTAAAACAATTCCACCGTAATACTCGCACTTCCAGGAATGCGCATCAGTTTACTCTTGAGCTCTTGAGCCCAATTTCGGACGTACTGTAAAGTACAGAGATTCTTTTTTCAGCCGAACAATACGAATGTGGAATGCTTTACCCGGCTCTATTTTTCCCCTCCATTTTGATATTCAGAACTTCAAAACTAATGTGCATCGGTATCTCCTTTCTAATCCTTCCCTGTTTTCCTAACGCTCGCACTGTGTTAAATCATTTTAAGGGTAGTCACAACCCCTTTAGTGCGCGTATATTATAAAAAAAAAAAAAAAAAAAAAAATGGTGTCATATTCCCTAGGGTCTAACAATAGTTCTACATTGATCTAATCCTGACGGTAACAAGATCATCTCTCAGCCCATTAACCTAACGTAACCTGAACTGTTGTGGCATCTTGGGCAGAGATTAACAGCAATTTGGGGCTCTTATAGAGTTAGCAGAGACCGATTCCAGAGCTTTGATAGCTGCTTGACTATCTGAGATGATTCGGATATCTGCGTTTGATATCACGTATTCTTTCAAACAAGACAAGGCTTCTTTGGTCGCCATAAGTTCCGCCTATGGAATACGCTGGAATGATAAGAAAGACGGAAGGAGAGAGACTGAATATAAGTCTGTCGAAATGCACACCTCCACCTACCTAATCATCTTCCAAGTAAACCATATCCTCCCAGGGATAAAATAAATAAATAAATAAATTGGGTGGCGCAACAGCTCACCTCACGGAGAACCAGGACCTAGTGACTTACAACTCACAACCATTCCTGTGTGCGTGTTGTTGGCAGGAATTGAGGGGACCTACAGTTTTTTGCCAAGTCGGAACGGCTAAATGAGAAGCACTTTTCATGACAAGTATACTCTTGGAGGATTTGTCAGATCCTCGCAACAGGAAGTACCTCGGATAAAACTTTTCTGTTTTAGGTGGCACGGCTGGTAATCGAACCCATACCCTCGGCATGACAGTCCAACGTATTGACCATTATGTCACGAGTTACTACACATCCTCCCAGAGAGCCCTAGAAGAAATGGTGCCGAACTGTAGTCAATTTGACTTGGGAGTGATCCGAATTCATTCAGAATGATGGAATGGCCAATGTTATTTTTGGTCCATTGTGAGGAAGCTTTTAGGTGAATGGCTGTACTAGCAGCCACCTATTTTCTGGAAATATTGAGTGGTGTCCAATATAGCAGAATGTCTAGAGCGACGGAAGGTATCCAGTATCCACCATACTGCCACACCCTAAGTAAGAATTAGTCTTATCAGCGAAGTATATAGCCAGTGTGTAAAATAAGGTTGAAGGCCCCATTTGTTCGCAACCTTTCTTTCATGAGAAAAGTACCACTGTGGTCATTTTGATCATTTCTTTTAATTTAGAGCCATTTCACACATAGCCGGCAACCGGGTGTCGTTTGGTTAAAGATCTTATGGAAGCTTTTACACATGCCTGAACCGGTTCATTTGTTGAAAACCGGGTAACCGATGCCGGCTAACCGCCTGCCGGGCATGTGTGAAATGGGCCTTAAGGTTTACTTGATATGACAATGGCAATCCTGTCTGTTTGTGCTAGGTACGGATGGAGAATGCACGTCAAACACCTTTGATGTCAAAAAATGCTTAAACCAAGACTGTCATGCAACTTCTTCAACATCGTTCTTGAAAGAATAGTTCAAAACTGTCACGTCAAAACTAGACGCATAATCTTCCAAAAGTCTACCCAATTACTCACTTACGCTGACGACATTGACATAATCGGACGAACAAAACATGGTGTCAGCGATGCTTTCGTCAGTATTGAGAAGGAAGCCAAGAAGATGGGTTTGACGGTGAATGAAGGCAAGATGAAATATATGCTGTCAACAAGAATGGACACCCGTCTGCAAGGTCCCGTCTGATGGGCATCGGAGAAGAAAATTGATCAACCAACTGTTAGGGCTGCACAGCGACACTGACCTAGCCACAAAAGTGAAAAGCCAACAACACCTGGATCACCTACAATGAATGAACATTGATCCCGCCCGGAAAGTATTTAAATCCAACCCCGTGGGACGGCGCGCGGCGCACGCAGTAGAGGTGCACAGCGTAACAGGTGGCACCCGCAAGTGGAAGATGACCCCAACCAACTTGGTGTGCGAAACTGGAGACACCTTGCTAGAAACCGAGCCGGCTGTAAGAAGCTTGTTGGTTGAGGCCCTGGTTCACCCCGGACTGTAGCATCACCTTAAGTAAGTAAGTGAAATAGCAAAGCATCATCGTCTGCAGTTTGCATAGGAAATCAATTCATGACTCTCTTCTTCCATGTCAGCAGCTAATTCACTACACCAAGTTCCAAAGAATTGGAGAATTGATACCGCTTTGCGACATGCATACCTCTACTTACTTACAGCAGATAATCCACCCAGTTTTGAATTGATAACTCTGCTAATCAGCAATCGATTAATCAATTAACCAAGTAAATCATCTACCTATAGAGATGTCAGTGCCGGCATTTTTAAGCGCCCTCTATATATCTAAGAAAAGACCATGGTGTCCTCTTTATAATGGAGGGAATATTCTATAGCACGTAGGGGTACTAGAGTATGTAAGGCAATTTTCACCAATTTTCATTTTGAGGCTTTGAGCTCGGTATAAACACAACCTTGACTTCTCTCCATAACAGGGGAATGTACACCAGGTTTTAGCTATTAGTAAGGGTAGTCTCCAGAATTGCAAGAATTAAATCAGAAATAATTTGGAGTTTGGCTGGTATTACGTCGTCTGGTACTACAGAATTGTAGGGGTTAAAGCTATTGAGCGTTTGAAGCCCTGAATACCATTAACAGGGTTTCTCTTTCCCTCCTACTTGAGTAAGTGGACCGGAATTAGCCATTTATTTCTAAAGGGGTAAGGTGACTCAATAGATTTTACAATTTTCTTTAAAAAAAAAACATAACGTGACGAAAATATTGATTTTTCTTGTATATGTAACTTATCGAAAAGAACTCCATAAAAATCTGAATCTACGAAACACTCTACAATAAACGTATTTTTTTTTTCTAAGAGCGTTTGACATTTGACCTTCCGTAACTTTATATCGGCGTAAGAATTGGCAATGGACTTTTTCTTTGCTATGTAATGTCTTTAACACCCTGTAATATGTCATTTTCCCCTAAAATTTAGAAACATAAACATAGAAAATTTCCTTAAAAACTATTAGAATTAATTTGGTAACACTGCCATTGGGGTAGTGGGTATGAGAGACTTTGCCAGCAAAACAAGCGACAAGTGAGTAACAATGAAATGCGTTTCACATCATCCTGTTGTAGAACAAGGTTGTTTAAATTTACGCACATATACGCAGGTATTAAACAAAGGAATTTTTGAATACGTTTAGGTTAAGATATAGGACATGTTGCAAGCTTCACAATATGGCTGGGGAATGAAACTGCCGCAATATGCAAATACCTTCTGTCCTTTCTGATTATTATCGAAGTAAAGTGGACCTTTCGTATAATTTAAGTGGCGCTGCTGTACAAAGACAGACAACAAACCCATAAGAGAGCAATGGCCTAAAGTCGGAGTCGAAGCACGTGCAATCAAACAAAACAAAATTGTCACAAAATTTCGTGCCAATTGTTTTTGATAAACGTTGTGCCGTCCTGCATTGTTGTTCTGCGTCATCGACACAATCACCCCATTGAGCTTTTGGGGGCATTAAACGAAAAGGCATCAGACATGGCCTGACAATTGAATTGAATCGCATTTCCATCTCATTTCCATTTGAAGTCCTCTTTATCAAGGTTGAAGTTGGAGGAATTGGTAGGTTCAGGTTGCTGAGGCCGAGAACAGGGATTTGTTGCTTTCACACTGAGCTGAGCCGAGCAGTTTCACCCTTTTTGGTATTATCAATGGGCTGCAGGATTTAAAATCGCTGCCATTGGCACGGTTTATTGTTTGTGTGGGAAATTTTATGCGTGTGGTTTTGTTGAAGCTTTATACTGTATCGCTATGGAAAAAGCCCTGCTTCATACTAGATGGGTGCCAATAATGCAATTTAATGCTCCAATCGCAGAAATTTGGCAAAATAATTGGACACTTATCAATCAGCTACATCAATTCACAATGAATAAAAGAATTCTCATGTGTGCTTGCATTGGGAAACCTTTTGGTGGGAATTGGGAAGTTAACATACTGTTGACACATTGAGTTTGATATTTTAGTGCGTGATGCGAAGTACAAAATGCAAAGTGTGTAATGCAGAATGTGAAGTGCAAAATGCAAATTAAAAAATTCCAGCTGTGTATTTAATGTGGTGTTTGAACTTAGTTAACAATTTGATTGCAAGAAACTAGAACTCTAATACTTATTTGAATAGTTTATGCATTCAATATTTAAAGTTCTTCGAGTTAAATGGACTGGACGGAATACCAGCTGAATTCCTGAAAGCCGATCCCGTAGCAGCGGCTAGTATTTTACATCCGCTGATACAAAACATTTGGGAAAACGAAAGCTATCCCAGGGACTGGAAGGATGGTGTGATTGTTAAGCTGCCAAAGAAAGGTGACTTAAAGAATTGCAACAATTGGCGTGGTATCACCGTTTCGTCCGATTTCCCAAAACTTATGCAACCACCATTCTCGAATGAATAAAGGATAGAATCGAGTCTACACTCAAGAGGCATCAAGCTGGCTTCCGCAGTGGTGGATCGTGTCTCGACCATATCAACACCCTGCGTATCGTCCTCGAGCACGAGCAGTCGATGGAATTTCAATCACCGCTTTACCTCATGTTCGTGGATTTTGAGAAGGCCTTTGATCGAGTTAACCGAGAATGTATATGGAGATCGTTGCTTGGTAGAGGAATTCCGCCAAAAATTGTTGCCATTATTAAAGAGTAATACAACAACGCAAGGTGTTTTGTTTTAACACAATGGGCAGCTATCCGTCTCTTTCGTAATGCAACAGAGTGTGTTCTATCGCCAATTCTCTTCCTGCTGGCGATGGACGACGCATTGACGGCCAGTGTTGGTACAGCTGAGCGACAGGGCATTCAATGGAGACCGTTTGAAAGACTCAGTCATTTAGACTATGCCGATGACATATGTCTATTGGCAAATAACATCAGTGGGCTGAACGGGATGTGCCAAATACTGCAAGTGAAGGGAGAGTCGAGTAGTCTTAGAATAAATAGCAAAAAGACAAAAATAATGCTCACAGGCCGCTCCAAACAGTGGCGTATTATTCTACAGAAGACTCCAGTTGAAGAAGTGGAACAGTTCAACTTCCTTGGCAGTATTGTTTCTACAAACGGTGGTATGGATCGGGACGTTAAAGTAGAATAAATAAAGCTCGTGCTGCCTTCGGTACTCTGTCCCCAATTTGGAAATCAAGTCAAATCTCCTTACGCACTAAGCTGAGATTCTTCGAATGCAATGTCAAATCCGTGCTGTTATATGCATGTGAAACCTGGAAAGTCACGTCTACCATTTCGAAGAAATTGCAGGCTTTTGTGAATCGCTGTCTTCGCCACATCCTAAAGATTCGCTGGCCACAAATAATATCAAATGAGGAATTGTGGCGCAGGACAAGTCAAGAGCGGCTGGACGTCGACATAAGAAAGCGCAAATGGCTGTGGATTGGTCACACACTTATTTAACAACTTAGACATCAGTTTGCAGTTGAAATAAACAAATAAACAAAAAAACCAAACGATGAAATTGCAAAGCAGTCCTCTGAATGGAATCCTCAGGGTGCACGGCGGGTTGGAAGACCAAGAACAACATGGAAATCAACTATCTCGGTGGAAGCAGAATCCCAGAGAAAGACGTGGCCACATCTAAAGTACCTTGCAGCAGACCGTGAAGGATGGAGACGTTTTACTGACGCCCTATGCCCCAGTTGGGGTTACAGGACACGATGATGATGATTGAGTTTAATTGGTTAGTACTAAAATCAAAGCAAAAATATGACCACGTGAATGCTCTATAGCTCAATAACCAGACAGATACAATTCTTTTTCGCAGAGTGTAGAGTGTAATTAAAACTAATTGATTTTAACTCCCATATAACAACATCACTTGATTTAATTACTTTTTTTTAATAAATTAAAATAGCGCATTAAATACAAACGGTTAAAATTTCACAAAGAACACATATTCTGATTCAAAACAAATATAAATGTTTTTTTTACCTACATAAACTTTTTTTTACATTTGACCAACCCTCAGAGTTTTTATTGAGTTTTTTTTTAATCGACGCCAATCATTTGTATGACGTTGGCTATGCATATAGGCATGGAATGCAGGTAATTTGTTAATACAGTTTTTTTTATTGAAATGCTGTGGAATATTTTAATTAATTTCAACTTTCAGTTTCATTGAACTCGATTTGCTTTATTTTGTTTTTTTTTTTTTTTGGTTTTGACTTCAGTAGCTTTCAATAAAAAAAAATGCACGTTCAGGTACTTACCTGTTCTTTTAGGTTCACGGCTGTGGCTTTGTATTCAAAATAGTTACAAACTATGGTTTTGTTTATATATCGTCGGCTTTCTGTCAAAACCTCGTAAAAGCGTATTGAGTAGACCTTTTAAAAAGGAACAATTACGCGCTAGCGTTTTTATTATAGAATAATGTTCGTTGAGCCCATAAGCATGCCTAAATCCGATAATGCTACTAAATTCTGAGAGAATGGTCTCACTGGCTACTTTTCAATATTTTTGGGCTAACTTGGAATTTAAGCTGAATTTGACAATTTTGCACTCAAAGCTTTTTGTTCAAAATTAAATTTTCAATCGAAATGGATATTTAAGAAAATTTAGGCAAAAAAAATTAACCAAAACCAACATACAAAAAATCGAAAAATTAAAGACTTTTAAATTTTTTCCTCAATAGCGCAAAACTTTTTTCGGAGCAAAGATCGACTCAAGGCATTCTTCAACAAAAAAAAAAGTAGAGGCTAAAATCTTAAATATGCTCAAAATGTACTTTTTATTTAAAATTGACAAAGATATAAGCTTTCAAAACTGTAACATTTCTTATCATTTCTTGCAGATTTAGCCCAAAAGCCTGTTTTTTGGTACAACATGGCAAATTAAACTATCCTTGTACCTAGTACCAAGTCTCATAATAATCAGTCCAGCCGTTCAGCTTGTATGTCTAGAAGAATTTAAGAACAGTCGGAAAATAAAAATGTGGGCTTACCTACTTTTTAACATTCTCAATAACCGTTATGTCATATTTCATCAAAGTCTTGAGTTATAATATTTTTACGAATGTGAAATTTGCCATAAGCTACCGAAAAAGAGGCTTTCAGGCCAAAATTGTAAAAAACTATAACAAATGGTAAAGTTCGAATGGGTATACATATATCGATAAACTTTGAACAAAAATTAAGGTTTTTTAATATCAAAGCCTTGAGCCTCTACTTTATTTTTTTAAGTATGCGTTGGGCCTATTCTTGCTCCAAAAAAAGTTAGGCGCAATTTGTTCAAAAATTTAGAAATCTTAAATTTATTGAATTTTTTCTAGCTGATTTTGGTTAATTCTTCTTGCAATAAAAATTTATATAATTTTTTGGGCCATCCATTCCGATAGGAAATTTAATTTTGAGCATAAAATTTTAAGAGTTAAATAGTAAAATTTGGTTTAGTTTTCGAGATATTCCTAACATATTGAAAAGTGGCCAGTGTGACCATTTTCTCAGAAACGCATGGGTGAATTTAGTAGCATTTTCGGTTGGCTTATGGGCCAAACAAACAAAGTCAATCATAAAACCCTGCACGGAATTATTCCTTTATACCATTATATATTCTATTCATATTCCGGTCTATTCAATAGGCTATAAGTCCTTAAATGATATTTCAATATTTCTGATTCGTTCCTTATTTCGTTGATTTTGGCTTTTATTCATCAAGATCTGACAAAACGCTTGCAGTTGCTGCTCCGGCCATTCCAAAGTAACGGAGAAGACAATCGGACGCTTGTAGTAAGGTTTTTCTTGTTAAGAAATTAATATTTTTTTATGAAACTCAGAGGTTTTTAAGAATTTATCACAAAGTACACGACACAGAAGTTTCACTAAAAAATTATGAAATTTAGTAAGTTTATTCAAAAAAATAGACGGTAACGGAGAAGACACGTACGATTTAGAAATTTCCGACCATTGCCTTGAAGTTTAAAATTCTGCGCCGTCCATTAAGATATGAAGTTGATTTTTGTTTGCACACTTTCATAATACCAGCATTTATCAAAAACCGTCCTTGGTTTAATGCCAAGTTTCATTTTACTAACAGAACAAAATATGAAAGATGGTAACGGAGAAGACACGTACGATTAAAGATTTCTTTTTTGTTCAGTTATATTGAAATTTGTATTTTTAAATTATTCTCATCAATGATAAAACAGATTCAAGCAATTGAAAAAATGTGTGTAAAATTTCATTGAAATCGGTTAACGTTAACACGTGCTAGCGAGCACTTGAAATCTTTCATTCAAAACACATGGCGTTTTCACAGTTTTTACTCAAAATATCAGCAGAATTGTAAAAGTTGATGGAAAATCTTTAAACTTGGCACATAAATTAACTACTGTTAGGAGTATAAAAAAAAATATTTTATTAAAAATCATTGTTTTTGTGCATTTATTGCTATTTTAAATGGAGTAACTGTTGTTTACAAAAATAAAAAAATATATTTGTATACTCCTTATGGTATTTAGCATATTTGGCAAGTTTAAAGTTTTTCCATCAAACGTTTACACTTTTAGGGGCCCTTTGAGTAAAAGACTGTCAAAACACCATGCTTTTAATATGAAAAACTTCAAGTACTCGCTAGCACGTGTATAAACGTCAACCGATTTCAAAGAAATTTAACACATATTTTTTTTTAGTAACCTTGATCCATTTTAAGCAAAGGGATCAAAGAAATTCAGACTTTAAAAAAAAAGTGCCTGTGAGTCGTTGAAATTTGGATGAGAAAGTGCAATTTTGTCTTCTCCGTTACCCTGTTTTAGACAGTAAGACATGATTTAAAAATCTATAAAAAATCCACCATAATCCTTTTTCAAGTCTTGCTTTGTATGCGGAGTAATTTTACAAACACTAATATAGTTTTCCTTTTTTTTTAGTCATTTTTTCGGTAACAGAGAAGACATGAAATGTTCAGTCATTTTGAGGCGTAATACTATTTTTACAGCACTCTTATCAGAAAAATAGTTCCGAATTTAAGTAGTGTATTGAAAACACTTATAAAAACCCAACTGCACATCGCCATTTGCATCACAATTTATAGAGAACTGATAGCGACAAAAATGCCGAAAAATGCCCAGATATACGAAAAATAAAGTATGAGCTTTTTTGATCACTTGTCTATTTTACAACAACAAGTAAAATTTTATATTTACAATTTTTTCGTTAACTCTTATTATATACTGTAAATATTGGCATATTTAAATATATTTCTTTCCTTAATTTGAAATTGAGTTGCTTGGTTTCGAAATTTTTGGAATGGCCATGCTTCTGAAATAGCTGCAACACTGTTGGAAGGTAATCGAACTATTCATTCAGTGCCAACATTCCCATTGAAAGTGTAACACTTCGTTACAGTTTTTTGTATGTTAAGTTGTTGTTGTTCATTCAAGAATGCTCAAAATTATTGTGCAGCGCAGATGATGTTTTTGAATCTGACTTTAGCAAGCTACACTATCGAATACAATTTTATTGCAGTAAAATTTATTTTCTCGTTTTCGAACATGCAGTTTGCATGCATGTGTTTTTGACGAAGTTGACATCACCTATACGGCCTAGTTTAGCCAATATTTAGAATTGGAATCATCTGACTTTATTGGTATGCTGGATGAAGTTGTTATTGGCAAAAAAGACGACAATGGAAACAAGTTTGGTTTTTAAATGATATTTAAAAACAAATACTCGATAATTTTTTTTCAAACAACGTTAAATGTAGAGACAAATTTCCGATGTGGTAAATTTCACAAAACATGTAGAAATTCATCGATTTTTGCAACAAAAAACGTCATACCAGCACCGATAGGTATCGGAAGAAAAATATGATATAATTTCTCTTATGCCGTTGATTCCAACAATTTTCCTAAATTTCTTTAAAAACTCTTAATCAAAGGAGAGAGTAGACTATAGAGATCCTGATCCAATTGATTCTTCTGATGAGAAATATTAGTTCCATCAAAAAAGTACAAACCACTAAATTGAATACTTTGAAAACTCCATTAGTCGTTTCTGTTTTTGAATACTGTTTTTGCAATTAAAGTTAAATGAATTAGTTTATCTATAAAACAACTTAATATTTATACAAATTATTTCAGTACGGGTCTTATCTCTACCCATTAAAAGAAACCGTTTGGTCAAAACAACATATCTCCCTTAAAACATACATAGAAACATAAATTATGAAATATGTTATTATTTCTGTGTAAATACCATCATTTATAGAAATACTGCATCACAATATTTTTGAAATAACCAAAACCGGATTTAGAGGATATTTTTAAACTTTAAAATGCATTTTTCTCAAAACTAAGATTTTGGACTTACATATGTTGTTTTGATCAGACTCCATAGATATAATTTGTTTACAAGTAGATTAATATTTTTAAATAAAAAAATGTGTTTTCTATCAAAACTTCAGCATACCTTTATTAAACTCTGCGTTAGTAATAATTTTTAACAGCAATAGGTATTTGAATTACAAATCCTATTTGGCTTTTATTTAAGTGGTACACTGTGGCGTATACGTTTTTTTTTTAGACATATATGTAAATGCTGCTCTATCCAGGGCTAGGGGAGCTTTTGCCCTGACAAAACGGTTGTTTTATAGCAGCCGGCTTGACAGCAGGGTGAAGGTGATTTGCTACATGGCCCTCATACGGCCGATGATTGCCTATGGGTGCCCGGTTTGGTTCAACGTTGCCCCATCTCAAATGGAAAAGATGCGGGTGTTTGAGAGGCAGTGTCTTAGACGCTGCCTTGGATTACACAGAACACCAGAGTCGGAGTACAAACATTATTATTCTAACCTGGTTCTATACAACGGCGCCAACATAAACAGGATAGATAATTTCTTGCTGAAGCTTATTCGAGGTCACATTGCAAGAGCAATGTCCTCGACCAACAGCTTAATTTTCGGGGCTTATTACCCTACCCTTTATTCCGCCCGATGCATTCCTCTACTTAGACAGTCGAGGGCTGATCCAGGATAGAGCGGCGGTTCCGCTAATCTACCACGTCGGCCGTAGAACTGTAGATCGGCGGCTCCTTTACAGTCGAGACGTCCTCGCACAACACGGAGCGGAGCACCTTCGGTTCAGTAGGACTGTGTCCGATCGGGACCGAAGAGATAGGGTAAAGCAGGAGGACCAGTTCTGGTGGTTGAAACCTGAACAAGAAGATTCTTCGGATATTTAAAAGTTGACTGCATTTTTCTATGCCATGGCTGACTTACATAGGTTTAGGTAGTTAGTTTTAAGCAGGGACAGTCAGGGTGGCACTAAAAAAAAAAAAAAAAAAAAAAAAAAAAAACAATTAAAATACAATTAAAATACAAAAAAAAAATTATAAAACCAATAAAAACACAAAAAAAAATTTATAAAAACCCGAAAATGCTTGCTGTGGCTGTTCTAGTTTGTAAGTAGTTTGTAAGTAGCTTTAAGTAGTTCTATAGTAGTTTTAATTAGTTTTAATTAGTTATAATTAGTTTTAATTAGTTTTAATTAGTTTTAATTAGTTTTAATTTAGTTTTATTTAGTTTGTAAGTTTTATATAAAACAAAAAAATAAAGACAAAGATACCGAGTTTTTTATAAATTCTTCTCGGTGAAAAATAAAACCGATATGGATTCTAGTTTTAAGATAGTTCTTAGACCGAAAGGCATTAGCATTAAGTTATTAGTCTAACTTAGAGCGCCCGAATGGGGCCAGTAAGTTAGTTGTAAGATATTGACCAGTAGGCTAGTTTTTATGAATTTTTGTCTAGCTTTAAGATAGTTTTAAGATGAATTGAAAATAAAAATGAATTTACAAAAAAAAAAAAAAAACGTTTTTTTTTAAATAATCATTCTGAAGTATGAACATTTTCCTTCAAAAATCTATTTGAATCCCTCAAATACCTTCATTCATATTCTGGAAGTCATAAATTATTTGTCAATAGTAAGGCTTCGTCTGAAACTAATTCGAAAACAAGATGAAGACCAACAACTTATTAATGATTTCTTTACGATGAATGAAGGTATTTGAAAGATAAGATGATGATCATATAAAACTTATTTTAAATAGAATTACTAGACCAAGATCCCAGGGCCGCCAGACATACGTCATTTTATCATAGCTGAATTTTTTTCTGTGAATGCACACTAGGGTAGGTATGAACGAATGGATAATACGAACCTTGAACCCGGGTGCGTTTCGGAGGTATTCAGTGCTAAAATGGCATAAAATTGATGCAAAATTACGTTATTTTATCAAAGCTGGTTTTTTGATATGTTTTAAAGAAAGTTATGATTAACTTATTTTGAAACTTACCAGACACCTACATGGGTGCAAAATGTCAGCCAGACACCATTAAAGGTGCCAAAAAAATCGTGAAATTTCATTATAATATCAAAGCCGAATTTTATATATATTCTTCGGGAAACTGTAACAATATATTTCCTAAGCTGCAAGACACCTACAGAGGGACCAAATGTCAGCCAGACACCTTTGACGTTTTCAAACAAATATTTTAGTTTACGTTTTAGTGTCAAAGCAAACATTTCATGCACTTCGGAAAACTATTTCACAATATTTCTCAAGCGACCAGGCACCTGCAATGGGGCTTTGGATTCACTGGACACCCCAAAGTTGTCAAAAAATCGTATATTTTACGTTATAATATCAAAGTTAAGTTTTGTATTGCATAATATGTTCCTTGGGCAGCTTGGGGAATATTGTAACAGTTTCCCGAAGAACATATATTAAATTCAGCTTTGATATTATAATGAAATTTCACGATTTTTTTTGGCACCTTTAATGGTGTCTGGCTGACATTGTGCACCCATGTAGGTGTCTGGTAAGTTTCAAAATAAGTTAATCATAACTTTCTTTAAAACATATCAAAAAACCAGCTTTGATAAAATAACGTAATTTTGCATCAATTTTATGCACTTTTAGCACTGAATACTTCCGAAACGCACCCTGGTTCAAGGTTCGTACTATCCATTTGTTCATACCTACCCTAGTGTGCATTCACAGAAAAAAATTCAGCTATGATAAAATGACGTACATATGTCTGGCGGTCCTGGGATCTTACTCTATACCTATACCTCGAGAAATAAAATAACCCCATATTTTCCTAAAAAACGTATTTATTTCAAAATTTTAGATTCAAATATTTCAAAAACATGACGTGCAAGGGCAATTCTGAGGCAAAACTCGTATTCAGCGCATCTAAGTCCATAAGAAACAGAATATCAATTTTCAACTAGCGCTAGTCCAAATGAGCCGTCAGAAAAAAAAGACTTAAACAGAGATTTGTTGTAAATTATGTACACTTTCAACTGATGTAATTTACGAATAGTTGATGGCTTTTGAGCCATAAGTAAAAAAAACTCCCAAAAATGCATTCTTGTATCAACTTTTTTAACTCTGTTTCGTCATGAAATCTTAGTCACACATCGCAAGTCAGATTCAGCACCCGAAAACACTTAAAGCAGGGTAAATATCAACCCCTCTTGATTTGAAATAGGTTTTATTTGCCATTCAAATATTTTTTAATAGAAAATACTTAAAACTCACAACCTCTTTTTTGGGAAGAACGTGATCTAACATAAGTTTCAAAAAACCATAAAGTTCTTCAAACAAAAAATAACCTTTTTTCTTTCATCCCCCACCTTAAAAAAATGCGAGGCCAATTTTAACGTCTGCAATTCTCAGCTTCATTTACTAAATCTCCCTAAAGTCTTATGTATACAAAATAAAAAAAAATGTAAATTTTATGAAGACATCAGAACAAAGAAAAGCATAAGTAAATCTTTACCCACTGCAAGGAGCAGACACAAAGAAAATTAACTTTTTTCGCCTAATTAAGAGGAACCGTCTCTCTGTTAGATACTTCGCAATGCAATAGACCGACAGCTTTCCAGCGAAAAGAAACTTCTTCCATTATATCCCAGAAGATGCGCTGCACCATGGTGGCAATAATAAGCAATATTACGAAAGTTATAGAATTAAAATTACATCGTCCTGTGTGTGCAAACAAAATCTTCCTCCTTGTTGCATTAATGTACACAGTTTAAGGTTACACGAAAAAAGAGGATTTTATACAAAAAAAAATTCCAAAACTTTAAGCTGTTTTCAATTTCATATTTCTGACTTTGAGTCCTTTAGACAAATATTCAAACAAAAAAAATAATCTGCACGAACTACGGTCGCTGAAAGTTTTAGGTGAACTTATTTATGATTTTTGATTTTCTCAAATTACATCCTTCAAGGTTAAAATATTATCCTTCGAAGAGGATCATATTAAATGTAAAGGTACCTCTAAGTCACACAAAACAAAACTTCTTTCAACTCCCTCCCAAGCCTCGCTCCTAAACCCTACATCCCCTAAGGTAATGTTAAAAACATTTATTTCGAAATTAAGTCGAGAAAATGCGCTCATTTTGTGCGCGCCATCTATTGTTATTAAGTAATTCAGAAGAAGATCCTTACAAAAGAATTATGAGCAGCTTTATTTGGATGAAAGGGTTGTAAACTGCTGACAGGTGGCAATGTGGTCTTGGTTGAAAGGGTTGGTAACGGAAGTGGTACTGGTATTGGGTTTTCTCCTGTACACTTCTATAACAATACTATAGCTGCTGGGTCATAGCACATACTAAAAACCAGGAGAAGGGGTAACAGCCAAAGAGTGTGTATGTGTGTGTGTTACAACGAATTAATGTATATTGTGGAAGATTTTAATTTGAAATGAAAAGACAATGCGAGAAGGATACCATCTTAAACTAATTACACGTGTTTTACCAGGAGGTCTTGAGGTTGTCTTCTCGAAGGGAAGGAGAGATTGGCAAAAAAACGAATAAAGGTTGGTTGGGTTTTAATTGCTCTTCCTTTTATGGTTGTTAAAAGGGTGAATCTTTTAAATTGATTCAGTACTTGGTGTAGGAAAGTATGTACATATGTATATAAGGGGCTCTGTCAAATTGCGGGTTGAGTATTTCAAAAGGATGTTATACTCTTGTGGCAGTTTCTCAAGTAATGTCACATTGAGTAAGAATAGCATTTAATTATTGTGAATGGGCTTCAATCTATTTAGGTACCTAAAACCTACATATATGGATGGAGAAGACATACAACCCTTTTTATAATGAAATAACAAGACATGTTATGATATCACTTTGTAGGTACAAATTTATTTATAGCCGTGTTGAAAAAAGGCTTAAGTTGCTTGTAAAATGACAGCTCAAAATGGGTTGAAGTAGAAATCGTGTTTATGATACTATTTATACAAGATGTTGAATATTACCAGAGTTAAAAATTAACCAGTCAACTTTTTTATTAATAAAGGTACATTTATTTCAGTTCATATTTTTAATTTTGATGGGTGTTTTGGGTGAAACAAGACAAGAAAAAAACATTTATAAAAGAAAGAACGTCGATTTAATTAAAAAAAAATTTAAAAAAATTAAGAGTGGATTTTATTTGCTTCTTCTTCGAACACTAGAACTTATATCGGATTTCTTTACTGTGCTATTTTTCCAAAAAAGCCCCATATCTTTGGACAAATCGATTTTTCCTAAAATAATGATGTATACATCGACGCCATTCAAAAGAACTCCCTTAGAAGCTTTTTTATTTTATTTTAATAGCCTTTTCACACCGAACCCAATACGCGGTTTTCACGAAAATATCGGTTTTGGAGAAAAACCTAATCGAAAACGCATGTTTTCTCATACATTTTTCGTAGCTTCAGGTTTTCGTAAAACACAAGTTTTATATAAAACCAGTCGAAAACATGTTGGAATTCAGAGATGAACAAAACAAACATACCTTTTAATAAGTTCAGCGCCTATTGAAGTGTCAAAAAAGAAACTGATGGGATGCATTCAAAAGAAATTAAAAACAGCTGACGAAATTCTGTCATATCAAATATAAAATTCGAATCTCAAAATAAATTAATTTATTTAAAATTGATAAATAATTGTTTGTAGTAAGTCAAATTGTTCATAGGATCCTCTTTAAATGATAAATTACTGTTTTAATTTCAAAAAAATTGGAAGAAGATAAAAAAACTGTGCGTGGTTTGTGTAAAAAAAAACTGGAATGTCAAATGAAAACGTGTAATGTTCAGTGTGAATGGTTTTCGAGTTTTGAAAAGTTTTCGCCGAAAACCGGTTTTGGGGTTTGGTGTGAAAAGCCTATAATTGATTTAAATTCGGTCTTTCTCAAAAAAAAAAAATCTGCTTTTTTAATTCAGTTTTTCAAAATTTTGCAATGATTTTATTTTGCCAGGTGTGAAAATCAAGCCACTCTAAAAATTTTCATAACTCTACGACAACCGAAGGTGCTCATGTAAATAAAAGCAATTCTGTGAAAGTGGGTAGATGCCACGTTCCTTGAGCTGAAAACTATAAATTTCTGAATTTTATCTTTGTATGCACATCAAACATCAATCGGAAGTGTTCCATATGGTTTATAAGAATTTTAAAGAAAGTGGGTGGATACCACACCCCCTGAATAGAAAATTGCAGATTTTCGATTTTTTCCTTTGTATGCACTGCAAGACCTACCGTTTCTACGGTGTCGAAAAGTGCTCCATAATTTTTATGATCTGTCAGTGAGTCAGTCAGTCACGGTTTTTGAGATTTCTGAAGTTTGTATATCTTGAGCATTAATAATGCTAAAGGCTCTCCCAAACCAACGTGAACCCGCGGCTAATCATTCACAATAATAAATTAAATGCACGACTGGGTCGCACGTTATTGCTCTTATCAAGACACTGCGGGTTTAAGAAACTTATAAACATGGAAATTATGAGAGGAAAATGTAGAGAAGCATGAAATACGACATTTAAATTGGCGAAAACAACTCTTTTGACAGTATGAGGTGAAAGAAAAGAATTCCGTCTTAATTCTTGATTGAAAATTATTGTATTGGAAAAAAAACATTTAAAATCGTTGGAGCGTTTTTTTTTAAATTATTTTTTATATATAAAATTCTTACACATTTTTAAGAACAAATTTTGGTATGCAAATCTAAATTATATATTTATGAGTATATAATAACAAAATTTGAAAAAAATTGTCAACCTGTTTTTGAGATATCGAATTTAAAAAAAAATTGAAACTTAAAAAAAAAAAAAACAAAAACTTTTATTTTGAATTTTTTTATATTCAATATTATTAAATTTTATCTGAAATTTGTATATACAAAAATTCATGTAAGTCCGTTTAGCCGATAACGACAGAATTCAAAATAAAAAAATATGACAGGTACCTACTATCAATAGTTGGTAACTGTAAAATTTTATAATTTTAAGTAGTATATCGTACAAATTTTTAGTAGTATATCGTACAAATTTTAATTACAAATTTTAGTGTATGAAAAAGTTTACTCAAAATCGTAGGAGTCGTTTTTTTCCTTTGCGGCATTTTAACTTTTGTATGGAAGGTACCGTTATTTTTTCATAAATGTAAAATTTTTGCTAAAAATATTTTAGGAAGTACTAAAAAACTCTTAAATATCAAGTTTCATAAAAATCGATCATGTCATTTTCAAAAATATCTGATTTTCCAAAAAAAAAAATTGAAACATTTCTTAAAAATCCAAAAAATATTTTTTCAAAAATTCTGGTACACAAATTTATTCATATTTTTTGGAAGCTTCTGTATAAAAAAATAATAGAAATCAGTTGTATTGTTTTGAAGAAAATCAAAAATTAAAAAAATGGTTCTTTGGGAGGTAGGTACCATCAATAACCATTTTTGAAAAATGGTTTTCCACCCAAAGGAAGCCTTTACTTAAATAAGTTTATTGATTTTTTTTTAAAGAAAAGTTGTCGAGCCGTTGTTGAGAAAAATACGATTATGTAAAATTGCTAAAAAAATTGTATGGCAGGTGGCAGGTACCGTTATTTTTGGTTCTTAAAAAAAATGAAAAAAAACATGTGGGCATAATCACCAAAAACCACTATGTACCAAGTTTGAAGAAAATCGATCGAGTCGTTTAGGCTGTAGACGAACAGACAGACAGAAGTGTGCCACCCACTTTTTTGGTGTTTTCTATCATCGTAATATCATGTTTGATAGTTATCTCAAAGTTTTTTTTTTGCACGAATCCAAAACTTGCCTTATAGTACCTATATCGCAAGTAAAAATATGACAAATACACAGCTAAACAACAACAAAAAACTACCGTCGGCAAATGTTTCGCGTTGGTTTGGGAGAACCTTAAAGAGTTGAAATTTGATGAACCACCTGCGTTTTATCAGCTCAGCAAATACTGCGAATTTGAAGTTTCTAACCTTATTGGTACTGAAACTAGAGGGGTGCTAAAAATCACCTGAGTTTGTTCCTGTAAAAAGGGTGAAGTGCTGCGAACTTGGTGGACACTACTGTGCCTTTTGATACTCAAGAAATTATTAGCAGGTTTGTCAATTGCTTTTAAAAATTCAAAGGCTTAACCATTTTGAAAAGTCTGAGCTCTAATTTGATGATTTGAAACTTTTTTTTATTAAAGTTTAGTTTTTTTTTAGTTTAGTTTAGTTCATTTATTCATCTAAAAGATAATACATTATAACAATAATAATATACTTCTTTACGACTACTAGCTACAATATACATACTTAAGTACCATCCAGGTAAAGTTTTGAAATTTTGTAATAACTTCTAGATATTTATTTTTACTTGCGATGTATAAATACTATATGGCAAGTTATATGTACATTTTGATCAGAATTGTCATTGCGATGAAAGTCGAAAAATGTGGGTCTCACAATTCATGTATCTGCCCGTTGAGCAACAGCCTAAACGGCTGAATCTATTTTCTTCAAACTTGGAACATAGCGGTTTTTAGCCCACACACATTTTTTAAATTTTTTTAGAACCAAAAATAACGGTACCTGCTATACATTTTTTTTAATCGTATTTTTTCAAAAACGGCTCCACAACTTTTCTTTAAAAAAAACATCAATAGATTACTTTTAGTTAAGGCTTCCTTTGGATGGAAAACCATTTTTCAAAAAATGGTTATTAACGGGTATAACTGATTTCAATAATATTTTTATTCAAAAGCTTCCAAAAAATATAAAAAGTTTTGTGTACCAAAATTTTCAAAAATAATTTTTTTGAAAATGTTTCAATTTTTTTTAATAAAATATGTATTTTGAAAACGACATGATTGATTTTTTTTGAAACTCGATACTTAAGAGTTTTTAAGTACCTATAATCTCTATTTTTAGAAAAATATTACATATGTGAAAAAATAATGGTACCTTCCATACAAAAGTTAAAAACCGCAAAGTAAAATATTTGTTCTCAAAAACGACTCCTACGATTTTGATTAAATTTTGCCCATATATGTACTAAACTTAGTACGATCTACTACAAAAAATGATAAAATTTACACTTAGCAACGAATCGGTGAGAAGAAAAAGGAAAACATTCCACAAATTATAGTTCGTGGCAAATCGAAAAAAAACTGTTTATTGCCAAAACTAAAACTTACTTTCGAAAACTTACTAAGGAACAAATGTAAAACTAGCATTCAGACGTAACTTGCCAAGAACTTGGGTGTACAATTTATGAAGGTAAGCCCAGAATTTACTCATAAAGGGGGGGGGGGGAATGTTTTCCTGTTTCCACTCAATTGGTTAAAAATTTAGACGAACGGTTTTAACTTATTTTTTTTATTTAAACAATACAACAAATAAAATACAAAACACTAGAATATATTATTATTGCTATTCAGTGAAAATAAAAAAATAACGAACTAACAACAACACTTTATTTCCTACCGTTATTCATTGTTATTGATGTGATAAAAAGAACTTTAAAAATTCCCTACATCACTTTTTGCGATATTCGACGTTTTTCGAACTTTTCAGAGATCCCGTGTAAAAGAACTTAGAAAAGCATTGATTTTCAAGATATTGAATACATTTAAACAATAATAATCGTCAAAATTTGAATATTTAAATAGAAAATTTCAAAAACATTCCAGGAATATTTTCCTTTTTCCACTCAAAAAAATTTTGTTTACTCATTTAAAGGCATAGGTTTTATTGGAATGATCTCCTTTTTAGGCTAATTAGGTGCGCTATGTAAATTTCTACATTTCTGCATTTTAAGTTCAATTTCGCAATTTTGTGGAATGTTTTCCTTTTTCTTCTCATCGATTCTAAAAGTACCTCTCATAGAAGATCTAGATTAATTTAAATACAAATTTCAGATAATATTAAATTATATTGCATATCAAGATTTTCAAAAAAAAGTTTTTGAATTTTTAAAAAAAGTTTCAAATTTTTTGTTTTTGAAAATTCGATATCTCAAATTTTATTTTATATGAATATTATTAAAGGGTATTTTCTAAGAGGTATAGAACTTTAAGTTTGCAACACAATTTTAGCTGGCGGCCATTTTTTCTGCTGTCAAGTGATTTATTTTAAGTTTGATTTGGCATTTCAACATGAATAGACTGACGCCTGAACAACGCTTCCAAATTGTACAAATCTATTTTGAAAATTATAGTTCTGTTTGAAATAGCGAAAAGTGAATTCTGTTTAGCGATGAAGCTCACTTTTGGTTGAATGGATACATCAATAAACAAAACTGCCATATTTGGAGTGACGATAATCCTCAGGTAGATGTTGAGACACCGTTACATCCACAAAAGCTGACTGTTTGGTGTGCTTTATGGGTTGGTGGAATAATTGGTCCGTACTTCTTTAGAAATGGTGCTGGCCAGAACGTTACAGTCAATGGTGACCGCTATAGAGCCATGATTACTGACTTTTTCGTTCATCAATTGAATAAACCATGATGTGCAGGAGCTAAGGTTTCAACAAGACGGCACAACATGTCACATAGCCCGTGCCACAATTGATTTATTGAAAAAATATTCGGTAACCGCATAGTTTCACATTACGGACCCGTGAATTGGCCTCCAAAATCGTGCGATTTAACGTTGCTTGACTATTTTCTGTTGGGATATGTGAAGTTGCTAGTCTACGCCAATAAGCTCGAAACGATTGACCACTTGGAGGACAATATTCGCCACGTTATTATTAGATAAAGTCTTCGAAAATTGGACCACCAGATAAGACTACGTCCGAGCAAGCCATGGCGGTGCTAAGCCAAAAATCATATTTAAATTATAATGCTAGAAGATTATCTTTCGAATATATGTAGTATATTTCATGTCAAATTAAAAAAATCATCTTAGTTTTATTCCTTTTCAAGTTATATACCTTTAAAAAAAACACCCTTTATATACTATAGATTTGTATACCAAAATTTGTCCTTACAAAAGTTTCAATTTTGTATATATTATTTTTTTTTAAAACCGCTCCGAGGATTTTAAGCTTTTTTTTCCCATCTTCAATCAAGAATTAAGATGGCATTCTTTTTTCACCTTAAACTGTCAAAAGGATTGTTTAAGCTTATTTAAATATCGTAGGTATTTATGCTTCTTTGCATTTTTCTCTCATAATTTCCATGTTTTTATATACAATTTTCTAAAACCCGCAGTGTCTTGAACATAAGAACAAGTACGTGTGACCCAGTCATGCAATTGATTTTTAATTGCCATAAGCTTTCTTTCATAACCTCAAATCAAAAAAAAAAGCAATATGAAATATATGTTTCTCAATTTATTCTGTTTAAATAGGGTTACCGTTAATAAAAAACAATTCAAAAGCGGTAACCCTAATTTTTACTTTTTGCACAATTTAAAATTAGTGTTTTTTTTTATCATTTGTCTTTGTAACACTGAAAGCTAATTGATTTAAAAAGTTGACAGGAGCTTATTTTCTATTTATATTTCCACGCTATGAAATGGGTCAAATTACCCTTAAACCACGTTTGGAAATATTCAAAAATTACTTTCTAAAAAGGATGCAGTGTTAGGGTAACAGTGCTTATATTGAATATAAATATTGGTCAAATAATACCCCTACTACAACTTCTGTATAACACTGGTTTGCTGATTGATAAACGAATATACATACTCGCTTGTTCATCCTTTGCATCCAATGGAGCTGTTTCTAAGCCTAAAAATGTGCCAAAGATCTCAGCAACTAATCATCAAGAGGAGAGTTTTACTTAAAGAGCTCGGATTATTTCCTTATAAGGTCCTATTCACGCAGAAATTACTTACTTACTTACTTAAGGTGGCGCTACAGTCCGGGGTGGACCAGGGCCTCAACCAACAAGCTTCTTCCAGCCGGCTCGGTTTCTAGCTAGCTGTCTCCAGTTTCGCACGCCAAGTTGGTTGAGGTCCTCTTTCACTTGCGTGCGCCACCTTTTACGCTGTCCACCTCTACTGCGTTGTCCCTAGGGGTTGGATTCAAAGACTTTCCGGGCCGGAGCATTGGTGTCCATTCGCTCTAAGTGACCCAGCCATCTTAGTCGTTGTCTTTTCACTTTTGTGGCTAGGTCGGTGTCACTGTACAGCCCATACAGTTCGTGGTTGTATCTTCTCCTCCATTCCCCATCTATGCAGACGGGACCAAAAATCACCCGGAGAATTTTCCTCTCGAAACAGCCTAACGCGTTCTCATCCACCGTTAGCAGTGTCCATGCCTCTGCACCATACATCAGGACCGGGATGATAAGCGTCTTATACAGGGACAGTTTAGTTGCTCGAGAGAGGGCTTTGCTTCTCAATTGCCTTCTTAGCCCGAAGAAACAGCGATTGGCAAGAGTAATTCTTCGTTTGATCTCAGCACTGGTATCGTTCGCTGAGTTTATAGCGGATCCTAGGTAGACAAAGTCTCTGACCACCTCCAAATTATAGCCGTCTATAGTGACGTTCTGTCCTAGACGTCGGTGTTGGGTGTCCTTTCTTGTTGACAGCATATACTTCGTTTTGCTTTCATTCACCGTTAAACCCATCTTCTTGGCTTCCTTCTCAATGCTCACAAAAGCACCACTGACATCACGCTTTGTTCGTCCTATTATGTCAATGTCATCAGCGTAAGCGAGTAATTGGACGGATTTTTGAAAGATTGTGCCTCTAGTGTTGACGTGAGAGTCTTGCACTATTCTTTCAAGAACGATGTTGAAGAAGGCGCATGACAGCGCGTGCGTCGCCTTGCCTAAAACCTTTTTTGACATCAAAGGTGTCGGTGAGGTCCTTGCCGACCTTGATGGAGCAGGGTGCATTCTCCATCGTCATCCTGCACAAACGGACGAGTTTGGCAGGGATGCCAAAACTAGACATTGCTCTATATAGCTCGTCTCTATAGATGCTGTCAAACGCAGCCTTGGAATCGATAAAAAGGTGGTGGGTATCGATTTGAAACTCCTGGGTTTTCTCCAAGATCTGCCGTAGTGCGAATATTTGGTCGATGGTGGACTTCCCTGGCCTAAAGCCATACTGATATGGACCTATCAGGTTGTTGACGAATGGCTTCAGGCGTTCACAAAGTACGGCAGAGAAAATCTTGTAGGCGATATTAAGAAGACTGATGCCTCTGTAGTTGGTGCAGTCCAGAGGATCGCCTTTCTTGAGGATCGGGCAAACAATGCTGAGGTTCCATTCAGCGGGCATGCTTTCCTCTGACCATATTTTACAGATGAGCTGGTGCATACTCCTAACCAATTCATCGCCAGCCGCTTTGAATAGTTCAGCCGCAAGGCCATCAGCTCCAGCAGCTTTATTGGACTTAAGTTTAGATATGGCTATCCTCACTTCGTCAAGATCGGGTGGACGGAATTGTTGGCCTACGTCGTCCAAGTTGAATGGTGCAATTTGCATGTTAGCGGAATTCGGTTCGTCATTGCCGTTATACAATTTGCAGAAATGATTTTTCCATATCCTCAGCACGCAGAAATTAAGCAAAATGATTTAGTTATCTCTTGTTTGTTGAACAAATCATAATTTTGAATGGTTCATAAAGCGTAACTCTGCATAAGGAAGCTAATTGTCATGTTTGAAAATCAAGGGGAAGTCATAGAAAAAGTAACTTTATAATACTGCCTGCCTACTGCCAAGCTAGCCGAGGTGGTTATTTGATTGATATAAGGAATCAGAAGGTTTTCTCGTTTTGACTAAGCATATATTGTTGAAAAATATTGAGCCGTTATTTTTAGAGGCCTTTTTTTGGACAATATTTCAGTGAACCTTACTAAAAGCGTTCATTTTGATTCTGCTTATGATTGAAATTTACAAAAAAAATCGTATTTTTATCAGAGTCTAAATGAATTGTCCTCACATTGAGTATTTTTTTATTTGTCTCTACCGCTTACCATGTAAACGCTGAGCAATAGCCGGTTTCTCAGTGCTAAACACTTCTGTTCTATATCCACTAAGCTTATATGTGGAAAAGTTTATAGCCACTTAATAAGTGATATTCGTGTATGTACAGTATATGCTATCCTTTTGTTGTTTTCAACACACAATTATTTTTGTTTTTTTAACTATCCTATGTTCTATGTGATAAAAACCATTCTGCGAAAGTATTTTCGAATTTTTAACTTCAAAGAGGATGGTCATTCTGTTTGCATTCAAAACTTCCTCGAAACAGAAATGTCCTGTTGTTGAACCATAAAGAAGATTCATATTTTTTTATCGATATTATTAATCTTAGTATACGTATGTACTTGTTTTTTTTTGTCAAATCGACCACACAGCCCAGACGTCTAGCATAACAATGTGAAATTTAAAATATTTTTCGTTTTCCTTTTATGTTCTTACATACTTTATATAATGCCTATAGCTACCATAAAAAAAAGCCTGGTTCTACACTGAACGTGTTTGTGCATTAATATCCTCATGCACAGCAAATAATAATAATCGAATGTTCATGACATGTAAATTAAAATAACAATGGAAAGAATATCCTTTGAATACATATAATACTTTACATTTTTTTAACATCGAGAAGTGAAATGCAAAATGCAACATGGCTTTATTGAGAGGAAGGATAGCCATAGGCATTGATAGGAAAAGCATTCTGTTTACACATTTATATATACAAGTATTTTAAGGATTCGAAATTAATATTGGTTTGTGAGCTGGAATTTGGTTGTTGTAATAACAATTGTTAGTGGTGTGATAAAATAAATTGTAATTATTGATATTAACTTTAAAAACTGCCAAAACAATATAAATTTTTTTTGTACGGTTTCATACGAGTATTACCTACATAAAACATATCAAATTGACAGGGTAAAACATTTGTAAAATTAGATCAAACATAATCCTTTTTTAAGTGTTGAAATTAGTGTTTTTATTAAGAATACTGGCTGATTTCTTGAACAAATAAAAATTCATTTAATTTTTGAATGTACACCAATTTTCAAAAGTATTCATTTTACTCGAATTCAAGATATTGATGTTGCCAGGAAGGTGAAATGAAATTTTGAATTTAAATAATATTTTAATTTCTATTTAATCAAGACAGGTTTCATTAGGTTCCTTTGCCATAAGGGGTTAAAGGATAAGAGATTGATGATAAAGAAAATAATTAATTTAACTGATGCTGGTCATGGGTGGTCAATGGATGTTGTACAAGCATTAAAATACGCAATGTAATGCTATACACTCCTCTTGATTGGTGAAATAGAATATCAAATCAATTAACCAATAAGTTGCTTATTAAAAATTAATATTTAATTTAAATAAACGAAAACAAAGGTGAACCAATTATACGAGGAAAACATCAAGAAAAAAATTAGATAAAAAGTAAGTATACGCCACAGTGTACCATTGTTTCACAGAGACACCTTTTTATAATAGTTGATAACTATTTTCAGGAAAATTTACAAATTCTACGGCATACATATTTTTAATTATTTATTTATGATCAATGTGCCGTTTAAGACTGCACTTTTGGTGTGTACATCTTCTATTATTTGCGTTTTTCTATCGTGATTAAACTAGAAAGATGATCACTGCTTCATAGAAGAAAACTGATTGTGATAAATAACTAGAATGGTTGTTAATAGCCCAAGATCCACCGTCATTGAGGTAGTGTAGGTAGTGTGTAAAAAATTAATTTTAGCATCTGTTATCTAGTCAAATTTGGTCAAGGCATAGGTATGCCATTGGTTTCAAAATGTTCGGAGAACGATAAAATATGATTTGTTCACTCATGAAAAATTCAAAAGGGAATTTTATTTTTGATCTGATCGCGAATCTTTTTCGGATCTTTTAAAATTAAAATTAGGTATCACGATTGCATTAAATTTGCACGCGGGAACTATTGAAGATCCATTCACGATCCGTTCAAATAAGAAATAAAAATATATTTTAACGCAAGGAAACACCATGGAAAAGCAACAGTTTCAAAACCCTTGGAACTTCGTTGTTCCTTAAGCGATTAAAATTAAATTGACACAGGTGATAGTTGATACAGAAAAAAAAAAGAAAAAAATGTTTTCAAAACAGGGTGTTTCAAAAATATGTCAATACTTTGCAGCTTCGTTGTGCCTTCAAAGATTTCAATGAAATGAACACAGGTGAGAGCTGATACAAAAATTAGTAAAGACAAAAATCTTTAACAGGGCGTTTCAAAAAATTTCAACATTTTGCAGCTTTGTTGTTCCTTGAGTGATTTCATTGAAACTGACACCGGTGATAGCTAAGACAGAATTTAAAAAGAAAAAAAAAAATTAAAACAGTGTTTCAAAAATATGTCAATATTTTGCAAATTCGTTGTTCGTTGAGCGATTTCAATGAAATTGACATAGGTGGGAGCTGAATAAAATTAGAAAAGAAAATTTTTTTGATCAACTGGGTCTTCCAATAAAATGTCAACAGCTTGTAACTTCATTGTTTCTTGATCGAAAATATTAGATATTTTATTCTATATCTGATTATCTGCCATCATCTGTGTCAATTTTATTGAAATGGCTCAGGGAAAAACGAATTTGCAAAATGTTGAAATTTTTTTGAAACATCTATTCCAAAATTTTGTTTCTTTTCTAAATCTGTATCAACTATAACCTTGTCAATTTCATTGAAATCGCTTAAGGAACAATGAAGTTGCAAAATGCTGAAATTCTTTTGAACCACCCAGGTTTGAAAATACTTTTTTCTTTAATTCTGTCTTAGCTATCACCTGCGTCAATTTTATTGAAATCGCTCAAAGAATAACGACATTGCAAAATATTTATATTTTTGAAACACTCCTGTTTTGAAAATATCCAACGAGTTGCCCTAAAATCACCTTTTTTCCGGAGCAGTAAGAAAACTGTGAAAATTTCTGATTTCTTAGAGGTTTTTAATGCCTCGTAGCCATCGTTTAATAGAATTTGACAATGAACAGCTTGACAGATGGGGACGAACTTTATTTTGAAGATTTATAAGCTTCTTCATCATAAAACAAATATTATTTAACTTACTCAATTGACTTTATTTTCCCCTTTTTAACAAAAAATATTATCAAAAAATTAAATCACTTCAAAAATGAATGGATACTTGATGATGAATGATTCGTTTAAAGGATCTCTTCAGATTCTTATAGTGAGAGAAAATGTTGCCCATAGTTCTCAAATTCTGTATATTTTTGTGAAGTGAATTTATGAAATTATCACAATTGTTTAGAAAACATTTTTGGTTAAGTGAATTTATTAAATTAAACCTTTTTTTCATCGCTAATTACATTGAAATAAAGATGAGTCTATAACAAATATGACTTTTAGGCTGTTCTCAAAAACGACTAAGAGTTGCCACATTTAAAAATTTTAATATTTTTTTTTTAGTAAACGATTGAAAGGCTATCATCAAAGTTCAAATATTGAAATGCATTTTTTTCAGAGTTAAGTGATTACAAAAATCTAAACTATCTGTTAATATTTAATTAATTTACTTATAATCTGTGAATGGAAACCTTACAAATGCAGTAAACTCTACAAAGAGTCCATCAAGCTTTTGTTTGAAATTTTATTAACTTATATACCTTCCTACTGTATATAGGTACATAAAGTATGTATGTATGAATGTATGTATGTATGTAATTATGTCAAAAAAAGCATTCAACTTAATATTAATTTTGATATTTCAGTGATAGGGCACTCAGAGAAAAATGTCAGGTAAATAATTAACACGGGCCGTATTGAATTAACAAGGTGCACTGTCCCATACTAAGTTACAAAAATGTCAGAAATTTACTTGATTTTAGTGTAAAATCAACCCGCTGACATTTCTTACCATATTAAGGTTGATTTAAGAAGCTGTCCTGTTATTTCAACACTAAATTCGAGTAAGATAGAAATTTCAACAAGAACTCAGTGTTAATGTTAACCGAGATGTTGTTTTCAAAAATTTGATTTCACCGCAAATTAGGATAAAATACCGTATGCTTATTTTTACAATTTGTATTAGTTGACTTTAACCTGGCCTCCTGTTTAAGTAGCACTTTGTCATTTTATTTCAACTTGACACCAGTGTAAAAACACACACACAGGCTATCCAAACAAAATGAGTTTCAACTTATTGATATTAGGCAACGATTTTTTGTGCAGGAAAGTGGTTCAGTTGATGCATGCAATATCCATGTGTGAGAGGTTCCCAGATCAAAATTAAGTAAATATCAAATAGCATTTTAAAAATAAAATAAATATGTAAAAAATTTCTTCTTTCAGAGTTATGTAAAACGAATTGAGCTATAAGCAAGAGACGGCTCTTATACTAGGTTTTCATTAGAGCCGAAATGAGGTTATTTCGCAAATCACAGAAAAAGTGTTTTCATTTGGAATTTGATAATTTTGTTTGACAGCTCATTTCATTTTTGAATTTCAACTGTCTATTATTCGCTTTTTGTTGTTATTTTCTTTTTTCTCCTTCCATTGCGCTTCATTTTCATACAAAACCTTATCAGAGCTCTTCAAACTGTGGCTAATTGGGCGTGTTCGTTAGGTTTTGACTTAATTTCCAACCTAATTTCGTGCAAATTTGGTTGGAATTATCTCATTTCGAAATGTTAATTTGTATGGGAAATGAGATGATTTCGTGTCGAATTTGGACATTTTCAACGTAATTATCTCATTTGGCCTAATGAAAACGTAGTATAAGAAGTACAGACTCATCACATAATTACAGGATACAGGATGTATTCATGTTAAATTAACAAGATTTTCATGTTTATTTTACAGGGCTACTATTTTTAGGCAGTGTTAAATTTACAAGATATCATGTAGATTTTACCTGCAAAATTTATCCTGGTCAATTGTGTTGAAAAATAACAACCTAATAGTCAGGTACAATAAACCAGAAATTGAGTTATTTGGAAAAGAAAAAAGTGGGTCTGTTAATCCTGTCTTTCTGCCTCTGTTTGGCCAAATCTTTTCGATTGTTTTTCTTTAAGCTTGGTACCTTATGACGAACTACTATGAGTTAAATCTTCTTTTGGTTACAAGTTTAAACAAATTAAACAAAAGGTACTTTTACCTAAAAAGCACGAAAAAAGGGTTAAATTATGGATAATTAATGAAAAAATTAATTTTTTCGGGCGTTTTTGGTAAAAGTACCTTTTGTTTGTTCTTAATTTCTCAAAAACTAAGAAAGATTTTTACATTTGGTTTTCAGTAATGGGCTTAAAAATAATGAGGGCATTGAATATTGAACACAAACATAGCACTTAATTACGTAAAATTTTGATATATATCGACTTAAGAAAAAAAATCACAATTTTGTTTTTAAATTTTGACTTTGCAATTTAATTTCTCAAAAACTATTCCTTTAAACAACTTGATTTTAAAACCAAATGTTAGAATGGAGTAATAGTTTTCAAAAAAAACTAAAGCACATTATTAGATGTATTTTCGTTGGCTTTTAATGTTTTTTTTTCCATTTAAGGTCAATGTTTCAGAAACTGCCCCCTGCCCCCAATGCCTCAGGGAGGGGAGATACAACTTTATCCCAATATAATTTTTTTCTTAGAATAATCCCAAGAACCACACCCTTAAATACTTCCACTCAGGTCCAGGCCACCCTGTATAAATGACTGATGATTTTTATATGCAGAAGTTTCTAGAAAGTTTTATAGGATTGAGTACCAATATCATTTTCTAAACTAATTTCTTTTAAATTTTTAATTTATTGTTTTTTGAAAGCTTGATATTCCCGAATTGATAGTGGTACATTTTTTTTTGCTAACTTGCCACCTTATCCCTATCTGAAAGATTTTGAAAAAAAAAGACTGATCTTCAAATACAAATGTTAAAAACCAAGGAGAAAAATTTTACTATTCTTGCAAACGACTGCTGGAATTTAGAAAAAAAATTTCTGTGTTCTTAGATAAGTACTTTAAAATCCTATTTTGAGATTTATAAAATTAATTATAAATAATATCTTTCAAAATTCGATACTTCAAAAAATTTGTAATGAAATTTAACTTTGATCAGTTCATTAGTAATGTATAGTGACTTTAAATTTGCATACCTTCCAACATTGTCCTTCAAATGGTTTTAAAATTATTGTGTGTACCTACAGTACCTAACCTATAAAAAACTACGCTCCAAAAAAATTAAAAATTAAAATAAAAATTCTTTTAACAGTAAAATCCGGAAGTGCCTCACCGTGAATGCCCCGTTCTTAGAGGTACTTATGAGGGTTGGGCAGTAATAAAAACCCGCTTAAATGCTCAAAAAAGCACTTTTATCGTGTTGATAGGAAAAAGTACGTTTAACTGTCTAAAATATTTAATTAATTTTAGAAACATCACGTTAGAAAGTACATTGCTTTTATGAATTTAATTTATAAGGAGATTAGAATGTATGAACTTATCAACAGCAGTAATTTTAGAAGTGATTTCAATGTACTTAAACGAAGTTTTTTTAGGTGAATCATAGTAAGAGGACTATAGAGGACTGTCTTTTCTAGACACACTTTGTGGCATCCGTGCTCTCAAACGATAGGTAGCTTGTTCAATAAAACAACTTCTTACACCAGTGTCAGGATTACAAGTGATGTTTATTATAATAATGTATAGTGATCATAAAGTTATAGAGAGTATACTTATAATGAAAAACGAACTAATGAGAGAGTACAGTAGAACTCTCTTATATGCCACACACTTTATAAATTATTTACCACAATTCTTTTAAATAGACTCACGACATGGTTGGAATCAATTAACATCATTAACGAATTTCAAGCTGCTTATAAGAGAAACTACTCTACTGTGGACCAAGTTTATTGTCTTTCCTGTTTAATACAGCTCCAACTTAGTCAGAAGAAGAAGCTGTACGCATTTTTTGTTGATCTAAAGGCCGCTTTTGATAATGTTGACAGATTTGCTTTACTCTACAAGCTTTCTACACTACGAATCTCTTCAAAGATGATTAGGATCATAAAGTCTCTTTATATGGACACCACTGCTGCTGTTTGGGATGGCAGAGGTACATCTGATTTCTTCTCCACCAACAAAGGGTTCCGACAGGGTTGCGTGTTGAGTGCTCTCCTTTTTGTCCTGTTCTTAAATGATCTACATAACGATCTTCCCATTGGATTATTTATAGATGGCCTTGAAATTAATGTACTTCTGTACGCTGATGCCGTTGTACTCTTATCAAATAATCCCATGAACCTGAAACAGCTCATTGATAGTTTCATTATATACTGCAACAAGTGGAACCTCGAAGTCAATCTTAGCAAATCTGAAATAGTCATCTTTCGAAACGGAGGACGCAGAGCAACTTGCGAAAAATGGTTTTTCAATGACATTGAAATAACAGTGTCAAATCACTATATATATTTAGACGTAGTTTTTAACTATAATATGTCTTGGAACGAGCATTTAAGTAATAGACTCGCTTCATCGAAAAACTCCATCAATGCAACATGGTCAAAGCTATTGAGAGATACAAATATTCTGCATTCTAAAAAATTTAAAATTTATGATGCTGCTTCGAGAGCTATTATGTTGTACTGCGCTCAAGTATGGGGATATCGTGAACACGTCCAAATAGAAAAGTTACAAATATTTTTTATTAAAAGATGTTTTCTTTTACCGGACAATACTCCAAACTATGTTTTGCACATCGAAATGGGACTACCTTAAGCTTTTCTGACATCTTTAAACCTACACTTTTCTTATATACGAAGAACCCTGAATCTTCCTAATGGCAGGCTGCCAAGAATTTTATCCGAAGCTATTATCGCCAGGAAAATCTTCTGGACTAAGGAATGGTTGGACCTTTTCCATGAATCGTCAATGGATTTTTCTTTCAACACAAACATATTTGATTGGCATAGATTACATGGTATTTTACTTTTGAAGCTCAAGGAAAAACAGTGGACTGGATTTATCACCAACGCAAAACAATCCCAATCCCACTCCGAAGTGCCAAACTATTTTGAAGACTCCAACCCCCGAGATATGATCTCCCTTTTATTAAAAGCTCGTTGTGGACTCCTCAATCTCAATGGAAGATCGTTTCAGAAAAATACTAATGGAATATGTACACTTTGTAACCTAGATGCTTCAGAAAATACTTCCCACTTCGTCGGAACCTGTCCAGTCTTCAAAGGATTTAGGAAAAAGTTTCTTGGTAATGACGTGTTCTCCCGCTCACAACTTCTAAGCGTTTTAAATGGCAACTGCTACATAAACTTGTATAATTTTCTAAAAGCTGCACTTAAATGTCGTTCTCTCATCCTAAATGAATTTTCATAATTAATTTAATTAAATCAACTCACTAAGCATAATTTTTTTAAATGTTACTTTTCAACCTGGCAGGCAACTTTAAGTTATTGTCATAATTAATTTTATACCAGCATATACTATGTTTTTGTTAAATCTTATTCGAAATAAAATTATATATCTATCTATCTATCTATCCATCTATCGTAAGATTTCAAGGATTTCATTTAAATTTATATTGAACAAATGTGTATAGTTTTTTAAATTCCAAATTTCTATTACCTCCCTTATAAATATACACCAACTGCGTCTACATACATAATTGTTAATAACACGTATCTAGCTCGAGTTTTATCGCCCACTTTGCCTCTTGAATTAAACACCGACAATCTCCAATAAGAATAAATAATTAATATGTAGAAGTGCACATCCTGCCAGCCTAGTTATTCAATTAAATACTAAACTATCAATTAGTAAGCCTACCCAGCTTAAGTCTTAACCATATAAATAGGGTGGAGGCATTATACAGATTCAATTGTAATAATTACTATGAGAATCATGTCAGACAGACAATAATAACAATGAAACAATATATTGTTGGTTGGTTGGTGTTTCTACGCCTAACTCCTTCCTCTCCCTCTCTCTCTTAAACAAACACAAATCCTATACAGCATAGGTGTTCATATCACGAGACTGAATCGAGCAGCAGTCGTACATATATGTACCTAATATAGTGAAAGGACTCATGATGGCCTACCTCCACAATTGTGATGATGATGTTGATTGCTTAATGAATGCCTATCGGAATACGATATGAGCTAGAAAAAGGACGACTTATATATGTTCACTAAAATATACGTTTTGTGAGTGCAAAGGATTCAAGCAACAAAAACAAATCAAATTATTGTTCAACTATTATCCTCTTCGTCGTATGTACATATAGCATTTTACTGAAAGGAAGATTGTGTGGTAAAATCATGCTGTCATCGTGTCGTCGTAGTCGTTTGAAAAGGATCTTTATCTCTTCAAGGATTCTATTGAGAAACTTAGGAATGCTTTGCTTTCACTTTCTTTCGAGTACATATACAATTTTGTTCCCACTGCCAAGTGTGAATCGTGCAAGCCTTGAGGGTTATTCTCTCTCTCGGTGTGGTGTCTGTCTATATGAACGTAGCAACACGAGAATATAAAGGACAATCGAGTGGCAGGAAAAAGCACACCCTTTGTAATTGGTTGAAAGCCAAAGTTACACTTTATTAATACAAAAGCACTTATAGGAATTATATTCTATGCGAAATATTAGTGTTTGTCTTTAATATGTTGAAATAATGGAAGCAGAGAGGGTATTGAATAAGCAATTAGCAAGTTTAATTGTTTCTTTTATTTAAGTTTATTCAATTTGAAGCTCAATTTCTTTGGAAATAGAACAGTAATGGAATAAAAGTGCTTAAGAAGTATCGATTTTTTTTCGCATCAATCAGAAGATCTGATGAGAGAAGCTTGATAGTAATTGAAATGACGTCACTATTACGATGTCATGAAAATTTCTAGCAGCCATTACCATGTCTTAATGTTTTGCATTGAATTTGATGTTTTATTTGAATCCCTCATCAGGTATCAAAATATTGCAAACGAAATCTTTCATCAGAAATTCTTTAAAATCTTTAAAATCAAACCTTATCAAATCAAAGAGAATTGAATTATTTACTGAAATGAAATTTATCAAAAGTAAATTTTCCCATTTTTGACACTTCAAGGCATTCACCCTTTTCACACATTTTGAACTTACATTTCCTAGGAAAAGTCAATTTATATGCATTTTGCCGAAAGCCACATCCTTACATCAATCCTTTCAATAAGTCATTTCAAAAACATTGCATAGACACATACCATACATACAAACTTATCATCCATCCATTAAATACAATTAACTTAATTCAATGGCCCCCCACTCATCATTTTATGTACATACATAAATGTACATCCTGCTCGAAGGCATAGAGAGAGACTCTGTATTTTGAAACATATCCGTTTCCTTCTGATACTTTCTCAACATGCAGACGCAACTTGTTCTTCCTGCCAATGAATTGAATTTTGAATAAAAGAAAAAAAAAATGTACATTAAATTAGGAAGCAATAGGCACTTACTTTATGGCATGTGTTTGCTATTATTTGCTCCGTTAAAAAAAAAAAAAAACAGAATACGAGAGAGATAAATATAAAGAAAACGACTTGATGAAGGGATCCTTATCATATTATCCTGTTATTATTAGAATAAAAAGCATTTCATTAGCACTAATAGAGCTTTTCAGTATGCGAAGAGCAAAACGAACATAAAACATCAGATATACTGACAGTATTTAGTATAAAAAGAAAAACACACTTTACTCTCCTCTGGAAGCGGTTGGCATGTTAATGGTTGAAAACGATGAGAATCCTTAATAAGGATTACTTTCACAGAATCGTTTAGTTTCAATTTAATTATTGAGTATTTAACATACATACATACTTGAACATCAGATCAAATATCAGGTTAACTTTCGGAATTCCTTTGGATTTTAATACATTTTATTACCTAAATATTTGAAAAATTTAAGTATTTTTTTTTTTTTTTTATTTTTGTAAGAGATTTTCACGAAAACGCCACGGATCATGATACCATTTTATAATTCTGCTGTTGTTTGTAAATCTAATCTATTTATATAGACATTTAACATTTCAAATATAATTTTCAATATTTCAAAAGAAAAACAGGTTTGAATACTGACTATTGTTACACTTTATCTGGACCGAACCGAGACCGACTTAATTAATAATAATATAATAATATGTATATTAATAATACTAAAGAAACGATGACGAAAAAGCAAAACGACCGGCACTGACGAAATGACCACGACTTTTGGTTAGACGAATGTCAACCAAAAGGAAATACAAATCAAGTTCGAATTCGAACTGAATAAAGTGCAACAGGAGGTAGCACTTGGGATGCTACCACCACGACTAGCTCAAATTAAGAGGTGGGTTTCACCAATTAATTTAATGAATGATTAATTATTTTCGATAAATGTTGATATCAAATCAACGATTTTGATACTCACAGGGGCGTAGTACCTGAAATGTAAAATAAAGGGGCGCCAGCAATTTTTTTTTGTTTTGAAGGAAATTACAAACCTTCTGAAGCGAATCCGATGGTGAAAGCAATTTAAGAGGAACAAAAAAAAGAAAAAGAAGATATTTATACTTTTGAAGTAATGTTTTAATAAAATGAAATTGCTTGGGAAACCTTGCGAGTAGGAGTAAAACCCAAGATCTTTTAGAATAACAGAACAATGAATCAAAGATTTTTAAGTTGGACCGTTAACAATTGGTCCCGAAAGAATAAAAAAAACGGTTTCTGAAACGGGTCGCGAGTTCCGCTTTATCGGAAATCTTACGGAACAAAAGGCCAACGATTTAAAAATTTTGAGTTTGAAATAACTCTTTAAGCAAGCGATTAAGAAAATACAAATTTTACCACAGATCTATAATTCTAATACAACTATACTTACCTTTTTTTTCCTGATTTCTGCCGATCCCTCTTCCCTCCGAGATAAATCTCCCAAATTTCCTCCTCCAATTTTCCACAATAGTTTTACAATTTTCACCAATTTTTTGTCTTCCTTTTTTTCACAACTAGAACTCGCCAAAATCGTAATTAAATTTTCTTTCTAAACTTCTCTTAATTTTTCTCTTCTCGATTTTTTAGCTTTCACTATGCCTGGACGACCTCTTCTTTTTTTCAATGCCAAAGTGCTTTCGGCCAATCAGTGACGTGGGTTTCGGTCGCGTCATCATTCAGCAACACTCAGCCCATTGGCGTGAGTGAGCCAACGCAGTTGCAAACCCGTACGCCTTTTCTACTCGCACTTCAACCCCAGCTTTATGCAAAGTCATCATCGAATTCGCCGGACTCTGGCATGACTTCCAGTGGGCGGCAATTCGATGAGTGCATTCAGCCACCTATTATCCCCAACTAAGTTTTTGGAAAAGAAAAATTCAGAAAATCAAAAAGGAAACTTAATTCAACGCGTGCATTTTTCCCCTCAGGACTAAATGAAACAACAAACCTTGGTGAAAAGTTAATTACCCCTTTGTTATATTTCGGAGGAAGGTTGGCAGTTGGCAGTTCGAATACGCGAATTTAACCTAGGTCGTTGGCTTTTTGTGCAGATTTTGGGGAATGAGGACGAGCAATTAACGTTCCAACTTGTACAAGAAAAATAAGTAATGTTATGTTGGGCAAGCAGCCATTTTGCCAAGAAGTAACTTCGGCGTTAGGGACCAACTGTCACCTACGTATCTGATGCAATAGTAATGATTGAGCAGACCACCCGTCTGTCAGTATACTGTTCGTCTTCGGGGACCAACTGTCGCCCGTGATTCGGATCAAATTGTTCGACTGGTTGTCGGTTATGATATAGTGGATCACCCATCCACTTCTCGTGTCCAAATTGACAACATCGATTTTTGCTTCTTCAAGGTACTGAGAGAGTGAAACAATGGCTGATGGACCATTGCTGACCTTTTCTCTCTCTCAGTATATTGCAACAAGCACCTGTAGGGAAAAGAAAAAATGGAAAGGAAGGAGGAGGATGTGGATGATCAAGGGTGATTTTTTTCGCGGTAAATTTTACCGTGACACTATTCCAGAAGTTTTGGGTACGACCTATCGGTATATGTCTGTCTGCTTTAACCTCGATTGACAGCCTAAGACCACTGAAGCGCCTTTCTTCAAATTTTGCAACTTAACGTTGTTTTTTAATTCCCTAGGGGGGAATTATAGTTTTTTTTAGCTCCAAAACTAAAAGTACTTGCAATACAACCGTTAAGAAAAAGCTTATCTATCTTAAAGAAGGGTGCTAAATATTTTAATCAAAAAGAAATCAGTGCATTTTTGTATGAAATAAATAAAAACAAATTTAAACTTTTTATAAATGTTTTCCTTTTAAGACTATCAACTTAATAAACATTTAAAATAAATACATAAGAATTTTTCGCAATGCGTTTAGGAATAAATTCTATTGCCAGGCTCATCTAAAACTTAAAACTTATGTTTAAGTTTAAGAATGGGTGATATAATCGTGGAAGAACTTACGTAACATTGGTATTGGAAAGTCAAGGCAGCAGGGGATGTAGATGTTAACACACTCAATCAAACCTTTGCTTTATTACCATTGCCACTGGTGCCTTTGTCAAGTACATCAGATTTGCTCACAGCTCTTTTGAACGTCACTGAAGACGTAAGAAGTAAGCGTTGGATAAGGATGAGTTAATATTTTTGGTTTTGCTTGAATTCTCAAGGGCTTTCAACGCAGTTACCATGTTAATTTATATAAAAAGCCTATCCAGAAGCTTACTTTTTCACCATGTGCTATGAAGCTTATATATTCTTATTTGACTTGTAAGAGTTCATGACAGCTTGTCTAATTTGTTTGGTGTTCCTCAGTTGTCCATATTTGGTCCTCTACTGTTCTCTATTTGAATGAACTTTCATCTTTGTTTGATACAAATTTTTTGATTGGTCCCATTTAAATGGTCTTATTTTGAACCCAAAAAAAATCAAAATGTGTAGAAAGAGTCTAGATCTTGATTATTTTCAGCCGATTATGTTCAGCAATGCTCCAATCGAATACATATGTTGAAATGCCAAAAACCTCGGAGTGATTTTGAATCACTTTTTGACTTGGGACAGTCATATAAATGGACTTGTCGGTAAAGTATATAGTGTACTACGTGCATTATGGGTCTTTATTATTCTCTGCAGATATGGTAGAGATAGCAATGGTGGAAGCGATATCGAGCGATCGTTTTCATTTTACATGATTTGGTCCCAGATTTAAAATCTAATACCTGCCAAAAGCTGCATTGGAATCGTAGGAATAAGAATATATGAAATTTTTTGGAAATTAGATGGTGTTTTGGCTCGCTAAACAACAAGGTTTATTTTCGAAAACTGTGTTTTTAGTACTTTTTCTGTCTATTGCTTGGATATGGTTATAGTTAATCTGAGCTGATTTAACTAATTTAAATAATTTTGCTTAAGGTATACAAACAATTAAAAAGAAACAAAAATTAAGGCAATACAAATTAGAATTAAAAATGCTCAAATCACTCAAAATTGTATTTTTATACATTTTTCAGGTGCGACAATAATTTGTTCTTAAATCAATTTTACTTATCCAACAAAATTGTATGTGACTGAAAATGAAAATGACACTCAAATTTGATTGTAACGAAACCTTTTCGAAATAACCATATCTAAAAAAGGATTAAAAACCGTTTTTCCGCCATTAAATGCGGTTTTGCACTTTTTTTTGCAATGATTTTTTTTTTATTTAGCTGACAAAAAATGTTTTTAATTTTTTTTTCGTTTTCGAGTTATATGCAAAAAACCAAAAAGGGTGCTTTTGCACCTACCTCTCCAAAATGCACCCTCTCATTTAAAAGCTCTATGCGGTTTTCTCATCTTCAATGACCCCTTTGAAGATTGTTACAATTAGATCCCATGAACGTCTTAGTTCCTTATTACCATTTTTTTAGGACATAATCAATAGCCTAAACAAACGTTTTTGGTGTTCTTTTCAAGTTTTTTTAGCGAGCCAAAGCCAGTAACTTAAACGAAAATTTCAAATGAAGAACTTAATTTTAATATATAAAGCAGCTTTTTGGAGGTATTAGATGTGGAAATTCCAAAGTGGAAATAAATGACAATCTGATTTTGCTACTCTGCTGCTGGATATGCCATTCGAAAATTGTCTTGAACTTTTCAGTTTGATATTGCTCTCTGACATACTGCTTACACGCCAACCCCAACACTGTTATGACAAAATCTCGTCAACTGATTCATCCCGGCTATTCTTTTTTAACATCCGAGTGCCAATTTTTTGTAAATTCAATTCAATCCACGCAATATTATAGAAATTCAAACACACAAAAAAAGGTTTTAAGAAATCATTTTTCAGTAAATATTTAAATGAAATTCTAAAAATTGTGTTAAATATTTTTTTTTCTCATTATTGCTTAATTATATTAGCTTCATTTTTAGTATTAATTTAACTTATTGCTTGTTCAACTCTGAAAAGTTAGCTTATAACTTTTTATAAAATATTATATCTTACAGTTATTTAGCAATCACGAAATAAAATAAAATAAAATAAAATAAATTAAAATAAAATAAATAAAGGCATTATAAAATAATTTAAATTTCAACAATTTTTCAATTTATTTCATAGATAAATATATCTACCTAATTATTGGAAACAACACACATTATTGTATGGTGTACTTTTTGGTACAACAAAACTACCAAAACTGTTATTTTTAGTATAAGTACCATGTGACAGTTTTTTTTTATGTGCAATCTTCTCACTAATGGCTCAACTGATTTCAATAATTTTTTTTTGGCAAATTCTCCTTTAAAATTTTAATAATATTGCATTTCAAAATTTTGAAAAAAAAAATGGATTCAAAAAATCTACACTAGTCAACGAAATTAAAGGAACAAATTTTTTTCAATTTTTGTTAGTGTTTTTTGAAGAGCTGTATCTTTGTGACGAGTGGTCGTATTGAGTTGAAATTAAAAGCATTTTAAAGCTTTATGTTTTTTGTTTCGAGAATTATTTGCAAAAAAAAATTTTTGAAATACCGTTATTGCGTTATTGTAAAACATGAGACGAGACAAAAAAATATTTTTTTTAAATTTTTTTTGAAGGTCCTCATTTCTATGGATAAATTTTTTGAGTCAATCAAATGTGATGATCAGATACCTTGTTCATTCAGCTTCAATTCAGTTTTTATTTTTTTTGTTGTCGTGCAATTTTTGTTTGCATGGTTATTTGACTTTGAATGAAAAAAGATACTTTAAGCCTTGATTACCAATATCTCACCAAATAATGAGGTTATAAGAAATTTAAAGACAGTTTTGTAAATTAAAGAAAGCGATTTAAAAGATTTTTTTTAGATTTTGTAAAAATTATTGTTTTTTACCGTTCAACCGTTAGTTTAAAAAAAGTACTAAAAACTGACGTTTTGTGGTCTTTTCGTAAATCTTTTTTTTCTTTGCAAATATTGGATGCATGGCTTGCGATGGTATGCAAATTTGTAGACTTTTAAGGCATCAATATTCTTGTAAATTCTCAAATTGATTTATCAAACCGTTTTTCCTCACCAAAACTTCAAAGTTTCACAAACCAGGTAAAGGAACAAATTGTGTTGTTCCTAAACAATGCGTAGTCGTCATCAAAATGACAAGAAAACCGCAATTCCAGTAGATTTTTTTCACAGTTTTGCATTAGTTAGATACTTTCTTGACTTGAAATGAAATAAAAAGTACATTTTTCCAAAATAATTTTTTTTTTAATTACATTTTTTTTGTTGGAAAGATTTTTGAAATTATTTTTTTTTTATTGTTGTTAAATGTACTTTTTATTTAATTTCAAGTCAAGAAAGTATCTACGCAATAACGGTACTTAAAAAAAAAATTTTGGCAAATAATTCTCGAAACAAAAAATATAAAGCTATGAAATGCTTTTAGTTTCAACTCAATACGACCACTCGTCACAAAGATACAGCTCTTCAAAAAACACTAAAAAAAATTAAAAAAAAATGTGTTCCTTTAATTTAGTTGACTAGTTTTTTTTTTTTGTAATTCAATAATTCAAAAACGGGTGCATGAATTCTTTTGAAATGTTCCTAACAAATTTGTAATTAACTACGATGATGATTAATAAATGCTAAGAATTGGCAGACTATTTTTTTTTTGTTTAAAATTTTCCCGTTTTATATAAAAAATTGTATTTTTTTTCATACATTCATATTAAAAACTGATGTGAATGCTTTTTTTATAATAACTTGCATATTTAAAAAGTTTTTAAGTTCCAAGCAACAAAATAAAAAATAATGGACAAGATTTTGATCAATTTTAATAAAGTTGAAAAATGTTGTCGTAAAAAAACTCAAGGATTGCTTTTTTAAGTTTGAGTAGGTAAACGTTTTTCTGTAAAATTTTGCAGAAGTAATTTTTGTTTACCCTTCACCATTAATTTAAACAAAGTACTAAAAAAAACAACTTTTTGTGGTCTTTAGTTAATTTTTTTGTTTCTTTGCAAATTTTGATTGCATGACTTGTATTGGTATACCGATTTGAAAACTTTTATAACATCAATAATCCTGTAAATTTTAAAATTGATTCACCAAACTGTTTTTCTTCACCAAATTTTCAAATTCTTACGAACCAATTAAAGGAACAAATTGTATTGTTTCCTGCTTTGCGTAGTCATCATCAAAATGAATATAAAAACAATAATTCCGATCGACTTTTTTTACAGTTGTGCCTTGTTTAAATACTTCTTTGACTTGAAATGAAATAAAAACAATAAAACATAAAAATTTCGAAAAATGTTCATACAAACACTTAAAAAAAAAATGTTTTGTTTATGTTAAAATGTACTTTTTATTTAATTTCAAGTCAAAGAAGTATCTGAAAAATGCAGTACTGTGAAAACTGTCGATGGGAGTTATTGAGTACGTGCGACCCAGCCGTGCAATTTATTTGATTCTTGATTTTCCTGTATGTGACTGATTTAATCATTTTTACTTGCGATTTACGTACATTTACAATATACATGCATTACATATCGTCGCTATGTACAAAAAATTTACCTGAAAAAGCCAGTGGGAGATAAGTGACCCTTTTGCCCCCCACTTGCTGACGCCTATGCATTACTTTTTTTTAACACTTCAGATTCTATACAGTAAAATTAAATTAATCAGTTTTACCTTAACCTTTTTTGTCTGAAAAATGTAGGAGTTATTGAGTAAAACGTTATTTTTCGTGAAATCCAAGATGGCGGCTTAAGCTCCAGGGCAATTTTCCCGAAAAACTACACATAGGCTCCTAATGACCCCCACTAACGAATTGTGAAAGAAAAATGTACGATAAAATTTTTTTATTTCAAATGTTTATCCCTACTGGGCTAATAGGTATTATAGGCAAGTTATGCATACACTTGAAAAAAAAAATTGAATTCGAGATTTTAATCTAGCTTGTTATAACGATAATAGGGAAGACGAAAAAAGTTGGTCTCACAATTCTGTCTGTCTGTCCGTTGAGCTACAGCCCAAGCAGCTGAATCGATTTTTTTCAAACTTGACATATAAGGTTTTCCGGTCATTTCTCCTACACGGTTTTTTAATTTGTTTGGAATAAAAAAAAAAAAAAACGGTATACTAGACATACATTTTTACTTGCGATTATAGGTACTATAAGGCAAGTTTTGGATTCGTGCAAAAAAAAAGTTTTGAGATAACAATCAAACATGATATTACGATGATAGAAAACACCATAAAAGTGGGTGGCACAATTCTGTCTGTCTGTTCACCTACAGCCTAAACGGCTCAATCGATTTTCTTCAAACTTGGTACATTGTGGTTTTTGGTGATTATGCCTACACGATTTTTCATTTTGTTTAGAACCAAAAATAACGGTACCGGCCATACAATTTCACATAATCGTATTTTTATCAAAAAAGGCTAGACAACTTTTCTTAAAAAAATCAATCAATTTCTTTTAGTAAAAGCTTTCCTTGATTGGAAAATCATTTCTCAAAAATGGTTATTAATGATACCTCCAAAGGAACCATTTTCTTTAATTTTCGATTTTCTTCAAAACGGTACTACCAATTTCAATTATTGTTTTATACAAAAGCTTCAAGGAAATATAAATAGTTTTGTGTACCAACATTTTTGAAAAAATATTTTTTGGATTTTTAAAAAATGTTTCAAATTTTTTTTTGGAAAATCAAATATTTCCAAAATGACATGATTGATTTTTTTGAAACTCGATACTTAAGAGTTTTTTAGTACTTTCTAAAATATTTTTTGAAAAAATTTTACATTTATGAAAAAATAACGGTACCTTCCATACAAATGTTAAAAAACCGCAAAGCAAAATATTTGTTTGCTTAAAAATGACTCCTACGATTTTGATTAAAACTTTTTCATACACTAAAATCTACTACCAAAAATTTAAAAATTTTACACTTAGCAACTATTAATAGTACCTGTCATAGAACGTATTTTTTTATTTTTAATTTTCTCGTTATCGTCTAAACGGATTAAGATTAATTTTTTATATACAAAATTCAGATAAGATCAAATAATTTTGTATATACAAATTTTCAAAAAAAAAGTTTTTGGATTTTTAAAAAAGTTTAAAATTTTTTTTTTTTTGAAAATTCGATATCTCAAAAACGGGTTGACAATTTTTTTTTCAAATTGTTTTTATATACACATAAATATATACTTTAGATTTGCATACCAAAATTTGTTCTTAAAAATGTTTTAAGAATTGTATACATATATAAAAAATAATTTTTTTAAAAAACCGCTCCAACGATTTTAAATTTTTTTTTCCCATACAATCATATTCAATCAAGAATTAAGATGGCGTTCTTTTTTTCACCTCAAACTGTCAAAAGAGTTGTTTTAGCCAATTTAAATGTCGTATTTCTTGCTTCTCTACATTTTTCTCTCATAATTTCCATGTTTTTATATACAATATTCTTAAGCCTGCAGTGTCTTGAACATAAGAGCAAGGATGCAATTATTCTGCCAAGACTAAATTCTGAAACCTGATTTAGTTTATTTAAATCAAAGCAAACAGTAGCCTCGATTCGATCTCCAAATTTGTTCTTATTTGAATTGATAGGACAAATGTAACAATACAGCTCCAATAATGGCTTTTCAATACCGCAGCTTTAAAAAATAAAAAAACAATAAACAATTCTAGTCAAATTACCTCAAACAATCTCCCATCGATTTCTCGACTGTGTATAATCTTCAAAGATTAACCTCCTAATTTCTTGGTATCAGCTCACTTATTTTATTGCTTCTAACTGAATTGTGGCACAAGATTATAATAAAACTTCATCTAGAAATTTTAATTAGATTTGTTTTTTCTTTTAAATTTCAAAGATAAGAGAGAAATTCTTTTACTATACTTTACTACTTTTACTTTATACTTTGCCCAAAGTCGAAAGTTATTCGCCGACCGTCAATATGCCCTCAAGGATAATAAATACTTTTTACACAATTTCGTTCATTTAATCTTTCATCGATGGAGATAAACTTTATTACAAGACCACCACTGCCACCATAACCATCGCCATCACTCGATATTTTATCCTTCTACATAGATATGTACATACATACATATTCCATCGAGAGCCTCATATTATGTGAGTCCTTTGAGAGAAAGGATGAGTGAAGAAATGTTCTTTTGAGAATGTATAACATGGTTAAATGGTGGTCAAATACCACACTAGCGGGCTAAAGCAGTCAAGAAATTAATAATTTCTGTGGCCAAGGATGCGGAAAACCTCTTCAATAGCTCAGCGTTATATCCCACAAGAACTCATGTATAGGACCAAGACGAAAATAGATCGAATTCTATTAAATTCTATATTGTATTAAAAAATTTCTATCCCAAGGATATTTTATATATAAAAACAAAATAAAATATAAAAATGTGTGTGATGATTTTGAAATTTCATAAAAATCTGCTTTGTTTTACTAAAACAGGTCTTTACGAGTATTAGATGGGCAAACAACGGCAAACGATTTTCACAAATATGTGACTTGGGGTTGAGACTTGAGAGATTGTAAAGAAGCATGGGTGAGCGATGACGGGGCAAAGGAAAGACGCGTTTTATCCTTTGAGCAACTAACCATTGGAATTTCTCTATTGGAAAATATTTTTATTGAATGTTTTTTCAAATAGAGGTTAAGAGAGAGAGAGGGGTTTTAAAAGGCTACACCAGAGCTAATAAATTTATTTGGGGTGGAGACGAAAGTCATCCCAGTCAACAAGACAGCATCAAGAAAGAAAGGAACTTATAGAAATATCTGAATGGAATCTTGGGGAAAATTTTCAATTACTCTAATGCGAAGTTAATCAAAAGGATGAAGGACTCTTGGGTGAGTACGAAAATAATATACGGATATTTCTCTGAAGATATTATTCAAACTGGGTATAGAAGTAGGCATTTTAATCAATCACTTTTATATAAAATGGAAGGAATTGATGGAAAGAATTAATATATTTGTAGGTACGTAACATATGCAGAGATTTGAATCTGTCAAGAATATTCAGTAATGGTGACTTTAGTTTGTATAAGTGCTAGTTTAGTTTTGTTTTCTAGAATTTAATCTTTTTATATTTAAGAAAAGGGTTTTGTTGCGCTGTTAAATTTAAACTCCTAACAAATTTCTGTATACAGAAACTTTGATTTTAATCAGCCCAGCTAGTGTAGAGAAATTAAATATATATATGTATAACAAAACTGACTCTATATGACCATGTCTTCAATTAGATGACGTGAAATAAGGCCCAACGAAATTATACCAAATCTCAAAATTGACTTTATTTTGCTTTTAAAATGGAAATAAATCCAAATTGGCTTTATTTCCTTTTGAAAACCGAACTAAGGCCAAATTTGTTTTGGATATAAAGCGAAATGTTTTCCTACCAAAATTTTGAAGGTTTTTTTGCATCCAAATATACTTTTTTTTTTTTTCATTTTTGTGCCTTGGGAGGCACACATTTTTCGCCTTGAATATTATGCACGGAATAGGTGGAAATAGTTCACTGCAAATTCTTTCGGCAAGACTCTGAAACTAAGTTTCTTTTGAAAGCAAACTAGAAATAGTTCACTACGAAATTCAGTTTGCAAAAAATCGCGCGATTTTTCTTTGCTTATTTTTAGAGTATTGCAAACTAGTTTTCGAAATGAAGGCGCATTAAAAATGATTCACTGCGAGATTCAGCTTGCAAGACTCTGAATTTGCTTAGGAAAATATATCAAAAATAATTTACTATGAAATTCAGGCTGCAACTAAGTCCACGTAGTTAGTAAGCACTCACACAACTCCGTTGCTCGGCTTAGGATGTGTTCACTTCTTCAGTCGTCAGACATATAATTATCAACATTTTTCTTAGTCAAATCGAAAATTCGGCATTATTTCCATATTGAAAACGAAATAAGGCCAAATTTCGTATTTTTGGCTTTATTTCGTTGGGCCTTATTTCACGTCACCCCTTCAATGATAGCCCACAGATTTTTTTTACAAAATCGATATTGCCGTTTTCGAAAAAATTCACAAATGGGTCTCACGTTCTTCCTCTTATGTTCAAGAGGCTTTGCAATTATGAAGGAAAAATGAAAATAGATAATTAAATTTAAAAAAATCTAAAATCGTAAAAAATAAAATTTTAAGGAACAATAATTTTGGTATGCAAATCTGAAGCATTCATTAAAATTTATATGCAAATAGAATTTAAAAAAATTGTCAAACCGTTTTCGAAATATATACCTACTTTCAAAGAAAAATTTTTAAACTTTTTTTTTAATTCAATTTTTTTTTTTAAGTTTTTTTTAAGCAAACTCGTAGGTGCTGTTTTTGAAAAAAAAAAGTTTTATCTAAAGGATTTTTAACATTTGTATAGAGGGTTACATTATATTTACATAAAAGTAAATTTTTATTTGTTCGAAGTTTTTAGAACCCAGCCTGATCGAAATACAAGAGTTTTCAAAAAAAATGAAGATATTTTTTGTTAAAATCCATAAAATATTTTTTCAAAATATTGCTTACACAAAAGTGCTTATATTTTTTTAGAAGCTTCTGCATAGTAAATAAAATGCACGACTGGGTCGCACGTACTTGCTCTTATGTTCAAGACACTGCTAGTTTAAGAAAATTGTATATACAAACATGGAAATTATGAGAGAAAAATGTAGAGAATCATGAAATACGACATTTAAATTAGCTAAAACAACTCTTTTGACTGTTTTTTTTTTTTTTTTTTTTTGTTAAATATATGCCGTCTTAATTCATGATGGAATATGATTGTATGGGAAAAAAAATTTTAAAATCGTTGGAGCGGTTTTTTTTTAAATTAATTTTTTATATATAAAATTCTTAAAACATTTTTAAGAACAAATTTTGGTATGCAGATTTAAATTATATATTTATGTGTATATAAAAACAAAATTTGAAAAAAAATTGTCAACCCGTTTTTGAGATATCGAATTTTCAAAAAAAAAGTTTGGAACTTTTTTTTAAATTCCAAAAACTTTTTTTTTGAAAATTTTGATATGCAATATTATTTAATCTTATCTGAAATTTGTATATAAAAAAATTCATTTAAGTCCGTTGAGCTGATAACGAGAAAACTCAAAATAAAAAAATACGTTCTATGACAGGTACTACTAATAGTTGCTATGTGTAAAATTTTATAATTTTTGATGGTAGATCGTACTAATTTTAGTATATGAAAAAAGTTTAATCAAAATCGTAGGAGTCGTTTTCAAGCAAAAAAATATTTTCCTTTGCGGTTTTTTCACTTTTGTATGGAAGGTACCGTTATTTTTTCATAAATGTAAAAGTTTTTCTAAAAATATTTTAGAAAGTACTAAAAAAGTCTTAAATATCGAGTTTCAAAAAAATCTATGATGCCGTTTTCGAAATATTTGATTTTCCAAAAAAAATTTTGAAACATTTTTTAAAAATCCAAAAAATATTTTTTCAAAAATGTTGGTACACAAAACTATTAACATTTTTTGGAAACTTCTGTATAAAAAAATTATTGAAATCGGTCATACCATTTTGAAGAAAATCAAACATTAAAAAAATGGTTCCTTGGGAGGTACCATTAATAACCATTTTTGAAAAATGGTTTTCCACCCAAAGAAAGCCTTTACTAAAATAAATTTATTGAATTTTTTTTTTAAAAAGTTGTCGAGCCGTTTTTGAGAAAAATACGATTATGTAAATTTTCAAAAAAAAAATGTATGACAGGTACCGTTATTTTTGGTTCTAAGAAAAAAATGAAAAAAACGTGTCGGCAGAATCACCAAAAACCACTAAGTACCAAGTTTGAAGAAAATCGATCGAGCCGTTTAGGCTGTAGACGAACAGACAGACAGACAGACAGACAGAATTGTGCCACCCACTTTTTTGGTGTTCTCTATCATCGTAATATCATGTTTGATTGTTATCTTAAATTTTTTTTTGCACGAATCCAAAACTTGCCTTATAGTACCTATAATCGCAAGTAAAAATATTAAAATCATTTACAATGAATCAAAATATTGCACGTACCGCAACTGAAGAAATTATATAAATTTTAGCTATTTGCGTTAAACTTTTGCGACTATAGAAGTTAATTGATTTGCAATTATTCATGATGTTTTTCTGTATTGTTTTTTTAGGATAGTTAATGTTATCTTTGCTGAAGAAAGTAATTTCAACACACCTGTACAGGTACACAATTCAAAGACTACGGTGAAACATGAAGGTGAAAGCATTGTGGTTTGGGGAGTTACGAGTGCAAAGGGTGTTTGCAATCTTGTTCTCATAGAAACAACAATGAAGAACACAAATATTACCAGATTTTAATAAATAATTGAGTTACAGAATGATTTCATAGTGGTAGAGGTCAATGACCGGGAGCATTCGTCAATATAAGAAAGAGAGAGGCTGCTTATCTGTGCAAAATCTTATTTGCCTCATCCGCCACAGTCCTCAGACCTCGATCCCATGGAGCTTCTGTGGGACTTTTTGGGCAAAAAAAGGTCCATAAACTTATCAAAGGGCACGGTAGTGCCCAGCCAAGTTCGCGGCACTACACCCTTTTTACAGGAACAAACTCAGGTGATTTTCAACCCCCCTCTAACTTCAGTACCAATAAAGTCAGAAACTTCAAATTCGGAGTATTTGCTGAACTGATTAAACACAGGTGGCTCACCAAATTTCAACTCTTAAGCATTAGTAGTTCCCAAGATATAGGACTTCAAAAATCTCAAAAACCGTAACTGACTGACTCACTACTGACTGACTCACTGACAGATCATCAAAATTATGGAGCACTTCCCGACATCGGAACTTGAAATTTCGCGCAACGGTTAGGCCTTGTGGTACATGGTTTGGTTAGGTTAAGGTGGCTGCCAGGAAAACTGCTGACACACTTAGGCCAGAATAGGCCCATTGTGATACCACATAAAGACTGCGAGGTGATCCTCGCTAATTAAACCAATTGGAGCTTTTAATGAAGCGATGGAGACTGTGAACGTCAATTTTATTTAAAACACTTGGATCGTCAAAGAAAAAACTTCCTAAGTGTATTTTACGTCTTTGAGAAAGAGCAGGACATGAGCAAAGAAGGTGAGGGATAGTTTCTTCCTCCTCTTCGTCCATGCAGCTTCTGCAGAAATCATTTGAGAAAACGCCGAGTCTATTGGCGTGTTTGCCTATGAGGCAGTGTCCAGTAATGACACCAATATTGTGGAGCTAATATGCAATCTACTTAGAGATAACAAACATTTCGAACGCTTCGGATCCAGTGTTGGCCAGATCTGTTTCGTCGCCAGACAAGTAGTGATACCTGTCCATCTGCTGTTTGTTATCATCATGGAATCATGCTTAAGCATAAGTTTACAAGTAGCAATTGGTATTCCAATATTCACCTTGTTAGGTAATATTGGTGTAATAGTTCCTAGCCTGGTGAGTTCATCGGCCTTGCAGTTTCCTGGAATATCTCTGTGTCCCGGCACCCAGAAAAGGTGAATGTTGAACTGTTCCGCCATCTCCATTAGAGACGATCGACAATTTCGGGCAGTTACAGAGTTTGTAGAAACGGCGCCTAGTGATTTAAGGGCAGTTTGGCTGTCTGAGAAGATACGGATATTTAATGTAGATATTACGTTTTCTTTGAGCCAAGATAAAACTTCTTTTATCGCCAGGACTTCAACACGCTACAATGATCAGGGAGACGGAAGGAGAGACTAATGTTTAGGCGTTCTGAGTACACGCCACCACCCACCCCCTCCTCAGTTTTTGAGCCATCCGTGTAGAAATGAATTGCTTCATCTCTCAAAAATTCCTCATCATCCCAAGTGGATCTTGTTGGAATTGTGACCTGGAAATTTTGGCCAAAAACCGGCTGAGGGATGGTGTAGTCGGAGTGTTTAGGGATTGATTCGAATTTGTTCAAAATAATGGTATGGCCCATAGAGTTATTGGACCATTGAGAGATGGCTCTGAGACGAATAGCTGTGCTCGCTGCCACTTGTTTAGTGTATATATTGAGGGGTGAAATGTTAAGCAGTATGTCTAAGGCAGCTGAAGGTGTCGAACGGAGAGCTCCGCTGATACACATGCAAGCTGATCTCTGCACTTTGCTTAACTTATCTCGATAAGTTACCTTATCTAAAGCAGTCCACCATACTGCCACCCCGTAGGTGAGTATCGGTCTGATGACCGCTGTGTAGAGCCAGTGGGTGATATGTGGGGACAAGCCCCATTTGGTTCCAATAGCTTTTTTACAGGAGAAAAGCGCCACTGCGGCTTTTCGGACTCTTTCTTGTATATTTGGTTTCCAGCTCAACTTTTTGTCTAAAATCAGACCTAGATATTTAGCTTCATCTGAAAAGTTGAGTTGGATACCATTTATTGATGGAAGGTCTATATTCGGAATTTCATATTTCCTTGTAAAAAGGACAAGTTCAGTTTTGTGGGGATTTACACCTAGTCCACATATCTGTCTGTCCATTTAAGTAATTTGTTGAGAGCGGTTTGCATTAGTTCTATAATTATTTGAAGATGCTTTCCCGATATTGCAATGGCAACGTCATCAGCATATGCAATTATTTTGAAACCATCTGCTTCTAGATTAACCAATAGTTCATTGATTACGATGTTCCATAAGAGTGGGGATAAGACTCCACCTTGCGGTGTGCCTCTGTTGACAGATCTTCTAACATAGAAGTCACCTAATGTTGAGTTGATTATTCTACTTCTCAACATGAGGCTGATTAACTCCCTAAGTGAGCTATCAACGTTCAAGTTCTCAAGCGCGGTTAACATTGCAGTATTGCTGACGTTGTTGAAAGCACCTTCAATGTCTAAGAAAGCAACCAGGGTGTATTCTCTATGATGAAGGGAATATTCAATAGTACGTACCAAATTATGCAGGGCCGTTTCTACCGATTTCCCTTTGCGGTAAGCGTGTTGTGCCAGAGAAAAAAAATTAGGTTCTATGGCACTACGCAGATGGATATCAATCAGTCGTTCTAAAGTTTTGAGAAGGAATGATGATAGGCTGATAGGTCTGAAATCCTTCGGATTTACATGAGAGCTTTTACCCGCTTTGGGTATGAATACAACTTTAACTTCTCTCCATAAAGATGGTACGTATGCTAAGTTCATACATGCTTTCAGAATTATCTCAAGGATATGGATGATGATGTCTGAAGCCATTTGCAGTTCAGCTGGTATTATACCCTCAGGTCCAGCTGATTTATATGGATCGAAGCTGTCGATTGCCCATTTGAGTTTCTCTCTAGTAATCAGACCAAGTTTATTTATTGTTATGTTGTTAGACTCTATTGAGTCAGAACTGCGTATATTTTGGGAGCTACCTGGGAAGTGAGTCACAAGAGTTAGTCCAAGAGCCGTTGATAATTTTCAGGGCACTTGGGATTATGGGGTTTGACGAGAGGATTTTTCTTAATCTTGAAGCCTCAGAGGAATCTTCTATTTTGTTACAGAAGGTTCTCCAGGAGGTTCTTTTATTTTTCCTCAATTGTTTTTTATATGTCTTAAGGGATTCTTTATATAAGTCCCAGTCGGAAATTTCTTTGGAATTTTTAGCTCGATTGAAAAGTTTTCTACATTCTTTTCTGAGCGGTTCCAGCACTGGGCTCCACCAGTGAGGCTTCTTCTTTCCTCTTATTTGGATAAGAGGACAGGATATGTTCATTGATTTGTTGAGAGCTAAGGTAAGATCATTGACTTTATTGTCAAGATCTTTTCTGCTTACGGGGATACTTAGAAGGTCAGGTTTAATTAATCTGCTAAGAGTATCTCTCTTGTGGTACATACAAAGGAAAAAATCGAAAATCTGCAATTTTCTAATCAGGGGGCAAGGCATCAGCCCATTTTCTTAAATATTCTATAAATAATATTTTTTCCGATTGTTGTAGAACAATGAAAATTGGTAAGTTGGTAGGGTTTGAGTGTACTTAGAAAAAAAAAATTGAAAAATTGGAATTCTCCATACAGGGGGCGTGGCATCCACCCACATTTTTAAAAACTCTTATAAATTATATGGAGCACTTCCGATTGTTGTAGAACAATGAAAATTGGCAAGTCGGTAGGGTTTGAGGTACTTAGAAAGAAAAAAATTGAAAAATTGGAATTTTCCATACAGGGGGCGTGGCATCCACCTACATTCTTAAAAATTCGTATAAACTATATGGAGCACTTCCGATTGTTGTAGAACGATTAAAATTGGTAAGTCGGCAGGGCTTACGGTACTTAGAAAGAAAAAAATTGAAAAATTGGAATTCTGCATTTAGGGGGCGTGGTATCCACCCACATTCTTAAAAATTCTTATAAATTATATGGAGCACTTCCGATTGTTGTAGAACGATGAAAATTGGTAGGTCGGTAGGACTTGATGTACTTAGAAAGGAAAAAAATCGAAAATTTGGAATTGTCCATTCAGGGGGATGCCATCCACCCAATTTATCAGAATCGCTATTATTTGTATGGAGCACTTTTGGTTGTCGTAGAATTATGAAACTTTGTAGAGCGGTAGGGCTTGACTTTCACCTGGAAAAATAAATCTTTGCAAAAAGGAGTGAAATCACAACAAAAACATAAATGTTAAAAAAGGAGCCAAGTTCTTATGTGTACAAGAAACCTGTGCGTAAAAAGTCAGCCAAAAAAAGTAATGAGATCTAAAATATATGCCAAGTTTTAAGTTCATGAAGTTTAACATCAAGTATCTTAAGTAGAGTAATATCGAAACAATTCCAAATCATGACAGAAATTTGGTAATTAATGATTAAACATCATATTAAATTTCATGAACTTAAAACTTGGCATATATTTTAGATCTCATTACTTTTTTTGGCTGACTTTTTACGCACAGGTTTCTTGTACACATAAGAACTTGGCTCCTTTTTTAACATTTATGTCTTTGTTGTGATATATGTAACCAGCAAAAATCTCTTCGAAGCGGTAACTTTATAACGGAACACAATACCTACTGAAGTTACTTCAAAGCTTGTGTTTTCAATAAACAACCACCTCAGAGATATAATTAGAGCCAAAGAATGGCTCTTTTATTACTAATCTGGAAAAAAAATGACTTAAGGCCACTGACGTGATTTTTTGGTTTCTCAAAATTTTTATTTTTGTTTTAATTTAAAAAAGCTTTGAAATATTTAATTTTGTCTCGTTTCTGATAAAACTTTAATTAGACCACAGATAAATTGCAAAAGATTTACGAAATTATGGCAGTTTGCATTCAAAAAATATTTCTTATTAAAAAAGTCCAATGTAAGTACCTACGTACAATTTTTTGATTATTGTATGTATGGGATTAACAGTTATTTATGACTCTAGAAAAAAAAATAAAAACTGTTGGGGGAGTGACCAACAAACGCTTTAACCAAGTCTTAAAAAAAACCTACAGATAGATGTTTGGTCTGATCAAATCAAAGTTTGTTTTTTTTTAACGACATTAATGGTTGGTGTAATTGTGTATTCAGGAAGACCTATTTAAGGTTATATTTGTATGTAAAAAGTTTGGTAAACTTATTCTCCAAAAATAACATTCCATTTCTCCATCTGAAGTTTACCCGTTAGAAAGTTTTAGTTTCAATAATGAACTCCGTTTTTACGAAAAATTTACATAAATGGTAAAGCAAGAATTGGCTTCACGTAGAAAACAAAATCCATTAGATTGTGCACCCCTGCATCTGTAAATCCACCATCCATCGAGCTAGAGCTTTAACGAATGAACCGATGCTTCAGAAGTTTTTAATGCGATGTGCAAGAAGAGAAATTCGATTTGCTGTTTCATTAAAGTAAAACTGAAATTATTTATGGCAGTTACCCGTTGTAGATACAAATTTTATCTAAAATAGGTTTAGCTTTTTTAAAATTTCTCAAAAATTGCACTAGCGATTTTGATTAAATATCGCGTCGTATCTTTGATTATCTAGGTTTTTGTAACAAAACTTGTTAGTACCTCGTGACAGTGCGTTGGACTGTCATGCCGTAAGTCTGAGTTCGATTCCCAGCCGCTGCCACCTAAAAACAGAAATTTTTGTGTCCGAGGTACTGCTTTTTTCGAGGAACTGACAAATCCCCCCAGAAAATTAAACTTGTCATGAATAAGTGCTTGTCATTAAGTTGTTCTGAGTCGGCAAAGAAATTGAAGGTCCTTTCCTTTCCTGCCAATAACACCCACACAGGAATGGTTGAGAGTTGGTAGTCTCTAGGCCCTGGTTCTCTACGACCTGTTGCGTCACCAAATTTATTGATTTATTTTCAAATGAAGAATTTTAAGTGAGCTCTACTCCATATATTGCGTTTCGCCCAGAAACAACAATTGGGCTCATCAGTTAGATGCTGTTGTGCCCTTTTAAGACGCAAATTTTGGGCGAAACGCAATATATGGAGTAAGGCTCACTTAAAATTCTTTATTTGAACTTAATTCATTCGCTCCAATAAAACAGAAGAATATTATTTTTAATTTTTTTCAAAATCATAATTTACCTATTATATTATTTTACTCAAATATTGCAGATTTTGATTTTGTTTTTAAGAAAACTGTCTTATTTTTGGGTTTTTTTCCAGCTCAGAAAACACAAATTTTCTATTCTAAATTTGACAAAAATCCATTTTGCACTTTAAACTTCACTGGTGAAATTAGTATAACCGCCTTTTTTTCAGCACCGGAGCTAGCTAGAATCTTGCAAGAAGGCTCCAAATTTTAAGAAAAAATGAAAGTAAAAATTTTGAAGTCCTTATTTAAAAAAAAAAGTTGAACTTCAAAAATTTGCAAAATATAAATTTCTTAAATTTCATAAAAACTGTAAATTTGGAGCGTTACTGAAAATTTGAATCTAGTTCCGTTGCTGACTATCAGTTAACTTCAAAGTGTAGTTAACAATGCAAAACTATTTTTTTTTTAAATAAAGACTTCAAAATTGAGGGTACTAACGATCTAATGGGACAAGCCTTCTTTCACAATCACGCAGTGGCAAGAGTTCAGAAAGATCTTGATATACACGAATCCTCTGCTCTAACCCAGATAGTATCCCTCCCGTTGTTTTGAAGAGATGTTCTTCAACACTGGTAAAGACCCTGCCTTAGCTTTTTCATATATCTTTCTCTTCTGGTCTGCTTGCGAGTTGATGGAAATCAGCATTTGTCCAACCTGTCCCTAAAAAAGGCATCCCTTCTTTTCAAGTTCATGCGGAAACGCTGATTAATCATCTGCTTAAGAAATATCTTGAAGAACGAAAGCGTCTTAGTGAACGACAATATGGCAAAATTACTGAGAGTGACTTAATTTTATTTCTAACGCTTGATCTTTTAATGAGCTGGCTGTAAATATTGTTAAGTCAGATCGTCGACGTCACCATAACACTGCAAAATGCTTAGGTTTTCTTCGGTTCGGTTGGGTTCGGTTTTCTTGATCTGGCTATATTCTATAAAGCTTTCATTCGTCCAAAGCTTGAAAACAATTCCCATATTTGGGCAAGTGCTTCTTAAACTCATTAAATTCTCTTGGATATTTATATCGCTATTTTTACCCTCTCTTTTTTGCCCTCTCTAAAAGTACTGGAGAGTGCTAGGACGCCGCATGGCCCTAGGCTCAATGAAAGGAAAATCCCTATGCACACCTATGCGTGGTAGAGGGCGGGTAACGCTAACGTGCAAGGGGACCGAATGGATGCCGGGATAAGCAGACAACCCAGCGATGCTGGTCAGGGCACAAACTTGTCCTTGGGATGGTTAAAAGCCCCCTTAAGTCGGGTGAACTGCAGGTGGCGGTCAACGGCATGATAGTCTGGTGGCGGAGGAGATTTTTGTTTGTTAAAAAGCCAACGGCAGCAGCAGATAGCGTCTGTAACCCATATTGGGCGGCTACAAAAGGCGTCTGTTTTCCCATAGTGGGCGGTCTCGAGCAATTATCTGTTTGACCATACAAAAGGCGGATGTGCCTGTCAAATCTGAGCTTATGTATGTTATAAATCGTATCTCGGAAAACACCATGGTGGAAGGATATATGCTAATACAAGAAATATGACAACAAATGGAAATGAGTCCCCAAGAGGTAACCATTTTATGGAGAATCCTTCTGCAGCTTCGGCTGCTGTAAGCCGCACAATCGATTTGGGGGTTCAGCATCTTTCGTGTACCAGCGTCAATCAAGACGCCATAACAATAAATGAATCGTTAACAAATAGAAGAAGTCTTTTAAGAAGAGCAAATGATACTTTTGGCTACCGCATACGTACGAAAGTCGGAGCATGGAACGTTCGATCCTTGTACGGCGAGATAGATTCGAGCAGGTTGAGCGTGAAATGCTTCACTTTAAGATCAGTATGCTGGGCATCAGCGAAACTAGGTGGAGAGGAAGAGCCGAATACAGAGCTGACTCTGGGCAAACGAGAATGCTGTATTCCGGGGAGGATGATAGAGAGGGTGGCTAAAGGCTGCATGGTGTCGGAATTATGTTGAACGAAGAAGCGAGGCGTAGTCTTATATCCTGGGCACCCATTTCTGCAAGAATAATGAAAGCAAGGTTCCGTTCAAAAATTCGCAACGTCACAATAATTCCGTGCTACGCCCCCACAAATGAGCGACCGAGGAAGACAAAACCGCTTTCTACACTCATCTTAACTCAGTTTACAGTGGTGTTCCAAGAGCCGACATCATAATTGTCATGGGAGATCTCAATGCCCAAGTCGGATCAGACAACTACGGTCTGGAACGCGTCATGGGGAAAATGGCTTGGGGTCACGAAATGAAAATGGCGATTTGCTGGTCGATTTTTGTAACGCTAATCGTCTTGTACTGGGTGGGACTGTGTTTAAACATAAGACTTGCAACAAAATCACCTCGGTACATCCGGATGGTCAAACTGAAAACCAAATTGACCACATCACGATTCAGCAGCGATGGAGGAAGTCAATGTGCGATGATCGAAGCATTAGAAGTGCCGACATGGGAAGCGACCACCATTTGGTTCTCATGAGTATCAAGCTACGAGCTGCAGCTGTACAACGTCAATCACAGGGTGCAGCAAGGAATTTGAAGTTCAATACAAATGCTTTAAGTGATCCCAACATACATATGTCGTAACTATGTCACCAACCTTAACGACAGAGCTTCGTCATTGAACGGAATTCAGAATTCAACAGTTGATGAGATGTGGGGTGATATAAAAAGTGTTTTTATGGATGCTGGATCCGAAACTGTACCCAAGCAGTCGAGAGTTAGAGACTCTTGGATATCCCAAGACACTTGGGAAAAAATCGAGCTTCGCAAATCGTTGAAGATGCAAATAAATGCCGAAGCGGATGCTCAACGAAAGGCTGAATTGCGAAGAGAGTATCGCTTAGCACATAAGATGGTCTATCGCTGTGTAAGACGTGACAAGAGGGTGAGGTTAGACGGTCTCGCAGAAAATGCGGAAAATGCTGCAAGAAGAGGAGATATGAGGGAATTGTACCAAATATCCAAGGAAGTTGTCAGGAAGAAAAGCAACACCAATCATCCTGTAATTGATGTGGATGGTACACTTTTGGTATCAATCGAGGATCAGCTGCGCAGGTGGAAGGATCACTTTTGTGCCTTGCTTAATGAGGATTCTGTCGAGCAGAGTGCTGAAGTGCCCCAGCTTAACGAGATGCGTAGATCATATAGGGGCATTGACATCGAACCCCCTACAGTACTGGAATTTCAATCTTCGATAAATCTTCTCAAAAACAACAAAGCAGCTGGACTTGACGGTATACCAGTCGAGTTCCTGAAAGCTGACCCTGTCAGAACGGCTAGTATTCTACACCCATTGATACAAGCTGTGTGGGAAAACGAAATCTATCCCAGCGACTGGAAGGATGGTGTAATTGTTAAGTTGCCAAAGAAAGGTGATCTTAAGAATTGCAACAATTGGCGAGGTATTACTGTTTTGTCCGTTTTTCCAAAACTAATGGCAACCATCATTCTGGAGCGGATAAAGGTTAGAATCGAGTCCACACTCAAGAGGCATCAAGCTGGTTTCCGCTGTGGGCGGTCTTGTGTCGACCATATCAACACTCTGCGTATCGTTTCCGAGCAGTCTGCGGAGTTTCAATAACCGATTTACCTCATGTTCGTGGATTTTGAGAAGGCCTTTGACCGAGTTAACCGAGAATGTATATGGAGATCACTTCTTGGTAGAGGAATTCCCCCAAAAATTGTTGCCATTATAAGAGAGTCGTATAACAACGCAAGATGCTTTGTTTTACACAATGGGCAGCTATCCGACTCTTTCGAAGAGCGGCAGGGTGTGAGACAGGGAGATGTAGTTCTATCACCAATTCTCTTTCTACTGGCGATTGACGATGCTTTGAGACAGGGCATTCAATGGAGACCGTTTGAAAGGCTTAGTCACTTAGACTATGCCGATGATATATGTCTCTTGGCAAATAACATCAGCGGGCTGAACGGGATGTGTCAAGCTCTGAAGGTGTAAAAGGAGAGTCGAGTGGTCTTAAAATAAATAGCAAAAAGACAAAAATAATGCTCACAGATCGCTCTACACATCAGCGTATTTTAATACAGGAGACGCCAGTTGAAGAGGGTGAACAATTTAACTACCTTGGAAGTATTGTTTCAGCGAATGGTGGTACTGATCTGGACGTTCAAAGTAGAATAAATAAAGCTCGCACAGCCTTCGGTTCTCTCTCCCAAATTTGGAAATCCTGTCAAATCTCCTTGCGCACAAAGTTGAGATTCTTCGAATCCAATATCAAATCCGTGCTGTTATATGCTTGCGAAACCTGGAAAGTCACGACTACCATCTCAAAGAAATTGCAGGCTTTTGTGAACCGTTGTCTGCGCCATATTCTCAAATTTCGCTGGCCACAAATTATACCAAACGAGGAATTGTGGCGCAGGACACGTCAAGAGCAGCGGACGTTGACATAAGAAAGCGTAAATGGCAATGGATTGGTCACACCCTGAGGAAACCAAACGATGAAATTGCAAATCAGTCCTTTGAATGGAATCCTCAGGGTGCACGGCGGGTTGGAAGACCAAGAACAACATGGAAATCAACAGTTCTAGCAGAAGTAGACTCCCAGAGAAAGACGTGGCCACAGTTAAAATATCTATCTGCAGACCGTGAAGGATGGAAACGATTTGTTGGCGCCCTATGCCCCAACCGGGGTTACAGGACTTGATGATGATGATGATTTTTACAAACAGTGTTCAATTGAAATAAGTCACTTGCATTCTTCTCCTTAAACAATTCCACCGCAATACTCGTCCTTCTATGAATGAACATTGGAAGTGGGTCAAAATTCTGGTTTCAAAATTCTGCATTTCAAAACTTGAAAAATGTTTCCAAGCTGAATTTTGAAAACTGAATTTTGACCATGTCAGAATTTCGTTCCCAACTCATAAGTTTCACCTTGCATCCGATTTCAGACGTACTGTCCAGTATAGAGATTTTTTTCTAAGCCACATTTAGTGGCTTTTCAGGTACTTTACAATTTTTGCGAATATCCCACAAATTATGTGCCAAAAATCACCATTGACTAAAAATTTTGTTTTTCTGACCAATTTCCGTATTGTGTTGGCCCTTTTTTGACCAATTAATGAGCCAATGGATGGGATATCTTTTTTTTATTTCACATATATGAGGTGGTTATAGATCTCAAAGCCGTAGTTTAAATAGATTTCAGAGTCTTCTATTTATTTATGGGTTTTTTTCGACTGGTATTGGAAATGCCGTTCTTGTTCTGTATAGAAGACAAAATACTTCTAGATTTGATTTCAAAATCTTAACCAAAAGTGTTCTCATGTATCGAATTGTTCCTATGCAGACAACCTGTCGAAAACACCTAAGAGTTTATGCAATTTTTGTTATTTGTTTTCAATTGACCGTCAATGCAAAAATACCAATCCACTCACAACTATAATAAATCAACTCGAAGAACAACCCCACGTTCAAACTCAAAGTAATTGCCTCTGACAAAAAGTGCTAACATCCGTATTCCAAACAACCATATAGGTAGTAGGTAACCGAACTTGCCTTAAACAATGAAAATATTTACATTGAAAAAAAAAAACAATAAAATGTAAAAGTCCAACAAAATGTAAAAGTTCTATGGAGAAAACTGAAATTAAACGCAACAACCATAAAGCAAATCGACAAAAAAAAAACAACATAAAAACCACAACACAGCAATAAATAAAAAAGAGAACCTCCTACATTTTATGCAACATTTTATAATAAATTCTTCTTCCTTTAACCCGCATAGGGCGCCCCTGTAGTCAGTTTCACCACAACACAATCACACAATAAAACTCCAAAAATACAAAAGATTCAAATCTTTGCTAATTAACGAAACAGAGAATTCATTGCACTATGGACTTTCCTAAAAAGAGAGAAGGTCGTACAACATACCCTTGCGCTCAACACATAAAAGAGTCCTGCCATAACGAATAAAAACAAGGATGAGTTTTAAGGAATGAAGTCAGGAAGGAACGATGACGTCGAGACAGAGCCTCTCTACCTCCTCCAGATTGTCCGGAACAAACACACATGGTTATTCATATCCGCAATGAGTATCTATGGCTTTTTAATCTTCATCCTTAGTGCGGTACGCCACCGTCTTCCATCCCTTTTCTGCCTAATCCACATAAAAGGCTTTAAAAGGGCAAGTTAAAAAATAAAACAAGGACTGGCTATACACATATCTACCTATCCCCGGCAGAAACTGCAAGAGGATTTTCCACGGTGTGATGAATCCAGGGAATCTGCTCCTAGCTATGCATAGTTCCGTGATGCTACTTCGGTACTTTTTCTGTTTTTTTTTTTTTTTCCTTTATTTTTATTTTTTTTTTTTTTTAGTTGGCCTGGCCGTAATGTGCTTGCATATTTCTAACTGCCTCGTGAGCATGTGATAAAACCACCGACCATGATGCTAAGCTCTGGCTTTGTGCATGGCATCTTCTGCCCTTCGGATTCATTGTTGTCTCTGCGCCTGGCATCATGTATTATCATCGTTCTGGTAGTCCTCGTTGTGGCAGTAAGTGCATGCATATGCATATGTATCCGTTTTGTTATTGCAGACATTACTGGTAGTGCTATTCAGCAGATCCTTAATAATAATGGGGGGCTTGATGCAGCAGCAGCAGTATCCAGTGTATGCTATTGTGTATGCCCGCCTGCCTGCCTGCCTGGCTGAACCATGAACTCAAAAAGTTTCGATGAGCTCCGTGATTTCTTTGGTGGAGAACCTAAGGCTGGTTGAAAATGTGCTAACGCGAGAGGTAAGTAGTTTTTTGATGGAGGACCTATTCATAAAACCCAAATAAATTTCCGTCTAGTGTAATTTTGCTTTGGTGCAGCGCAGCGAGTAGAATGTTTAGGGTCTGGTAGATCAAAAGTGAAAAACACTAAAAGTATGTTGTCTCTTGTTCTTAAGGTTTGAGTGCATCCTTTCAATAACCACCATAACAAAGCGCTTATTATTATTTTTATTAAGGACAAAGTTTGGGTTCTTCAAATTTTAATATTCACATTAGAAATAAAACAAATGTAAAGCTAATATTAGACAACTATAACTGCGAAAGCACCAATTAAAGAATTGAGTAGTAGTTCTATTGAAAAGATTCATTCTATTCGAGCTTTTGAGTCAAGTAAACAACACGCTCTGTCATAAAAGCTAACACTATGGATGACCTGATGCTTTCAACTTTTAAGCTTGAGCTTAAGTCCTTGTGAATGTATGTATAAATAAATAAAATTGGGTGGCGCAACAGCTTGAGGAGAACCAGGGCCTAGTGACTTACAACTCACAACCATTCCTGTGTGCGTGTTTGTTGGACAGGAATGGAGGGGACCTACAGTTTTTTGCCGAGTCCGAACGGCTAAATGAGAAGCACTTTTTCATGACAAGTATACTCTTGGAGGATTTGTCAGTTCCTCGCAAGAGGCAGTACCTCGAATAAAACATTTCTGTTTTTTTAGGTGGTGAATGTGAATGTATGTATATATGGGTATAAACTCGGCTCTTTAGTGAGGGCTTATAAAAGAGCCTTGATGAACGATGTATCACAACACTTTATCAAAATTTTACATTCAGAAAATTACCAAACCATTTTTTTACTTTATTGAAATTTCTGTTCTAATTTAACTCAAAATTATTTCATTTTTCAACACAGTTGAGGGAGGAAAGACAGACAGTTCCTCGCCATCTAACCCCGCTATGTGTACTAAAAATAGTACCATCTCACAAACAAATAGAGTTACGTATGTCATTCCCAATTAAAAGCAAATCCTAAGGACACTTTCGGTAACTTTTTAAGCTTATGCGTACAAATGTGACTGCGGAGAGGATTAGGTTAATACACAGGCGTAGGAAGGGGGGTGCAGAGGTTGGCAGTGCCCACCTTAAAATATGAACTGCCCACCTTAGAAAAATCGACAAACTTTTCTGGTTCTACAAACGACCCAAGAAGCAAGATTGAACAACTGTGAATTAAATTTCAGAAACCAAAATTTAAATTTTGCCTACAGTAACAGGTGGTCGTCACATAAAAGCAATTTGTGCCCACATTAATTTTGTTTGTATTTACACATTGCATCATTGCCCGGGAAGACTCAGCTCGGTTTATTAAACCGAGTCAAACACGAACCTAGTTGAACCGGCTTAAATTTGTCTCAAACCGAGTTAGCTTGAACCTTGAAGATGAGTAGGTTGTTAGGTTGTAAAAGCGGAATCGCCAAAAAATCGCAAAATTTCTCCATTCTATAAATAACCGAATTCAAAGTTCTATTAAAATTAATTTAGGAATAAGAAAGAAATAGTTTTTCAGTTTTTGGGGTGCGTTCAGATTTAGTACTACGATGGCTCTATCTAACGAAACATTAAATTATAAAACGAATGTTAAATTTAAGTAAAAACTTAGAAAAAAATATAGAGATTTGAATTCAAAAAAATAGAATCACCTAAAGCTAAAAATATTGCCTGTTTTGTGTATGTCGCCAAATCGATTTTCATGCCACAAAATGAAATTTCAACTCATCTGCTTGGCGATTAATCGCTAAAATTAAAGCTTACGGTTCGGTTTCGGTATGTATCAACTCGTTTGTCATTGACTCAGGCTTAATGTACTATTTGCTCTGTAACAGACAAATCAAACCAAATAATTGGAATTTTATAAATTCTAAACCGAGTTGCTTCTAACTATCGCCTGCGTTGTATGGGGAACAATATAATGTGGATGAATTAAAAAACCTCAACAAAATCAGAAATTTTTATTTTTTTTACTGTTCCAGAAAAAGATGATTGGGTGACATTTGGATCAAAATACACTTTTTCTGTTCCAGTACCTATACTCTACCTACAGATAGTACAGTCCATACCTTGGAAACATTAAGGAATGATTTCAAAACTTGGTTAGAAATAGAAAAAATTTCACAAAAGTATGAGATTTCCTTAAAACCTATACGAGCATCAAAAGGGAGACGTCAGGAAAAACAAATTTACTTTCCAGCAACAGTTGTGGCAAAAGCAATACACTTGATTTGGCATCTCATATCAAAACCAAAGATTGTTGGAAAATAAATATTGTAATTTGTATGTTTATGTACATACATATATCCAGGTAGATTTTTTAATCAAGGTTTTTTTATTTTTGAATACAGCTTTGATTTGTTTTCAAGGGTCTAGTATTTAAATTCATATTTTGAAGTTTCTTTTCAAAATTCGTTCAAAGTTTAAGTGGAAAAAATTATTTTTCTTTTCAATAAATGACTCAAAAGACAAGCTATTTTTTTTAAGAAAAATCAAATTGAGTAATTTTTATACTCTGAATTTAAATTTGTTTGACGGTTGAGTAGTTAGACAGTTTCTAAAAATTCTTAATAGTTGGAAATATGGTTTGTTTAATTAAATAAAATGCAAAGCTCTTTTTTTTTATTTTAGAAAACCGATGCAGTTGTCCAAGTAAGATAACTTTAAGACAAGGGTGAACAAAGTTCTTAAAGAACTTTTTTGGAGTAAAACAGCTATCAACGTTTATGTATTTACCGTTTAACTCCTTTTTCGACTAAGGTGTGGATAACATACATATATGTCAACTTCAAAAGTTGGCTTGAAAATATTCTATTGGCCCATTCGTTAGTCACCTTCGTCAAATTATATATGAGTAAATACTGCAGACTAATTTGATCAATAACTTTAAAGATGTTTTAAAATGAATTCAATATAGCACTGAGTGCTGAAGTCTAGATTATGAAAAAATATGTTCGAATTAAAGAACTATGAAATAAACTTTGACAGTTAAAAAACAAAACATATTGGATATTTTCATATGTATTTAATACAAACTGCAACAGGCAACATTACCGCTTCCGGTTAGTTGTGCCAATTGTGAAAGAAGTTTATCGGCAGTGCAGCGGATAAAAACTTTGTTGAGAACTAATTTTACCCAAAACCATTCATCTTTAATATATATGCATCGTAAGACATTGTTGCAGAGTTTAGTTTGGTAGGACTTCTAATTATGGTTAATTTGCTTTACTGTTGACGTCGTTGTCAGCTTCATTAATTAGATCTCTTTTGGACAAATTCAGAAAATAGTTAAATGCTCAAGCCCAAAAAAATACATAGTTATTGAAGAGTTATTTGCACCGAAAAATTGTTTAATGATAAGGTTTAGTTTGGACTGGTTGCCCACCTTAGAAAAAATTCCTTCCTACGCCAATGGGTTAATAAGAACAAGTCTATGCAAATCAATACAGCAAGACTTATGTATCATTTTCTAAATATAATTTCAGTATCAAACACAAAATTATTCACATGTAACGAACGAATAGTTCTTCAGGATAAAAAGTTGAAAATCCTATTCGATTCAATTGCGAAAGGCATATTGGAGAATTCTTGACCAGAAATCTTACAGCATACAGCAGGTCCTTCGAATCGTTTACATAGAGTTTGAAAACGCCATCGTACTAACTTGTTTTAGAAGATAAAGGAAAATATAAGGAACACTTAATGGACTTATTGCGATTATTAAGTAAAATCTAAATTATTTTGATTATTTTCTTAATAAGAAAATAATCAAAATAGTTTTGATTTTAACAAATAATCGCGGTAAGTCCGTTAAGTGTTCGTTTTATTTACAATGTCTCAATACCACAATAAAAAAGTCTTAAATATAAAATAGAGCAGGAAATTCATTTATTAATAATTGCTAAAGCAACTCCCTAAATATTTTCTCTTTAAAAAAAATGCCATCTGATTCTGATTGAAACAATATGAGTTTATGCAAACACTCCATCAACAAAAAAAAACAGCAATCCGCTTTTCAAATATCACATTTTCAAAAAATAATTTTTCTTTTAATGATAATTTATTTGATAATGGAGATTTTCAACGTGTTTTTTTCATAAAATAAATAACATATATTATTTTAAAAAGCTTAAAAATACTTAATTTATTTAACTAGTATCGCCCAGTGGCCAAACTTCGGCCAGGAAAAACTGACACACGCACTTAAGAATAGAAAAAGCATGACATAATATTATAGAAATAACTTGACGGAAACGCTGGCGTTGCCGTTGGTTTCTCTTGTTTCTCTAGGTTCATATGTAAATAGCATTTGTGAAAGCATTGTATAAAAAACACCTGATTTTTTTAACTAAATATAAACAGCAAATTAGGAGATAAAATTTTTCATCAAAAATTTGTATCAATGATAGTCATCCTTCTGCAAAATTTCAATTTTCTACACTAAACTGGTAAAAAGATTAAAATCAATAATCTCAGAAAAAAACGTGTTTGCAGCCCTATAAATTCAAAATTTGAAATATTTTTATCAAAACAAATCACAATTAATGATGAATTCTGATCTTATGTAAATCAATTTCGGATCACAATTTCCCTATAAACTATATTCCTTGTAAGCAAAGCACCCAGTCGTTATTAAGTGAATTTCCTTGCCCCTTTTCATTAGACACATAAAACTTTAAACTATCAAAGGACCGAGCTCTACTTCTCAATAACACACCAATTTTATCGAAAGTTTGCAATTTATTTATAGTATTGCAAACGCGCGCCGGTATTATAGGATATTGAGTCCTCTGAAATTGGAAGGGAAGAATCGACCCAAGAAATGTTAAATTTATCCTTGTAATCAAAATTCTTTTATTTTTTGCGGTTCTTGTTAATACTTCATAGTCAATACTGTTACGATGCAAAAACTTCACTCTCATTCTTGTATCATTGACTAAAGTCTTTGAAGTATTCAAATTACGAATGAGGATAACAATGGAATTTAATCGAACCATTACTCACTTAAGCTTAAATAGTTCGCTTGAAAAATTTTAGTTAAAAAAAAATTATTTTCTCTGCTATCTCATGATCACAAAAATGATATGTACCTTCATACATATGTTTTGACACGAAGAAATTAGCTCGAAATTAACTGATATATTCAATTGAAACCAAACATTGGAATTTGTGAACACAAACAATCTTTTTCATTCGAAACTAAAAAATACTCACTTCAGCTTAAATGTTTTCTGCTTGAAGAATGTATGGTTTCGTATAAATGAGTCACTTTTCTAACCACTCTCCTGAGCTTTCAGCTCAAAATTTACTAAAATATTAAATTGCAAAATCAAGCATTGAGCTTTGTAAACCCAAAAACAAAATGTGTCATTTGAAAACAAAAAATACTGACTGCAGCTCAACTGTGATTCAATTTAAAAGATGTAATTCAGCAAAAATGAAAACTTCTGCTTGTGTTGTGATGCTAGAAGTGATATTTGGCGTTTCAGTAAAACGACTACCATTAAAATATTTAAAATAGTGCAGAGTGGAAAAATCGCTTAATTTTAAGTTTCATTCAAACATCAATTGAGTTGTTGTAGGATTATTCTTAGACTAACCTTATCTCTTATAGACCGAGAGCCCACAGCAGATTTTAGGTGTGAGTGATAGCAAAAAAAGAAGTATAGGCGTCGAAAGCTTCATTAAAGGCTATTTAAAAAAAAGCAAGGTCTTGCAGTCCCCAACTGGGTCATTTGCGAGAAACAGAGCATCGAAAAAGAAATATGAATGCAACTTCGAGGATAATCGTATCGCAAAATTGGTTTTCACTCCTCCCTGGGGAAGCTCTTCGTATCACATATCAAGGAATCTGAGACCATTTAAGTGTATAGTTCGCTCTACCGGACCGTTAAAAAATATCAAAATTCTAAGTGAAAAACGGTTTTTTTTTTAATAGTGTGGCAGGGCGAATAAAACACTCACATGATCTCAGATTCCGTGATATGGGATCCGCGGAGCTTATAGGATCACACTTTAACGGATCTTATTTGATCTTATTTCAACCTGGTGAATGAAAGTTGAGTGATTGATTTTGATCAAATATTTATAATTTATTAAATTAAAGTTATAAAGAAATATATCGCAGAAGGCGAGTTATATGCTCAACGAATGGTAAAATCAGAATGCTGCTACTCTATAGGTTTTTCGATCTGCCGACCCATTGTGACTTCGTTCCACATGACGGTAAAAATACGTTCCACAATTATTCAGTTCGTCAAGTGGCCTAGTTCAGTCGAAGTGATGACGGTTGAGTTCAGGCAATGCCTGTGTCGCTACAGCACTCCCCCACCAGTTGAATCCCAGGGAACCGGATTCAACGATATCTTAAATGGACGGACGATTCTTCGCCCTATTCTGCTTCTTAGTTCTTTTTGCTCTGGTGTGTGGTTTGTTGCGAAAGTTACTTTCTTTTTTGCTTTGATGACTTGTGGTGGCTTTTTCGGAGGTGGTTTCTCGTCAACGTTCAGATTTAAACCAAAGCAAGGTTTTAAACGGTCGATGCCTATTGTTATTTTATTTCCGTTGACCAAAAGCTTAAACGTTTTATCATTTCGCGATACTATTTCAAAAGGACCGTCATAAGGTCGTTGTAATGGTTTGCGGATCTTGTCTACCCGAATGAACGCGTGTGAGCACGTTTTGAGCTCTTTGAAAACAAAAGGTTTTTCTCGGCGATGACACGCAGGTAAGCTAGGTTGGATTTTTTTGAAATGTTCGCTCAATTGTTTTGCAAAATCTGATTGATCTACCGATGTTTTTTCGTGGGTTAAAAAATCTGAGGGTAGACGAATTGTTTTTCCGAATGTGAGTTCAGCAGAACTCGCTTGAAACTCTTCCCGGTAAGCCGAACGAAGGCCTAAAAGTACAAAAGGAAGACTTTTTGTCCATTGTGGGTCATTGTGGCATTTGAGAGAGGCTTTCAAAGTTCGATGCCATCTTTCGACGAAGCCGTTTGCCTTAGGATTGTAGGCCGTAGTTCTGTTATGTTTAATGCCTAGTTTCTTACACAAGTCGTTAAAAAGTGCCGATTCGAATTGTGCTCCTTGGTCAGTTACTATTGCGGTAGGTATGCCGTAACGTGCAAACCATTCTTTAAACAATGCATTGGCCACCGTTTCCGCAGTGATATCACGGAGAGGAACTGCCTCTGTCCAACGTGTGTATCTATCGATGATAGTAAGTAGGTACCGAAAATCTTCGGATGGAAGGAGTGGTCCGACTATGTCAATATGAATCTCGTCAAAACGTTTTGAAACAGGTTCAAAATGTCCGAGAGGACTTTTAACGTGTCTCGAAATTTTCGATTTTTGACATTCTGGACAAGACCGTGCCCATTCTCTACACATTTTGTTCATTGAAGGCCAAATGAATTGTTTTGCCATCATTTTCACTGTAGCTCTGGTACCAGGATGTGCTAGGTCATGAACGCTTTTGAAAACATCTCTTCGAAAACTAGATGGTATAAAAGGGCGTAGAATCTTGGTTGAAGTGTCACAAATGAGATTGAATTGCGAGTTAGGCACATAAATCTTTTTAAGCGCTATTGACGATTTAACTGACACAAGCTTTTCAAGTTCTTCGTCGTTTATTTGTGCTTTTGCAATTGCTTCAAAATTTATATTAGCTGGTAGTGAAATTTCATCGAGCCTTGAGAGCGTATCGGCGACAACATTGTCTTTGCCAGGGACATATTGTATGTCGGTTGAAAATTGGCCTATAAGATCAAGTTGCCGCAACTGTCTGGGAGACGCTTTGTCTGGTTTTTGATTGAACGCAAAAGTGAGTGGTTTGTGGTCTGTAAGAATACGGAAATTTCTTCCCCCAAAAGGTAACGGAAATGTTTGATAGCAAGATACGCTGCTAGCAATTCCCTGTCATACGCACTATACTTCCTTTGGCTGTCATTCAGTTTGGCTGAATAAAAAGATAGAGGTTGCCAACCTCGGCTATTCAGTTGTTGTAATACGCCACCTACAGCAACGTCCGATGCATCAACGTAAAGTGATATTTGGCCATTACTTGCTGGGAATGCTAGCAGAGTTGCATTACAGAGTTCGTCTTTGCATTTTTGAAATGATTCATTTGCTTCGCTATCCCAGTTAATAAGAGATTTGTCGCTTTTCTTTTTTCGCCCTTTAAGAAACTGTGTCAGGCGCATTTGAGATACGGCGGCTGCTGGTATAAACCTTCTATAAAAATTAATCATTCCTAGAAAACGGCGCAGTTCTTGGACATTTGTTGGACGTTTGAAATTCTTTATCGCTTTTACTCTTTCAGGACAAGGTTTGATGCCGTCAGCAGATACCGAATGACCGAGAAATTTTATTGTGCTTTGAGCAAATTTACATTTATCCGTGTTAATAACTAAACCAAATTTTTCTAGCCTGGCGAATAGCATATCCAGGTGCATCAAATGTTCAGAAGTATTTTCTGAAGCGACCAGTATGTCGTCGATGTAAGGGAAACAAAACGGCAAGTCCCTCAGGACTGAATCGATGAACCGTTGAAAGGTTTGTGCAGCGTTTCTTAAACCGAATGTCATTCTTGAAAACTCGAACAGACCAAAAGGTGTTGAGATGGCTGTTTTTGGAATGTCATCGGGATGCACGGGGATCTGGTGGTAAGCGCGAACTAAATCGATCACTGAAAATAATTTTTTGCCGTCAAGGCCATTTGCGAAATCTTGGATTGGGGGAGTAGTATAATTGTCCGGCACTGTGGAGGCATTAAGCCGACGGTAGTCGCCACAAGGTCTCCATTCACCATTTTTCTTTCGAACAAGATGTAAAGGTGAAGCCCAAGGGCTATTACTAGGCTGACATATACCTTGTTGCATAAGAAAATTAAACTCTGCTTTAGCAACTTCTAATTTGTCAGGTGCAAGTCGGCGTGGTTTACAGGCTATAGGTCTACTTTTTCCTGTTTCTATTTGATGTGTAACATTGTGTTGTGCCGAGCGCACGAATATATTTCCATTAGATACAATATTGTATTTCTTAATAAGATTTATAACCTCTTGGCTAACGCGGTCTTTATTCAAAAGCGACAGCTCACAAGAAGGACCCTCCAAAATTTTCCCAAGGGCCTGTCGGTTTTGAGAATCCAACAAACGTTTATTTCTTATGTCTATTAAGAGGCCAAAATTTTTTAAAAAGTCTGCCCCGATGATTGGCTTATCTACGTCTGCATATATAAATATCCAAGTAAATTTGCGTTTGAGGCCTAAATCGATGGTCAGTTTTTTGCGTCCGAATATTCGGACTGGAGAGCCATTTGCTGCGTATAATAATCTTCCACTAGGTTGAGGTCTAGGAAAAACAGAAGAAATGGGAAGCACAGAGACGTCCGCGCCTGAATCTATCAGAAACCTGAATCCGTTTGAATAATCCCGAATGAAAGGCGACAGTTTTGAAACATCCCAAATCGCAAGTTGCAATCGATTGGGCATTTAGTTTTCCGACCTTTGGTTATTTTGTTCCCTAAACTTACAGGGCTGAGTGCAGGACCTTGCTTTCCTACCCCATTTTCGATGGTACCAACAAATCGAAGAATCTATGCGTTCATGTGAATTGTAACGCTGTCGAGAAAATCTGCGTCTTGGAGAAACAGACCTGCCGCGTTGTGGTCTTTCATTTATTTGTTTCCTTAGTTCCGAAATATCTCTCTGTAAGTTTTCATAGTTTGCTTCCATTGGCATACATCTATTTGGGTTGGACGTTAAGTCCTTAGCTTGATTAGATAAAAGCGAAACTCCACCTTGGATAGATAAGTTACCTAAAATTTTGTCTGCGATTCCTGCTACTACTTCCGAGTCTTTTTCGGAGTTACCTATCACAATGGCTTGCACTGTAGGGGGAAGTCTTTGTACCCACAAATTTCTCAGAACCGATTCCGAAATTTGAGTTCCTGCTAATGCGCGCATTTCGCGAAAGAGTTCACACGGTTTCCTGTCACCTAATGGCGTGTCGTTTAAAAGTTTATTGAGTCGCGTTTCTTCCGATTCCAAAAGACGAGATAAAACTGTTGATTTTAAATTTTCGTAAAGTCCACTCTGAGGTGGATTCATAATAATATCTCTACAAATATTAATTGTACGCGCGTCTAGCAAACCTAAAGCTGTAAAATACCGCGTGTTGTCGGACCTAACCTGCGCTACCGAAAATTGACCTTCCAATGCAACAAACCACACATCAGGATTATTGGGCCAAAATGGCAGATTTTAAAAGTCAACGCGCTTACTTGTTGTTCTGTTTGCCTCACATTGTTCCCTGAGGTTCCTCCGTTGGGAGAAGTGCTGGCTGACTGGTTATTGTTGTCTTCGTTTTGTTGTTCTTGTTCGTCCGGTTCTGGTCTTGATTTTATTCCGGTCATGGTGAGAGTTTGTCCGATGGGTTCGGCAAATGGATCAACCTTTACAAAGATAGAAACAAAGAATAAAATTATTTTACTTTAAAAGGAAAAAAAAAATATTAAATATGAAATATTAAATTTAGAAAATGAAACTAAAGATTGGAAAGTTAACTAGTTAGAGAAAAATAAGAAATAGTGACTCGACGTCGCACAGACGTCGATTTGCAATAATTAGCCGGCCAAAAGTGAGTATTTCAAAGTAACGGTAAATTTTTAAAAAAAAAAGTAGAAAGCTAGAGGACAATGCCAGCAACAATAATTTACCACCCACATTACTGAACTTGTCACCTAGCACGTGGACAAGCAGTTGGAACTTGATCATCTGTCAGAGTGCATCTCTCACATTTAGTATTTCTCATTTTTTAAAGTGAACTAAATTGAAATTGTGTGTTGTAATTTAAATTTTTAAAGTATTTGTGATGGATTATCATAATTCAGGTAAGAATCAATGTTTCTTGATATTTTTGTTTATATAAATAACGGTTTTTATACCCTTCGTATAACTTCTAAGTAAGGTCTATTTTGTAAAGAATTTTTTTTATTTTTCATATTCCTAAGTCTTTTTTTTTTTATTATAGCCCCCTATAGGGCAATATTTTTTTTTGTATAATTTGCTACACATATAAGTTATGTAATAACGTAAATGTTTCTGCAGATAGCTGCAGATGACAAAGTTATTGAGCTTTAGGCGATTAAGTCACAAAACGGAAAATAACCAACTTTGATTTCAAACGTAATAAGACTTAAGTTTTCTTGACTTTAGGTGCACCTTGTACCTCAGGTATAAAAGTAGTTACCCGCAAATACCTCTACGATCAAATGCAAGAACAAAATTTGCCTAATTTGCAGGAAAAACTAAATTACCTATAAAAACGGCTGTTATCCTCTTGTGGTGATTCGCCGGAACGTTTAAGTTGTTTTAAACAAAGATTTGCACTTTTTAAATCGGCCATGAAACAAAAATGGTCTAAAGCCCAAAGAATGGAAGCAGTTTTTCGAAAGAACAATGAGGTCTGGTTAGGAAAACCTTTATAATATCAGAAAAAAAGCCAAACTTGCCGAGTCGGCCTTCTAAGACTTTTGAAGATTCGAGTGAGAGGACCAAAAGAAGAAAAGTAGAAGAAAGTACGTTCGGTACTTTCTGATGATATTATCGTTCATACATACATAAAAACATATGTTTAAATTTTTATTATAACTTTTTTATTTATAACTTTAGGGTAAAAAGTATGTTAACATAAATTGAAATTGAAGAGAGATTGAATTTGCTACAAATTTGTACCAAAGTTTTTTTTTCTAAGACTAATATAAATTAAGTTGCCATGGAAAAATTTTTAGAATTCGTTTTTCAATGTGGTGGCCCAAATGGTGGGGCTTTCAACACCTAAAATCTTGCAGTGAACCCCCTTACACATCAAAAAAGAAAATCTTTGTCAACCTAAATTTGGAGGTTATTGTTACATTTTGATAGACATTTTGCGAAAATGTTAAAAGCAGTTTTATTAGATGATTGACAAATTTTCTTGGTTATTTCGGTAATACACAAGCATGTGTTATACCATTTTGGAAAGTGCATTAAATAGAAAACTTTTTTAAGCAATTGGCCATTCATGTTCTCATACAATTTTAATTTATTAGAGGTAATCAAACTTTTTTGAAAATAAATGTTTGTACTGAAAAAAATATTTTAAAAAATTATAATAAAAAAAATGCAATGACTACTATTAAATTTAACCACCCATCTATTGCAACAGTTATTCTAGAATATTACAAAAATAGAAAAATAGTATAAATTTTTCATCCATGGTCGTAGCGTTCTCGTATTTGAGGAAAGTAGTACTTGTTAACAACTTTGGAAAAAACATCATAACATAGTAACCACTGGGAAAATATTTTTTTATATTTTTTTCTGGAAAGGTCATAAGGCCTGCTACAACAGTTGCAAGGTTATCCATTATTTACGAACACCCTGTATATATGAAACATACATTTTTTTTTATTTTTCACCTATTCCTTAAAATCATTATGAAATATAATATTGTTATTATCTTTTTCAACTGTTGAAAATAATTTTGTAGTTTCTGAAAATAAATATCATTATTTTTGAAATAAATGTTTCTTTTTGTCAATTTTCGGTGTTAAATATATGTATATTTTACAAAGTCCATTAATTTCAGTTATAATATATCATCTAAAGCTAAAATACACAAAAAAATAGTTTTGGCCACCTAAATCTTTAAAATCGACCTCTGTGCGTCGGCGTCGTCGACGAAGATGTAGTTCCCACGATGCGAAATGTATTCAGGTGTAGCGGGACTTCGTTAGTTCGTTACTGATGTGCGGTAGAAAAAACGGTGAAGCAAAACTTTATGTGACATGTATCCTACATGTGTGTATATGAAGCGGGACTTTGTTTCTTGTTTCTGCTTTCAGCTTTGCGTTTATATATGTACAGTAGATGTTCCGTTATATCGGGACGCTGTTTCTACGTATGCAATCTCGGCGGAATATTTCTTTGTTTCAGCTACAAATATTATAGTTGATGAACTATCGATGATTGCCGGTTATGATGAAGAGGAAATTGTGTAAGACACCGCGCTGACGTTAAGTGGGTGATTGGCGATGATTTCCAGTTTGATTCTGATGATAATGGAGCTTGATGTATTTGCACAGACTCGGTTTTGCTCGTGCAAGATTGAGGAAAGTTTTGTTCGGTTTCCTCTATGTGTTCTTTAGTCGGGGTCACCAGTTATAGGATCACACTTTAACGGATCTTATTTGATCTTATTTCAACCTGGTGAATGAAAGTTGAGTGATTGATTTTGATCAAATATTTATAATTTATTAAATTAAAGTTATAAAGAAATATATCGCAGAAGGCGAGTTATATGCTCAACGAATGGTAAAATCAGAATGCTGCTACTCTATAGGTTTTTCGATCTGCCGACCCATTGTGACTTCGTTCCACATGACGGTAAAAAATACGTTCCACAATTATTCAGTTCGTCAAGTGGCCTAGTTCAGTCGAAGTGATGACGGTTGAGTTCAGGCAATGCCTGTGTCGCTACAAGCTTATCTAGAGAGGGATGAAAACCAATTTCGGCTAACACGATTATAATCGAAGTTGCATTCATATTTCTTTTTCGATGCACTGTTTCTCGCAAATGTCCCAGTTGTGGACCTGCAAGACTTCGATTTTTTTAATAGCCTTTCATGAAGCTTTTGACGCCTATACTTCTTTATTTGCTATCATTCACATCCAAAATCTGCTGTGGGCTCTTAGTCTATTATCTCACACTGCTTTCTCCCCTGCCGTTTGAAAACCTGAAGATGTTTCAAGAAATTTTGAAAAAAAAAACAAAAACTTCAAATCCATACCCACCGTCTTCTTAATTATTTCAGGTCCACGTATGACAGCATCTTTGCTTTCAATACAATATGTATGAACGTACATATGTACATATATAGTTTTTCAATTAAATTATATGTTTGAAATTTTAAGCAAAAAACAATATTTTTTATCAATATTCAAAGTGCGCGGCAGTGTAAAATGGTACTTGGCTAAAATGGACCCAAACAATTTAATTTTGCGATTCGCACACCTTCACGACTAATAGCTTTCCATCCATATAAAATTTATCGAAATCGGTTGGATACTTTTTGAGAAAATTGTACCACAAATTTTTTTTAAGGCTATTTATATATAGATAAAAGAATAGGAAGAAAATTTGAAAATATATTGCGAAACGCAATATGGAGTTGAGATCACTTGAAGTTTTAACTTGACTTATTTCATTTATTTATTTACTTAAATACATTTCGGAAGTTATACTTCCATCGGCAGTAAGTCTTATATAAATAATATTTTTTGTTGGAAAATTTTGGTGTAATATAACTACTACTTACAAAAAAGGCTCTTTGGCATATTTTTAATAAAACTAAATCAAATAATTTGAAAGGCTACATAAAATTTGGCCCCAATGAAAATTGGAACCAAATAAAAAATGACAAATGGCCCCATAAATTTATATGAAAGGCAACAACAACAAAAAAATTAAGTTTTGTGAATTGGGGTGGACCTTTGGCACCTTAATTTTGGGAAATTTGAAAAAAAAAATGCCAATTAGATTTTCGGCACCTCATTTGGGTCATTTAAAAAATAAGTAGGTATGACAATTGAAAGGCCACTTCACGGTTATTAAAGGTCAGCTTTTTGCAGAAATGGGTCTCCCATAAATGTTTTCTTATGAATTTTTAATGAATTCAAAAAAATTGAAGGTCATACCGGTTTTTGGCACCTCATTTGCAAAATTTGCAAAAAATTAATACCACCTAAAAGGCACTAATATCTTTATAAAAGGTCAGCTTGTTGCAGTAGTTGGTCAGCTATTGATTTTATTTAACGATTTTTAAAGTTTTCTTTCAACGTCACGAATGATTTTTTTTCTAAGAATGAAAATTCATAAGAAAATCTATGGCTGACAATTACTGAAACTCACTGATCTCTTATGATGATTTAGTAACCTATAAGATAGTACATATTTTTTTTTAATTAACCAAACGAGGTGCCAAAAATCGTTCATGACCTTGAAAAAAAACTTTAAAATAACTTAAAAAAGAATCAATAGCTGAGCTTTTACATATGTAGATCCTAGTTCCTTTCAGGTGGTATACTATGACCTTGAATTTTTTTTAATTCATTGAAAATTCAGAAAAAAATATATTTGAGTAATAACAGTCGGCTCCTCCTTTGTCGAATTTTCACGGAATATCAAAATTAGTTCGAGTTACGCGCTAGTTATAGCTATCATGGAAACTCATCATTAAAAATTTTGTTCTTCAGTTTTGAGGCATTTGATGAATAAATAAAGCTTAAGACGAAATGAATATTTCTAGCCAAAACAATATTTGAAATGGGCCAAGCCTTCCACTAAAAATGGCTTTTAATATTTTAATGATCATATACACACAGAAAAATAACGCAATGTAAAATCAACATGACGAATTATTGATTTCGATAAAAAAGATGAATTTTTCAATCATTGGATTTCATTTCGATTTAATACGTTTTCATTTTATTTTAACATTTCAAAACATTAATTAATGACTTAGTCGACTGTTAATTTAAAATTAAAAAACAAGTAAACAGGAATTTCATTTTAAATTATATAGTTTTCGCTTTGTTTTAACTTTGAAGTTGTGTTAAAATAAAATGATTCGTATATAAATTCCAAGTTAAAAGAAATTCATGTCAAAAAACAGCGTTTTCATGTTAAAATAACCAGGCATACACTTAAACAACGTTTTTTATTTTGATTCAACATGTTTTGTATTCTAAGGGAAATTTTATTAAATCATTAAGGTTTCATTTACAAATTAATTCATGTGTGAGACCCTGTTGAAATAGCATGATTGAACTCATTTTAACATTGAAATAGAATGAAAATAAAATGATTCAAGTTAAAAGTTCAAATGAGCTCAACTCCATATTGCGTTTTGCCCAGGTACGATAGTTGGCATTGAAATTCTATGTGTCTGAATTTTAACAAATTCCCTCAGAATTATAAAATTAACAGTATTTCCAATGCTGTGTTTTTATATAAGTCGGTAAACATCGATACAAAATTGCGTCTTAAAAGGGTACGAGTCAAGAGTGCATCAGAAAAAAAATATGAATGCAACTTCGGGGGTAATCGTGTTGGGCGAAATTGGTTTTCACCTCTCCCTAAATAAGCTCCTCGGATTACATACTTCGGAATCCGAGACCATTTAAGTGTATAGTTCACCCTGCCAGACCGTTTACAAAATTCAAAACTCTAATAGTCTGGGAGTCGACCGTAAGATTACCTGATGTCTCATCGCGGCCACCCAAAAATTGAATGTCAACAGATAGCTTTAGTCAAAACATTTACAAAACTACTGGTTGGACAAGCTTTATCTGGTTGCAACGGTTAGAAATGCAATTTTCTGGTTGCATTTTTCGCTAAATGTACCAATAATATAAGGAACTTCTAAAAATGGGGTATCAAATGGAAACTAAGACTGTCGTCTACACGATACCAATAGTCGGACAGAATTTTATTGGCTGTTGCCACGAGTCCGACCACTTTTCTAAGACTAGGGATTTTGTGCATCCTTGAATGAAAATGAAGAAAAAGTGGGCGTTAGGAAATAACGCCCAAGGAAATAGTGCCCAAATCGATTTGGAAACATCGCCCAAAAACATTTTATGAAAGAAAGCAAAATTAGGAAATATCACCCAAAATGAGAAAAAAATGTATAACAACAATTTGTTCAGTGTTTTTTTGGGCGTTATTTCCAAATCGATTTGGGCGCTTTTTCCTTGGGCGTTATTTCCTAACGCCGAAAAAGTGGTTAAAGCCACTTTCTTTTCTGATATGATTTTACTCAGTTTTCCCTAATGTAGAACCCAGTGATAAAAAATTACCATTTGTTGCAAAATTGGTTAGACTGGTCACCACAGCCAAAAAAAAGGCTGTTCGACCATTGGAATCCTGTAGAGGACAATCTTACCTTTCGTTTGATACCCCATTAATAGAAGTTGCTTAAATAAAAGGGGTACATTTAGCGTAAAATGCAACCTCAAAAGTGCTTTTTCTAACCATTGCGACCAGATAAAGCTTGTCCGACCAGTAGTTTCGTAAATGTTTAGACTTAAGCAATCAGTTGGCATTCAATTTTTGCGTGGCCGCGATGGGCTCTGGACCTTTGGCACCTCATATGAGGGAAATTTGATAAATAAAAATGCCACCTCTTATTGGTCAGTAATTGGTCAGATGGTAAACATTTTTTGCTAAATTCCCTAAAATGAGGTGCCAAAAATCGTTTTGACCCCGAAATTTTTTTTAAATTCATAAATATTCATACAATCTATGGCTGACCAATTACTGAAAATAGTTGACCTTTTATCACGATCTAGAAATCTTTCGGATAGTGTACATGTTTTGCAACCCATAAATTAGGTGCCAAAAATCATGCATGACCTTGAGCGACCTTGAGAAAGTTTAAAACTTGATTATAAGTTATCTAGGGCTGACCAATTTCTGGGACTAGTTGACCTTTTCTGACCAATAAGATGACATTTTTGTATCAAATATGAGCTGCCAAAGGTCCAGAGCCTGAAAAAAGGTGTTCTGCAATTTAGTTTCTTCCATAAATTCTCGGAGTGGGTAGAATATATACGTAAAATATGTTATAGATCTTACTAGTTGGAAGCTTATGCATCACCTGCAACAACTGTTATGACCTCCGGATGTCTGTAGATTTCTTTATTAAAAACTCCATCTCTATTCATACGTTCCCAGCAAAACAATCGTGATAGGTGCAGGTATCAACTATTCGTAGTTCATTGTCGGAAAGTCTCTTGGATCAGGTTAGCTTCAAATCCAATAAATGATATCCCTTGGCGGTTTATTTATTGTTCATCTACACAGTCGGCAAGCAAGTTAGATTTATGCATGTTATTATTGATTATTATTTTCACAAACGCGTCTGAGCAAGGGCTGCCTGCTTATGGTTGCTGTTATGTGTACCATCGTATGTATACCATTGTCAATAGGTGCGACTTATAAGCACTCTCAGCTTGACTGACAAGAAAAAATTGTAAAAAATTAAACCGGTGTGTTTGTTATAAAAAGTAAGTATACGCCACAGTACACAAACGTAATGTAATATATTGCGCAGCTTGTCAAAATTAAAAGTATCAGTAATTTAAATTAAACGTAAACAAAACAAAAAATATTGACATTTGACAAGTAAACGAACCCCCGGACCCGCCTTTTTCACCAATAATTATTAAGAAAGATGCGCTGAACTGAATTTTGAAGTAGGTATGCCCTAAAATTTTACTGGCAACTTTCATCTGTAAAAATTATCTAATTTCAAATAAAGAAGTTTAAGTGAGCTCTTATCCATATATTGCGTCGCCCAGTTACAACAATTGGGCTGTAGTAGAGAAGAGCTCACTTAAGCTTCTTTGTTTGAACTTAATTCATTCGCTCCATTATTTTTAATTTTCTTCAAAATCATAATTGTGTAATTTCTTTTAGATTCGATCAGATTAAGTCTAGAAATAATTTCCAATGCAAAACATTTTGAAAACTAGCTTTAAAATTGATTCTAATCCCTTGGGAACATTTTTCAATACTTTGGATTATCTTCTGTTAAATTTTGTACAAATCAGTACCTATTATTTTTTTATGAAAGTATACATTCAGGCACATAATTAAGGACATTTAAAACATATATATACTGACTTACTTCAACATAACTTTTGTTAATATATTGAAATTTGGAACCATGTTCTGACCTAAATTGTGTAGCCTCTGTTACAATCCTTGACCTTGCTTTTGACATCCAATCCACTATTCATAATTTGTTTAAGAGTAAGTATCTTCAAACTTTACACACATTTATATTATTTTAGAATGCAAAATAAGCTTTTTTACTTTTCAGGATTATAGTTCATTTATGTTGGGCGCCATTTTGAATTGTATGCTTAATGTTTTTTGCTAAATAACTAGCTTTTTTTAACTTGAGAGAGACTAGGAATGCATATGGCAAACGTTGTTGAAATCACTATTCTCTACAACTTTAGTTTTATAACAAATGTTTACATAAGATTAAAATTGTTGAACTTAATTAAATGCAAAATCTCGTTTGCTTTGGAGTTGAGATCGTTCAAAAGCTATTGAACTCATTTCGCAGGAATTCTCACAGTCAGTATTAAGGCTTTAAGCTTTAAACAATGATTCATAATAAAGGTAAATTCTGCCTAATGCAAATGTTTCTTAAATTCAAAATGGCACAGAATGCAAATGAGCTAGACTGATTGCTCAGGTAAGAAGCCCTTCTAAATGTTTTTTTTTTTAATACACATTCCAAATGGTTTAACTAAAACTAGGTATTTATTTACTATCTACATATTTGTAAAATTAGTGCATTTTTATCTTCGCTTTAAGAAAAGTAGCATGTTAAATACAACAACAATTTGGTATAACTTTGTATTTTTGTTGTATTTAGCATGCAACTTTTTTTTAAGCGAAGATAAAAATGCATTAAAAAATAGGGCTTATATTGCGTTGCCTTAAGCATCATATAGATATTCCGATATTGAACAAAGGAGTCTACTTGATCTTTTAAAAAAGTTGTGACTTTGTTTCTTTGTTGTATACATGTACATATTTTTGGTACGGATGGATGAACTTCTTTCTTTTATAGAACTTGTAAACACTCAGCTTTCTTATACTATTCTAAAAACTAATTCCAACGAGTAGAATCCCATTCCCATTATAGCACAATTTTTGTCATCAATTGCATAATGTCACAAATTAACTTATTTACCCTTGAAGTCTCGACGATTCACATTCAATGTTATTCAAATCCCAATGAGCACACCGATTAGTCTTAGTCCTCTATCATCATGTTTATCTTTTAGAGAAGAATAACAAATCCTTTTTGTTTTTTTTTTTTCTATTTGCTTAACTCTCGAATTAATTTACAGACGAATGCACGCGGCTTATCATCATATCCCCTTTGTCTCAAATACTTATGACTCTTATCTGCCAGACGAATCGTTGTCATCCAGAGATTGACAATGCAAATAATACATTATTGACAGAACGCATGTCATCATGCCTGCATCCAAAAGCTTATAGGGACTGAAAACTGAAGTCAAGGACTTCATGATTCTAAAACCTCCGCAAGAGTTTAACTTTACTATACAATAAGAAAAACCCAAGGAGGATTTCAAAGCGAGTGAGAAGAGGAGGAAAAAGATTACTTCTTCCCGTTGACACACAGGATAGAAAGACAACAACCATACACACATACTCTCATATACAGATTAGAAGGATGTTCGACAAACAAAACAAAAAAAAAATGGCAGAAAAAAAATTATTCCGGAATTTTTCAATTTAACGCCCAATAACTTTGGTGAAGCTTTAAGATTGATGGGAATTTAAATTACGTGTCTGTGGCGTTGTGCGGCTGCAGAGCAGCAGCAGCAGCTCTAAGTCTACAACTCCACAGCGGCAAACTGCTGCCATTTTGTAGGTTCATCTCCCTTGCTTCTATTTGCTGTCTCGCTTTCCTGTTTGACAGTTTTATTCTTTTCTGTAATTTAAACAAAATGCATAAAATAATGTCAGCAGCCTTTCTCTTGCTCGCATGGGAATTTTTTGGGACTCCGCATGTTGTGTTTATGCATCTAGATATATATATATACATACAGAAGCCAGGATAAGGCACAGGAACAGGAAACACACTGCATATCCCTTCAGAGCCACCTCGCCTTGCCACACCATGATAGTGTGGGGAATTTTTTTTTTTTTATTTAAGTGTCACCACAGGGCTGTCTCGTGGTTTGTAGGTCGATTTCTAGCTTTGAGGAGCTACAATTTTTACTGTCCTCTTCCTTATCAGACCCCCCCCCCCCTCTTTGGTTTTGTATGCGTGTATCCTGGCACAAATGCGGTTGTGAAATAGAAATATTTTTGTGGAACAGGAACGCGCTCCGCGTGAACGTAAATAACTCACACAGGCTTTCCCGTTAGAGTCAGAATTCAGTTTAAACTTTTCAGCACGGATGTATAGCGTTCTAGATTTGTGTCGACCGACCCGGACGGAGCAGGGTGCGAAAACGAAAAAGTGAATATGCGGTCTCTGGAATGCAATACTTTACGAGGATTGCATAAAGCGTTTTTATGTGAAACACAAGGGGCTTTTCGGGGGTATTAGGTTAAAGCATAGCTCCGTATACGTTTTGCCAGAGGGAAGAAGAATGCTGACAGTGAATATATAGTGTAGATTTTAGGACAACATTTTATAATGTTGACAGTCAACTTGATTACTGAATAAAAAGAGTAAGAAAGAGATAGAGGGAATCATATATATATGTGTGTGCTAACGAAAGAGAGGAGGGATTTTAGAAAAATTGGATGTGAAATGGATTTTGGAAGCACAGCTTTCACTATTTCGGTACTATGTGTGACTTCTGATGGATTATAGGCGACACAAAAAACTGTCACAACTTAATTTATATTATAATATCTACCTTTACGTAGCCACCTGTATACTCTTTGGAAAGGAGCAAGGAAGGGGTATGCTTTGATGCAAGAGAGGAGCTTGTTTGTATTAATAGTACGATAAGCAGTGGTTCCCAAACTTTTTTATCTGTGGAACCCTAAACAATGCCCAAATATATTTCGGAGCCCGTTCCTGACAATAACAAAAAATGAAATACAGCACATTTCAAAATCAATTTTTTATTTAGTGTGAACTGTGAAGAATGAATCTGTTTCATTGTTTGATTTATAATTGTTTTTAAACTAACTTCTATGTCCGAAAGTTGTATTCGCATATCTGGGGCAGCGTCCAGCCTCGATCTGTATTTAGTTTTTGTGTAAGTGTACGCTGAAAAGCCTACTTCACAGCGGTACGTCCTACGTTGTAACGAAATGTAGCAAATTTAATATAGATTTCTGGGCAAGCTCAAGGAATTCATTCTTAATAACAATCCAAAATTCGTTTAATGATACAGAATCAAATACAAATTTTTATGAAGAGGAGCTCTGCAGATCAATCAGGGATTCGTATTCCGGTATACTCAGGGTCACAGGCTTGTTGGTTTTCATTAGAAATGGATTTTGGACCCACTCGATGGCAGTATTTGTATCTGGAAAGTAATCCAGCATGGATCTTTCGAAACTAACCAAATGGAGAGCAATAACATTGCTAATATCTGCTCTGAGATCAAGCATGTTTTCTTGCAAGAATTCATGTTAAACTGGAAACACTCAAAATTGTTCTTTTGTACACATGACATAGTCCAGTGATATTGTATTTTTACCATGCAAATTGTGGAGTTTTCGGGGGTGCTGAATCCGAATCTGAGGTTTGCCATCAAAATTTCGTGACGCAACATGGACAAAAAATGCAAAAAAACGATACAAAAATGCATTTTTTGGGAGTTTTTCATGTATGGGTCGAAAACCACCAACTATTCGAAAATTACATCAAGGTATCATTGAAAACATACACAATTTCCAATAAATCCCTATTTAAGGTTTTTTTCTGCGACAGCCCATTTGGACTCAAGCGCTAGTCGAAAATTGATGTATTTTTACTGTTTTCGAAAATCTATTCGAACTCAGCGCATCGAAGACCATCAGAAAAGTATATCATGGTTCATGTTACAGACAAAAGTTCAAATTTTGTCACACAAAGTAATTTCTTAGCGCTTTCGAGTGGATTTTCGAAAACAGTTAAAATACGTCAATTTTCGACTAGCGCTTGAGTCCAAATGGGCTGTGGCAGAAAAAAACCTTAAATAGGGATTTATTGGAAATTGTGAATGTTTTCAATGTTACCTTGATGTAATTTTCGAATAGTTGGTGGTTTTCGACCCATAGGTGAAAAACTCCCAAAAAATGCATTTTTGTATCATTTTTTGCATTTTTTTTTGTCGCAGAAAAAATCCTTGAATAGAGATTTATTGGAAATTGTGTATACTTATTGTACCTACTTTGATGTAATTTTCGAATAGTTGGTAGTTTTCGAGCCATTCATGAAAAATTCCCAAGTAATTGATTTTTCCTGCAGAGCTGTGGCAGTTTTGTTGATCTTCTCGAAAATGTCTGCAAGAAAAGCTAATTTCGTAATCCATTGGTCATCATGCAATACATCAAAGAGGTTTAAGGTTGAAGATATATTTTTTCCAGTTTGAACACATTCAACTCATCACGAAGTTGAAATAACCTGGATTAAGCTTTCCCTCTGGAAAGCCATCGGATTTCAATATGAAGATGAAGCGATTCGTACTGACTGCCCATATCATTACACATTAATTTACGCAATCTCGATTGGAGAGGACGACTCTTTACTAAATTTACTATTTTCACAGCTTCACCGAGACCTTTTTTTTAAATCAGTTGGCATTCTTTTCATAACAAGTGCATAACGATGGAAATTACAATGACTACTGGTACTTCTAGGAGCAAAGTTTTTAACCCTTTAACCTTTCCCACCATTGCTGCGTATATCAAAACATTTGCCCCAATTAATGATGTGTTTACTTAAAACTGTTTATGACCTTGAAGTTCACACTTCGATTAAAAAATATAAGCTTAAAAAAAAATTGTAAACATTTTTTTTTGTGGAAATTTTTTATTTTTTTTTCTTTTATCGTTTATTTGTATTTTACTGTTTATACTTCAAGAAATTTGTGGAACCCTGAACCCTGGGGTTCCGCGGAACACACTTTGGGAATCGCTGCGATAAGGTATGTAAGGTATGCAGGTGCACACATACAAAGCTTAAAATAAAACAATCAATTTGTTTACCTTTATTTTTCCATCCCATAATTAAAACCATATAACCAACTTCCTGCACCAAAAAAATATCCCAAATACTATTACCTTTCCACTAAGAGCCCTCTGAAATGAATATTTTTGAAACAAAAACGCATCCACCCAATATAATTTCTATCAGCCACGGCGTAAGTATTCTGTCCGCAAACATTTCATATTTTTGCGTAAATATTTAATAAAAACGCTCAATCCAGCTGTGAAAATATTCAACGATTAGCAAACTCTAAATATTTTATTAATTTTGATTTTATTAAAGATTAACGTTTTATTTGCATCCGAAATTAGCTCACCGCGGGATGCTTTTAGCATACTTTTGTATACATTCACATTGTGTGTATAAATGTATGTAGGTATGTAAGACCTTAATGCAAACGAATAATTCATAATTCGCAACGGTAATTGCGCGTCCATTTTGTGTTTGCGAATCGAACACTGAAACACGGCCAGCAGTATTACCATGAACTTAATGTTTTGCCCACCTTTTGGTTTGTTGGTATAAACGCATGCATACATATGTACACATATTTGATTAAAACAAATATTGGATGAGTCATGTGTGTAAAATCAATGTGTCTACTTCCGGTGCGCGGTGGTGGTGTGCTGTTAAAAAGGTAAAATAGAGGAACAAGTGGAGATTTATTCTTTTTTTTTGTAAAACGGTAGAATCAGTATAACTGTGGCTTGCTATTCAAACCACTAAGAGGAATCAGGTATTCCATATTGAATTTTGTTGTTTTTTTCGAATATAGAATACTTATAGAAGGCATACGTACTATCTGTAAACTGTCAGCTCTATCCTGTAGGATAGGTTGCGTAGGTACACAGTAAAATCATCTGGCACCCTTCTGAGTTTTTTTGACAACCTGCAGATAAGAATTTCAAATAAATTTTATCCAATCGAATTCATTGTTGTTGACAGTATTGAATATGTGTTTTTTTGTAAGTGAAATACTGCATTTACTTTTTCTTTAAAAACTGACGTATGTTATTTATAAATCCTTGTTTTTGTTAATTTTAAATTTTTTGCCTACAATCAGAATCAAAAATACAATTTGTATTTCCTCTACTAGTTGTCACTCATACTCGACGTCATATTGTACAAATCCAACAGATACATAGGTATATGTTCTGTACATGTACAGTACATGTACGTACATATGGTATTTTTGATTTGTAATCAGAAAATACTTCCAGATTTATGTCATCAATGCATTTTGCTAAAGGCCTAAGGGCTTGGACAAATTCTCAGAAGCACTTTCCCGTAATAAAAAAAACGAAGTTTTTTTTTACACAGAAGAGTGCACTCTAGAGAGAGGAATGATAACTATTTCTGTTGAAATATGGAAACGTATTTAGAGTGAAACGGAGAAATAAAAACAGAAGTTTTCTATTTTAAATCGAAATTCGGAACTAACATTTGTTTTAATAAAAACAAAAAGCGATAAACAAAATGTTTGTTCACGTAACTCTTAAAACTACGAGTTCCTACGAATTTTGATACAATTTCATTTTTAATATGCGCTTTGACAGAACTTTCGGCTAAATTCGTAGTTTTTCGAAGTAAACGAAAAGATAAAAAAGGTGCGTTTTATTGGGATGTATAGCTATAGTACAACAATGCTGGCACCAATAAAAAGCTATAGGTTCTCACTTAAATATTCACTCTGCGTTTTATCTCTAGGTTGGTAGGCATGTGACTAATTTCAAAAGTATTCGCCATTAAAAATTCAAACAAAAAGCAAAGCTACCAACCTAGTTCAGCGCTGAATTAGTTTCAACTTTTCAAAACTTCAACTTCTCAACTTTTATATCCACTTTTTTACTTGTAGGATGTCCCATCCTACAGAGACATAAGTCCTGAATTTTTAGTCGAAAATGGGACATAAGTCCCGAATAAAACAAAAACATTTTGTGGCTAGGAAGATATATAGAATAAATTCAAAGTTTTTTAGATTAGATACTTAAAATGCAACTTCGCATCCACCCCAAATCCTATAGTGGCCCAAGCAGGGCGGTTGTAAGGGGCAACATTCCCCCCATACATACCTTACTGTTTATTCGCCGTAATGCTGGTTGCCAGTACTGTATTTATGAAAGAAAAGGCAAGTGTAAATAAGATCAATGCCAGCACCCAGCATTACGGAATATAAACAGTGAGATATGTGGTGCAGGGAATTAACTTCACGGGAACTACCTTCACATGGGAATTAACTGCACCACTAATGGGAATTAATTTCACTTTTTTGAAGTGAAATTACTTCCCACTGAAAGTAAGTAATAATTTCACTTTTTTGTGGGAATTAATTTCACTTTAATTTGCGTTTCTTTAAGTCCAGATTCATTAAATGCAAAAGAAACATTGCATACACCCAGCCTCGCACCCACCCCAAATCCTATAATGGGCCCAAGCAGGGGGGTTGCAGGGGGGCAGCATGCCCCCCCATACATATCTCACTGTTTATTCGCCGTAATGCTTGCTGCTAGCACTGTATTTATGCTTGCTGCTAGCACTGCAAATTTCTTTTGCAGTTAAAGAATCGGGATTTAAGGAAACACAATTTTACATTTTTGTAATTTCTATCATATCATAGGTGGGAAATAACTTCACACAATTTTCGGATGAAATTATTTCCCACCTTTAGGGGGAAATTACTTCACAAAAAAAAGGTGAAATTAATTCCCACTACTGGTGAAGTAAACTCCCATGTGAAGATAGTTCCCGTGAAGTTAATTCCCTGCACCGAGATATGTATGCTTGCGAGGTGGGTGTATGGAAAGTTTCTTTAGCATTCAAATCTTGTAACTGTACTGTGCATTGGAGTAGGTACTACCGAAAAAAATAAATCGAAAGAACAATACCGGTTCTATCATTACGTCAGCTGTGGTCTCTTTAAATTGTCTCTATAGGTACATATGCAAAAAAAAAAAAAATATAAGTGTCCTTATAAGGACACAAGTCCCGGAAAAGAAATTCGAGACTTATGTCCCTGCGCCATCTAATTGTATCGCTAAAGAACAAACAAAAATATAATACCGACACAAATCAACTATTTTTTTAATGCTTTTTTGGTTTGGTTCGATTCAGGAATTAATTTTAATGTTAAGGTTTTAACAAAATAACAATTTTGCAAATATTTTGTATGCGAAGCGTTTTGGAGTTTGATTCCATCTTCAGGCGAATTACAATTATATTTCACAAAAATATGAGTTGATGAAAAATTGTACGTCGTTGGCGTCATTATTTAATTTTGCCATCCATCGGTTGGGCTAAGACTTCTGATAGTTGACAGCTATAAATCGTGGACTTGCGTAGACCAGTGCGTAGACTGCGTACACTTGTGTTAACTTGCGTAGACCTGCGTGCACTTGCGTAGACCTGTGTAGACTTGCGTGGAACTACGAATGATTGCGTTTCCGTAGACTTGCGTGGACTTGTGTAGACTTGCGTGGACTTGTATGGAATTGTGTTAACTCGCGAAGACTTGCGTTTACTTGCGTAGACTTGCAATTGCGAAGACTTGCGTGGATTTATGTAGACTTGATTGGACTTGCACATTCATTGACATCCGTAGACCAGCGCAAACTTGCGTTAACCTGTGAAGACTTGCATAGACTTGCGTATGGTTGCATTTGCGTGGACTTGCGTGCACTTGTGTAAACTTTCGTAGACTAGCATAACATGCATAGACTAGCGTTTGCGTAGACTTGCATTGATTTCTGTAGACTTGCATAGACTTTTGTGGACTTCCGTTGACTTGCTTTGATATGCGTAGACTTGCGTGGACATGTGTTGTGTATACTTGCGTGGACTTACGTAGAATGGTGTGGACCTCCGTAGACTTGCGTAGACCTGCGTTAACTTGCGTAGACCTGTGTAGACCTGCGTATGCGTAGACCTGCGTAGCTTTGCGAAGATCTGCAAAGACTTGCGTAGACCTGTGCTGACGTGCGTAGACATGCGTAGACCTGCGTAGACTGGCATGGTTGCGTGGACTTACGTGGACCTGCGTAATCTTGCGTAGCCTTGCGTCGACTTGCATAGAAGAAAAATATCCTTTTATATGTTGTCACTGTGTGACAGTGAAAAAATACTTGAACAGATCTTGGTAGAAGTTATAGGTCCTTTTGAGCTGAAAGAGATGGTATACTTGAAATTTTCAATACACCTCCAAACACACATTTTACAGCCAAAAAACTGTTATTATGTACTTTTTGAGTATAGAAGCATGAAACTACACCATTTTTCATTCGATTTTAATTTTCTTTACTAACTAAAAAAAAAAGATTAGTAATATAGCTTTTCATCCATATTGTGTCGCATTTCTTGCTCAAAAAGAAATTCCAAGAGTTTTAGTCAAAAGAATTTCAAACTTTGCGTTTTTTATCTGATTTTGTGATTTTTAAGTACAATTTTATATACTATATATTATAGTTTATATACTATATAGTTTCGGATAGCTATCCGACACATAACACTATCCAGCAAATAAGAGTTGCTGTTATTTATTTTTTGTTATATCGTCAAAGTCTCGGATAACCTAACCCGTGGATAAATTTACCAGACACCTACAGTTTGAGAACAATAATAAAAATCAAAAACATACTGAAAATCACTGAAAATTCAATTTTTGTTGTCAAAACTAAAAATATTTTTCATTTTAATTGGAAATGTCACTGGTTTCTAGGATTTAAATTCAGTATGAGCCGCGAAGGATTAAAAGAAGCTCAGGAGTTAGGCATTCGGAGCGTCCAATCCTCGAAAAACAACATAGGACTTAAGATTTTGGCCTACAAGCAAGTGTTGAAAAATACAATACCTAGGGCCAGTTTTTCAGTTCAGGGTCAGCTCTGAGTTAAATCACAGTAAGCTAATCCTGAAAATAAATTAACCCTGAGTTAACTCAGGAACATTTTTTCAGTAGAGGACTAACTCTATCTTTGTTGTCAAAAATCTAGGGCCAACGATGTGCGACACTATGGATATCACCCTTCTAAGCCTTTCACGCATCGGAATAGAGATGGCGCCACAACGAAATTGCACTAACAATAACTGTCCTTATCGAAATCGAGATGGCGCCACAACTGAAAAGTCCCTCAATTTGGTCCCTGAGTTAACTCACCAAATTAGACGTGTTAACTCGGAGTTAACTTAGGGCCAGTTGTACAAATATTTAACTCGGGGTTCAGGAATTTTAACTCACCGACTTCGGAGAATGGACTGAGGTTCAACGATGTTTCAGGCACTAAATTGGCTACTATAACATGCTTGAACCTTGAACCATCGTTGAACCTCAGTAATTCCGCTGAAATTAGCCAATACAAATATTTTAACCACGGATCAAAATTTGAACCACGTTTGTACAACGGGTCCTTAGGTTTTCAATTCACTGAAAAACACGTTTATGGAGTTAACTCAGGTTTAGCCCCGAGACTAGAATGATCTCGCACTTAAGAACTGGCCCTTCTAGTCCTACAAATTGGCGTCTGATGTCTAATACGGCAATCTCACTTGGACTCATCCGTGATATATTTATGTAGTGAGTGCCTTTGTCATACGAAATTTGTACTCATCAATGATTTTTGTCAAAGAAGTTTCTTGTTATAAAATTAAAATTTTGAGGTTATGACTATGGGTTTTTGCTATAGCAACAATTTTTTTGTACCGAAAATTGAATAATAAAAAATATGGCAAGTCTTACTAAGTAATGACATGAGTGATTACCTTAAATATTTTTCAATACAAATTCTGAAAAAGGTCCCTATAACCTTAAGACTCTAGGACCCTCCAAAGATGCTTCTGAACCTGTTCTTAACGGTGTTTCCAATAATTTTATATCGTTACTAAAAGTTATCAGATCGGCAACATAGATTGCACCCGGTGCCAAACCTGCCTGTAGTCAAAATAAGTAATTTATTGCCTAGGGCGACACTTTGAAAGGACGGCAAAATCAAGGAAAACTCAAGCAACTCAACTTGGTAAGCGCATTAACTAAAAAAATAAAATTTGTTTTGTCAACAATTTATCAGTTTCTATATAAAAAGCAATATATCCCTTCGGAGGTGCGTCAGTCAAAATTAATTGACATTGTAACCAGGTTGGAACATTTAGATTTGAGATAGAGAAAAGCTAGTGTTTCACAAAAATTGACATTTCTTGAATTAGGGGTGTCGTTCCGTGTCATGTCGTTGAAACCTAAGATAATGTGAAATATGTACAAGAAATAATCTGAAGTGATCACATTGAACCGTTCTGATTGATCTAAAGATGCATATTTGTCCGAGTGCAATACTTCATTATTTCCATAATTTATTAATCCACTTTATCCCAATTAAAGAATATACTCGTTAAAACAACACTACTTTTCGCAAACTGTTGTGTTGGGTCAACAAAAATGATTAACACAACATTTTCACAATGTTTCCAATTCATTTGAGTACACAATGTATCTATGTAAACCACCAGATTTACGACTTTTTAACGAGACGCAGTCATGCTTTATGAAAGTTAATTAAAAATCCTTTTTTGTGTGTGTGTTTTTTTTAAATAATTTTAACCAACCAAACTCATATGTTTTCGTACAAAAATTTGCCACATATTTGCTATGGATGATGAGGCAAATGACCCGAGCACACAATGGCGGGCGGTGTAAATGTGAATTCTCTTTCACAAGTATCCCACTGGGGCAATATTGAATTAAAATTAAATTTTTATTGACTGGAAATGTGTTAAATTTTTTTTTTTTAATTTTTTTTCTTAGTTTTTTTTTTTTATATATTGAATTTTCATTCATTTAAAAAGTTTTTCAGTTTTTGCCCGTTGGCTTTTATATCAAACAAAATCAATGTGTCCTGCAATCAGGAGGTAAATAAATTAATTTTCTTTGTTAACAGCGCCAGCGGGAGTTATCTTTTGCGTTGAAAAGGTTTATCCCGGCTTAAATTAAAAAAAAACTGTAGGTATGATATTTTTATATTAAAAATAAAACAGAGCTGCTTGATTAACTTTATTAAGTTTCATTGTTCAACATGAAGAATTTATGTATACAAAATAAAAATTGGTTTTCGGTCTTAAATTAGACCACTGATAGAAATGAGGAAAATTAATAGAAAATCCTCCTTAACTCATGCATTCATTTGAACCGAAAGGAGTGTAGGTAGGTATTTGAGAGTGAAATAAGGCAGCAGTAATGAGTTTCAAGTAATCAAAGCCACTTTCAAGGATTGAAAAATGGGTAAATGGATAATTTATCTGGCGTTTTTCTTTTTTGGCTCTGAGCAAAGCTCTGAGCAGAGGCTGTGCGATTAGAGCAGAGCTCCGAGCAGATTATGATCAGATTCCTCAGATTTAATTATGAAACACACTTGAGCACTGAACTGTCATTTCATAGATAATTTTGGTAAATTTCGTGAAATTTCTTGCAATTTTTTTACAATTGACGGTTGACGGGCGACTGTCCAGGAACTGTCCAGAGAATCCATTTTAAATTACATATGTTCAGCGTTTCAATCGATTCGCTCGGTCATTTTATCCTGAGCTAATTGAGCAAGCTCTGAGCTAGCTCCGATGGAAGAAAGAAACACAAATTTTTTGCTCTGAAATGTCTGAGCTAAAAAAGAAACATAGAATTTTTGTTTGACAGTTCCGTGATCTGCTCTGAGTTAAAAAAGGAAAACACCAATCGTTAATTTTTTATGACGATTTGGATTTTTTCATTCTATGTTTTTTTTCGAAAAGTGCTAAAAACTTCAAAAACTTAATATTTTTTCTTGAAAATTGTCCGTTAATTGTTTGTGATAAACTCAATTTGGTCGTGCAAGGTTTTCTATGTTTTGTTTTGGGGAATCTATTTTCAATGAGTGTCAAGTTATGTCAAGTGAATGATTTGCTGTATCTAATAATTAGTTGTGACAATTGAATTTGTCGTTCAATACTTTCTATGTTTTTTTGATGTTTTACTAACTTGCGTTTCCCGAATGGCGGTAGAAACTTCTTATACTTAATGGTTTATGGCTTATTAATTTACCGTTAGTAAGTCATCGATTAGTAAACAGAATTTGGAATTTTTTTTGTATAATGTTTTCTATGTTTTTTGGGTTCCTTCTTAACCTCATATCAAGTTCCACTTATCGTGATATGTCTAGTAAGAAAAGCTAATAAGAAATATAGAATTTGCTGAAAAATGCGTCAAAGATGCTTTTCTAGCTTCACATTTATAGGAAACAAATCATCAAAAAAAACATAGAAAACACTGCATAACAAAATTGAATTTGTCACAACTTATTGACGACTAATTAATGGTAGCTTAATAACAATAAAATATTAAGTATTAGAAGATCTACCACTCTCAAAAAAAAACATAGAAAACATAGAACGACAAATTCAAAATTATCACGAACAATTAATGACAACAAATTATCTACCGTCCGATTTTTGGATCCATGATAGAAGACATAGAAAACATAGCATGATCAAATTGAATTTCTCACAATAAATTAACGACTTATTAAAGGCAAATTATTGAGCCCTAAACAATTAAGCATAAAGAGCTTCTACCACTTTTCGACTGGGTGCTTTTCTAGCTTGATGTCAAGTGAACAAAGCACAAACAAAAAATATAAAACATTGAACGAAAAGTTCGAAATTGCCACAACTTATAAAATACTTACTAACGAAAAATTATCCACCTACGTAGTTTGGTTCCATGAAAGCTTGCTTTGCTGTCTTGACACTCATGCAACAACTTGACGGAATTTAGTGCATCATTCTTCTGCACACCTAAAGTATTTTTTGCTGTTGGTTCTCAATTCTACGCTTTTCGAATACCTTTACAACCTGAACCTTACCTGACAATAGGTAAGCAAGATAGCCTGAACTAAGATCTGAAAGGGATTAAGGGTCGATTATTTGAAGAGGTTATTCATACTTTTTTCGGACTTGGTAGATAATTAAACATATTATTAACAAAATGAAGATTTTTTAGGAATCGCACCTTTTAAAGGCAATCTATAACTACTTATAGGGATACAAGAAAATACTGTCCGCAAGGCAAGGCAATCTATAACAACTTATAAGGATACAAAAAAATACTGTCCCTTCATAGCTGAAGTGCATTTCTCTGGTGATCCCTACTCTTTTTTCAAGACAAATTTCTATTTAACTTCTTCTCCAACATTCTACTTAATGCGTGATTAACTGTTACAATCCCTACTGTGATTCTGATTCGTATTTCTCATAGCCTATCATAAGCAGAAATAAATCAGCCATTAAACCGCTCGAAGTAGGTAGGTACATAACAAATAAATAAAAACAAAAGAATCGTGTATACATATCAGATCAAAGTTTCCAAATCCCACATCATCATCAGGCTTCTAGAGTTTTACTGTCACTGTAGCTGAAAAGTAGGTATCATCTTCCATCGCCGCTGCCGCGCCATATAATATGATAGCAGGTAACCTCCTGAAATCTGATACCTTATGACATTTTGACTTTTCATCGTGTCTGTTACACACTGTAAGCTGTTGACTCATCTCTCAATTGAATTTAGCTCTTATACAGATATACCTTATCCGCTGCAGTCCCCGCACTTAGCGAAGCTCTTAGCCTCTGTGACTATGCGATGTGACTCTTTCCATTCAAGTTCCCATAATCAAATTCGCAATCATCTTATCCATTTAAATTCCATATAAACCCTTTGTTTTTTTTTTTTTTTTTGTCTCCTGCTAGCAGGGAGAACACGACTTAAACATAGGAATCACGAGAACAAGTACGAATGACAGGATAATAAAAAAAAATATAAAAAAAATATATCAGCCCAGAAAAGTAAACCCCTTTCACTGTGCTGTCCTCCCAACCAAAGCATCAGAAACCATGACTAAGTGAGTATAACAAAAACTCAAGTCGGGTCGGAAGAGAGTAAAGTAGCATGAACTTTCATCCCTGCTTATGGATGATGACATTTTGATTCCTGTCTTTTTATTTTCTTATGGTCTCTGTGTTTTTTTTTTTTGTATGCTATTGCTGCTGATCCTTTTTGGGGGATTTATATTTCATTCCTTTTTTCTTTTGATTTTTTTTTTGTCTTCTTTTTGCTTCTTGTTACATTGTCGCGGCGAGGTTTCATTTTTACATATCCTGTCACATATTCGTTTTGGATTTCAAGATTTCACGAATGTGTTGACGGAAAGCGCAAATCGTATAGGAGTTCCGGTCGGTCGTAAGTACAATATTATCCGTTGAGTGTATTTCTTATAGGATTAAAGAAACTCTGAAGGGAATTGAATGTCAACAATAGCATACCATGGGAGAAAACTATTGACTTTATCAATAGTTAAGGTTTAGAGTTTTAAGCTGTTAACACATACATACTATCTGAAACTTACTTTGAGCTGGTAACCCAACTAACCATTAAGATGATAATATCCTTCAAATATACTTGATCAAAAAAAATTTTGATGCAGTTTCTAGGTAAGTCCACATGCATATTTATATGTTTGAGAAAAATTAGCAATAAATTAGCTACTCTGATGGTTTACACGATTTTGGGCACGAAGAAGTAAAAGTCATTCTAAAGGTAATTTTTGTAGCTGATATTATTTACTGTCAACAAAATTTGCAACCTTTCCTAAAAGTACAAATTTTGTCTGCAAATTCATTTCAAAAATAAACTCCGAAGCAAACTTTCAGTTGTCAAACCTTTATGCCTTTCTCTATCGAGATCAAGATGACGCCACAGCGAAAATTACACTTAACAAAACTTCCACTCTCGAAATCAATATTTTTTTTTTTTTTTACTATCCGATGGAAATCTTCTAAAGACACTCGGTAAGAATAGGTACCAAGTAGTGTGGGACTCTTACCGCACTAAAACCACCGGTGAATCAGGACCAATCTATGAAAGATCGACAAATGATTTTTATTTCTTAACTTTTAAATCGCATCGGGGGAAGTTTAAAGTTATAACACTTTCCCATAGCTTTTAGACCATCAGCTCATGAGGCTTGGTTCTTCTTAATCTCCGAACATTGTTTCGTACATTTAGGACGGTCTCTATTTCAGAGTTTGTGTGACTTTGCAGTTGCTGATTGTGTGATACAGCGTGTTTTTTAACCACTTCTGTAACTATTTCAATTTGAAGGTCACGATGTAGATCGCTATTTCTTAAATACCAAGGGGCATCAATTATTCCACGAAGGACCTTGCTTTGGAATTTTTGAATGGGTTCAGCATTTGTTTTCTTTGTACAGCCCCATAGTTGGATGCCATATGTCCAAACGGGTTTCAATACTTGCTTATATAACATTAGTTTGTTCTGGATAGATAGGTCCGAGTTATTTCCTAGTAACCAGTACATTTTTCTGTACTTCAAGTTAAGTTCTTCTCTTTTCTTTTTGATGTGCTCTTTCCATTAAAGCTTTGCATCCAAAGTCATTCCAAGGTATTTGGCTTTGTTTTTATTTGTAAAGTTTATATGCGTCGATTTTGTTTCGTTTAGTTTGATGCGCCATATCTGCGTCCAATCACTAACTTTATCGACTGCATTTTGCAATTTTTGTGTAGCCTTCGTAACGGATTTATCTGGCACCAATATTGCAGTATCATCAGCAAACGTGGCCATGATAGCGTTGATGTCGACTGGAATATCCCTTGTATATAACACATACAGGGTTGGTCCTAGGACACTTCCTTGTGGTACACCGGCTTCAATTTTCTCTAGTTCCGAGTAATTTTGGTCGTACCGTACTCTAAAGAGTCGGTTCGTAACGTAGGATTTCAGTATTTCATAGTACTGCCTGGGAAGGTCCCTATGCAGTTTGTACTCAAGTCCCAAGTGCCAAACCTTGTTAAAGGCTTGAGCAACATCTAAGAATATAGCCGAGCATACTTGTTTTTCTTCCGATATGATGCCAAAAACGAATTAAGACACTGAATGAGCTGAGTTAATTCGGTGTTAACTTAGGATAAACATCTTCATATCTACACGGACGGATCGAAAACTGATGAAGGGGTGGGTGGCGGTGTGTACTCAGAAAGACTAAAATTAAGTCTCTCATTCCGTCTTCCTAATCATTGTAGCGTGTTCCAGGCGGAACTTATGGCGATTAAAGAAGCCTTATCTTGGCTGAAGGAAAACGTGATATCAACTACAGATATCCGCATCTTCTCGGATAGTCAAGCAGCTATTAAATCCCTGGAATCGGTCTCTACTAACTCTATAACAGCCCTTAATTGCCGTTCGTCTCTGCTGGAGATGGCACAACAGTTTAATATTCACCTGTGTTGGGTGCCGGGGCATAGGGACATCCCAGGTAATTGTAAGGCCGATGAACTCGCTAAAAATGGTACAACTTTACCTCTTCTACCTAGTAAGGCAGAAATAGGTATACCCATCGCTACATGTAAACTTTTGCTGAAGCAAGATGCCTTAGAGAGAACAAATCTTAGGTGGAATGATATCACCTCTTGTTTGGCAACAAAACAAATCTGGCCAGTAATGGATTTAAAACGATCTAAGCGTTTGATATCTCTAAGCAGATTGCACATCAGCTCCATGATTGGTGTTATAACCGGACACTGCCTCATAGGCAAGCACGCAACGCGTCTTGGCGTATTCGCTAACGATTTTTGCAGAAGCTGTATGGATGAGGAAGAGATAGAATCGATCCCTCACCTTCTATGCACGTGCCCTGCTCTATCTCATAGACGAAGACTTCACCTTGGTGAGTTCTACTTCAATGATCCTAGTGATCTGAGAAACTTAGACATTGGCAGTCTATTACGCTTCATAAGAAGCTCCAAATGGTTCACCGAGTAAGGAAAAGGGTTTCCTAGATTCATGTGGTATCACAATGGACCAACTCATGGTCTAAGTGTGTCAGTCTCCACGACTGGCAGCCACTTCAACCTAACCTAACCTAGGATAAACATCGACTAAAAATCACATTTCTGGATTAAACTCAGGTTTATCTTCAAGACTTGGATGATCCCGCACTGAAAGCCTGGCCCTAAGTCTCCGAGAAACTCTTAGTTAGTTTTTAATCTTCATCAGACCCCATGTTAAAAAATATATAATATGACTAAACACGTAAACTATAACAGGGGATTTCTCGGAAATTAACAGAGTTATTGGAAATATTTAAACTATTTTTTAGGAAAAATATAGATATTTTTAAAAGCCGTCACTAATTTTGTTAAAACAAATTACCTCGTGTTGTTACGTAACCTTAAAAATGTCAACAATAACAACAAAAAACGGTGAAGTATGTATCCAACTACTGATTTCTCGAAGAGTAAAGAATATATTAAAAAGTTTTAAATTTTATTTTATAGGAGAAAACTAGTACTTTCAGGAATTGTTACCGATAATTGTAATAAACAAAATTACCTTGCTTATCTACATAACCTCAACAACAGCAAAAAAAAACGTTATTTACACATTTTCTAGAGGTGATAAAATTTCGAAAACCGAGCTGATAGCAGAAAACGTAAAATAAATTTGAGTTGTAGCCCCCCCCCCCCCCCCCCCCCCCTACTCGTTTTTTTTTCAGTTTTTTTTAGAACCAAAAATAACGGTACCTGCGGTACATTTTTCTTAGCAATTTTACTTAATCGCTTTATTCTCAAAAACGGCTACACAACTTTTCTTAAATAAAATAAAAATAAATTACGCTACCATTGGATGAAGCCAATACCTCCCAAAGAACCATTTTTTTAATTTTCAGTATTAACCTCTCATAACCCGCCTTTTACTTACCATTATGTAGTTTGTATCTGGATCTACAGCCTAAACCAATGATGCGATTTTCTTCAAATTTTGAACCTAAGATTATTTGGAACTCTCCAGAGGGGAAATTGAATTTTTTTTTAAGCTCTAAAAATAACAGTACTTGCCATACAACCGTTAAGGAAAACCTCATTTATCTCAAAACAGGCTCCAACGATTTTGTTTAAAAATAATTCAGTGTATTATTGTAGATAAGGTGTACTTTATGGTAAGACAAAAATTGCCAAAAACATTTATTAACGGTACCTGCCATATAACGGCTTTTTTTTAAACAAAATTTATATGAAAAAGCATCTTTAAAATTTAAATAATATTGCATATCAAAGTTTTGAAAAAAAATAAATTTTGAATTTAAAAAAAAATATTCATTTTTTTTTTTGAAAAAAAAAATACCATGTTTCGTGACCTTCGACCCCGTATGATTATTGTAATGGAGCCCGAATCAATGGGGAACTTTTCCAAAACCATTAAATAAATCCCTGTATATTTTTTTGAACTTTTTTCTAATTTTCCTGGAGGATACCACACAAGAAAAACTCACCTGGTACTCAACCTCAAAAGTGGTGTAAGAGAGTGAATTGGTAGCTTCAGACAGTACTCTGCGTTGACGATCACACGGCAAGTCAACTTTGGGACAGAATTTGACGTTTCTTTGACGTCAGAGAGTCAGCTATTTGCGTTGACCGTCTAATTGTAGCTTAACTTATTTAAAGTTCCTGTATTGTTATACTTTTAAAATAAGTTGATTGAAGTTTATTTTGCAAGAAACGAAAAAGGTATTGTCACTGTCAGGAAAAAGGGGCCCCTAAAAAATGTTTGATACGGGGCCCCTGAAGTGTTCGCTACGCCACTGCTAAAAGAACAACTTTACCAATGAATTGAAAAATTAAAAATCAATTTTTGTGGAAAATTAGGCCTATTTGAAATTTGTTTTAATAGAAAAAACATTAATTAAATCTTGAGCTTCATTTGTCCATCAAAATAACAAATGATTTTGTTTTCTTAACGTCTCAAAATCAATCATTAAAATTTTCAATGATGAGTCTCAGTGATAGCTATGTATATCTGGCGCCTAATAATCCTGTTTCTTAATCCCACTTTTATAATCAGTAATCAAACTTTTTTAAAAAGAAATAACTTCAGACATCTGCTTATCTTTAAAAAAATATTTATGTACAATGTACATAGCTATTTGTAGGTTGAATCCATTATAAAAATTATTTTAAAGCTGACTGTTTTTTTAACTGTGGTTTTCAACAACTACCTATACTGTTTGAATAAATACTCGATTGTAAAGTGAAATATACAATCGACATAAGGATGGCTCACATCATGCCATCATTGACAATTTGCACGGTTATAAATCAAGATCGTGGCCGCTCGATGAAATGGCTGCCATTAAAATGTATTTGTTCCAAGTGCTATTTGATATAGGAAGACAAGGATAACGATGACGATGATATACAGTAGGGCTGTCTATAATCTATAGTTAGGAAAAATTCAAAAATAGTACGATGTAAATGTATGTAATATAATATTTATCTACTTATTTTCTAAGTCTCAGTTTTGCTGTATTGATGAGTTAATTCTTAGCTTAACATAAGGCATTTCAGCATAATGTCAAAAATATCTCTTAGTTCAACCCTAAAATAACTCATCACATTTTTGTAAGGTTAACTGCGAGCTTACTCAACTCAAGAGTCAAACATTTTTCAGGAGTTAGCTCGAATTCACCCCCTAAGAAAGTCCAATTATTGAGGTGATATCCATCGAATACTTACATATGTATTTGATTTTTTACAAATTCTAGGAAGAAAGAGTCTTAAGTTACTTGAGGGTAATGTGTCGAGGGGTTTGCAACAGTAGACTTATTTGTCCAGTTTATATTGAAGACTACTTGAAGCAATTGGATATAATTTAGATTTAGATTAATATTTATATTAAGTTTTAGATTTAGATTTAACTTTAGATTTAGTTAGTTTAATTTAAACATTTCCAAAGGGTTAACAAGCAACTTTCTATTTTTTAATTTCAATTCTAAGACGTTTCTGTCCCTCTGTAAAACGTTATGAAACAGTCGGACCTTGCAATGCGTATATGGTATCTACGTAACACATCACATTGGGTGCAAATATTGTGCTGATGTTTTTTTTCAAAAATAAAAAAACCTTATAGTAGCAGCGCAGCTATTGATGATGGTGAAGCGAATGAAAAACTACTCTATGTGACCTTAAAGTGGAAAATATTTTCCATTCGCAGGAGTCCTTGGAAAATATTTACCTCTGAAGTCCTATAGCCTGCCTCTATATACATAGGTTTATAGGAAACCAACCCAAACCTTTGGCATCTCTCTACCAAACAGAGAGCATTGTGCTATCGTCAATGTCGTCATCGTTGGTGACTTGTCGATGATAAATGACTGAATGCGGATCACAAGAACACCATTTCGTCGCACATTGTATATCCAATCAGATTCACATATTGTATAAGATAGCCATCACGGGACCAACAGGCACTTTTCATCATTTATATATGTACGTAAATCCTCTTTAATATCTTTTCTATATTTTTTTTCGCCATCTGGATTATAGTTTTCATTCAAATAATACTCAACCAAAGAAGGAATTTTCATTTAACTTTGTATAAGCTATTGATTATGTCCTAAAACACAGGGCAATAAGGAAGTAAGACGTTCATGGAATTTTGTTGTAAAAATCATCAAAGCGGTCATTGAAGATGAGAAAACCACGGAGTGCTATTAAATTGGAGGGTGCATTTTTGAGAGGGGGGTGCAAAAGCACCCTTTTTGGTTTTTTGCATATAACTCGAAAACGAAGCAAAATTTCGAGATAATTCTCAAAACATTTTTTGTAGAGAATAAAATTTACCGTCGAAATGAATTTTTGAAAAAAAAATTTTAATTTTTAAAGAAATCATTGCAAAAAAATGTGAAAAATCGCATTTTTTGTTTGTTTTTTACGTATTTGCTTATAACTTTCTTACCAGCAGAGATAGGTATAGGCATTGCCACATATAAAAGAAAGATAATTAAATTGTCTTTAAAATAAATTAAAAAAAAAAACGGTTTGGATAAAAATCGACCGAGAAATAGTCGTTCAAACTAGGCTGATGTAAAGTTTTTAAAGCTTTATAAATAGCATTTTTGGCTAATTTGATGGACTTGTTAGATTATACACTCAAACTGGGTGTATTAGGGAGTCATGACCAGTTGAGTCAAAAATAAAACTCAAGTTTCAAATTTTTCGCAGTTTTAGGGTTGCCATCTAATTTTTTCAAAATTTAAAATAATTGTCAAAACCAACACACTTGCTTTTACAAAGCCGGGTTTTGAGGACATGTTAGCGTATACCTTCTCGAACATGAAAAAAGATTGTGTTAGACCAGTTTTACGGTTGAAGATCCTTGGCTAACCAGCTCAACATTTTCTAAGTAGGAATTTAAGAAATAAATTTTTTAGTTTGGAATACCTAACTCGTCTGGCACTATTTTGTCCATATAACGAAAGGCGTAAACTACCAAATACCCCGGTTTGTGAAAGTAGATTTTTTAGTTTTGATAATTATTTAAAAAATTAGAAAACAAAAGGGAAACAAATCATCAACTTTATAACATTAAGGGCCGTCTGGCATGCATTTTCGACAGCCAAACTCGTCTGGCATGATTTTGTCTCTATTTAAGGAGATATTAGATAACATATATTGAAAACCCGGCTTTGTAAAACAAGGTTTGACAGTTATTTGAAATTTTAAAAAATAATTTCTTATAATACCTACTTTGAACATGTTGAGCTCATCTGGCAAGGACTTTCAACCGTTAAACTTGTCTGGAACTATTTTTTTTTCATGTTCGAGAAGGTATAAGCTAATATGTTTCAAAACCCGACTTTGTAAGAGCTATTGTGTTGATTTTGACAATTATTCTAAATTTTGAAAAAAAAAATAGATGGCAACCGTAAAACTGTACAAAATTTTAAATTCAATTTTTATTTTTGACTTAACTGGTCATGGCTCACTAATACACCCCAGTTTGAGCGTATAATTTAACAAGTTAATCAAAATAGCCAAAAATGACATTCATAAAGCTCTAAAAACTTAAAATCAGCCTAGTTTGAACGACTATTTCTCAGTCGAGTTTTATCCAAACCGTTTTTTTAAATGTATTTTAAAGACAATTTAATTATCTTTCTTTTATATAAAACAATGCCTATACCTATCTCTGCTGGTAAGAAAGTTATAAGCAAATACGTAAAAAAAAAACAAAAAATGCGATTTTTCAGATTTTTTTTAAATTTAGCTAACTAAAATTTTTTTAATTTTTTTTTTCAAAAATCTATTTTAATGGTAAATTTTATTCTCTACAAAAAAGGTTTTGAGAATTATCTCGAAATTTTGCTTCGTTTTCGAGTTATATGCAAAAAGCCAAAAGGGGTGCTTTTGCACCCTCCTCTAAGAAATACACCCTCCAATTTAATAGCACTCCGCGGTTTTCTCATCTTCAATGACCTCTTGATGATTTTTGCAATAAAATCCCATGAAGGTCTGACTTCCTTATTGCCCTGTTTTTTAAGACATAATCAATAGCCTACGGTATGTTCAATCGTGAGGCGGACTGGGTACGAAATCTCGCATTCCAAAGACGCACGATATTAGACATGCTAATGGGCCTATAGTTATTAATATCATCTATCTTGCCTTATAGGCATTAACTGCTAAATTTTGCCGCCCTCAGCAAATGTATTCATGCGAATTATTGATTTTACAATTCAGGTGGCATTCTACGTGAACAGAAAGGCTACGCATTGAATTTCAATGACCGAATTCACGGCTCCATGAATTGAAATACCAGTACGCGAAACTACGTTGCTGATTACCGTAAGTGCTCTGCAGTTCTCATAATTATTAAATTTTGGCACCCCTAAAATATTCTGTCCTGTTTTTGAGAAAAAAAAATTATATACAGATTCGACGTTAAAAAAAAATATTTTGATTTTTTTCATGGGAAAATATTTTTAGCAAATTTTAATTCGTAATATTATTCATAGATATTTTAAAAATTTGAAATTTACTTTGAAAATCCAAAAAATACTTTTTTGAAAGCTTCGGTTCTAAGGACTTTTTTTAAACTTTCTGTATGAAAAACCAAATGATCAAAATCAGTCACACCAGTTTTCAAGAAAACCAAAAGTCAATGTTTTTGAGCTGTTTTTGAGAAAAATGAGATTTGGTAAAATTGCTTTCAAAAATTGTATGCCACCTGCCAGGTCGCAGGTACCGTTACTTTTGATTAAAAAAAAGTGAAAAATATATGAGGGGAATGACCAAAAACCACTATATACCAAGTGTAAAGAAAATCCTTCCTGCTGCTTAGGCTGTAGCCGAAGGAAAAAACGGACAGAATGAATTATTGTGAGACCCACTTTATCGTCTTACCTATCAATCAAAATCTCGAGTTTGGCGGTGAGAAATCATTTGAGATATTTTTTTCATAAACAAATTTTTCTTTGGACCACACCTTTAAAATAAAAGCATTCGTTTATTTACTGATACAAAATTCATTCGGAAAATGAGACAGTTTCAGAAAAAAGTATCATCTTAATCGTAAGATCTACAACTCTATTATGCCCGCTATTACACGTTGACGCAAGCGTGTTGACTGAGTTTGAAAGAAATGGAAATGAATAAATAATAAATTAACCTCTGCCGAAAAATTTTGTAGAATTTGTTCGTTTCTGTTTTTCAAAGTTTTTTGGAATTGAATATTTACAAATTTGTGGGAGGGAGGGGGCGGCAAAATTGTCCACCGCCCCGGGCGGCAGAAACTCACGCTACATGACGTCACTGTAGTCAGTGTAACTTGGAAGTTATCCGAATGAATTCAGAATAGCGGAGCGACCAATCTCATTATTGATCCACTGTGAAGAGGTTTTGAGGCGAATAGCTGTGCTGACAGCCGTTTGTTTGCTGAAAATATCGAAAGGTGTCAGATGGAGAAGAGTGTCTAGTGCAGCGGAAGGAGTCTACCGAAGTGCTTAACTTATACATGGACTTTGCTTTGTTTGTCGCGATGTATCACTTTGTCCAAGGCAGTCCAACATACAGCCACGCCCGCCGCCGTAAGTTAGAATCAAATTACCGAAGTGTATAGCCAATGAGTAATTCGTGCTTGGAGGCCCCATTTATTACCAACGGCTTTTTTGGAAGAGAAATGTGCCACTGTGGCTTTTTTCACTCTTCCTTGTATCTTAGGTTTCGGCTTAACTTCTTATCTAAAATGACACCCAAGTATTTAGCTTCGTCTGAGAATGTTAGTGTAACACCTTTAATAGAAGGTGGGTCTATTTGCAGAATTTTGTATTTCCTGGAGAAAAAGCCAAGATCTGTTTCATGGGGGTTAACTCCAAGTCCGCACCGATCTGCCCATCGTGTTAGCTTGCTTAGAGTGTTTTGTAAATAGAAGATCACTTACAATGTTAGGATGCTTTCCTGACACTGCTATAGCTACGTCATCCGCATAGGCAATCACTCTTTAGCTTTCCGCTTCTAAGCAATTCAGAAGCTCATAAACTACCAAGTTCCAAAGAAGGGGAGAAAGAACCCCGCCTTGCGGTGTACCTCTATACTGACAGATCTTCTTGGTGAGAAGACGCCCAGTTTTGAATTGATGACCCTGCTTATAAGCATTTGATAAATAAGTTCACCAAGCGACCCATCAACGTTCAGAGATGACAGTGCAGATGCGATTGCAGATGTGTCGACGTTATTAAAAGCGCCTTCTATATCTAGGAAGGTAACCATTGTATACTCTTTATAATGGAGGGAATATTCGATGGTGCGTACTAGTGTGTGGAGAGCTGTTTCCACTGACTTCCCTTTGCAATAAACATGTTGAGCTGTAGACAGTAGTCTCGTATCATTGCTTGATCGTAGTTGGATATCAATCAGTCGTTCAAAAGTTTTAAGAGGAATGATGATAGGCTTAAAGGTCTTAAATATTTCGGGTTTACGTAGGAACATTTGCTGGCTTTGGGTATAAACACAACTTTGACTTCCCTCCATAGAAGTGGAATATGATATTCTGAACATGAGAGATTATGAAAATCAGGAGATTTAAAAAACGCGAGACTTCGTTATTCGAAAAATTGGTTTGCGGGATTTCGTAGCACTCTCCGTTGATGACGATGTCTATTTCAATGATGAAACCAGCCGGCCTGCCCCACAATATACATATGCCAAACAGAAGACTACTACTGGTGAACTACCTTTTGCGACGAAGTGATAAATCTTGAGGCTATCATTTGTCATGGAAGCCTTCGGATTTTGCGCATAAAATTTGAGGTTCCCTTCCTAATAACACGAACCTAGAAATGGTTATGAGGCCTTGAGCCACTAGGGTCACTAAGGCCTGGATACTCCACAAGCTGTCACACCACGAAACTATGTTATTTTATTTGGTTTACTTACTTACTTAAGGTGGCGCTTCAGTCTGGGATGAACCAAGGCCTCAACCAACAAGCTTCTTCCAGCCGACTTGGTCTCTATAGCTTGCTGTCTCTAGATTCACACGCCAAGGCTGTTGAGGTCCTCTTCCACTTGCATGTGCCACCGACAAGTATTTTTCATTTTTAAAAGTTTGCATCGAATTTTCATATTCATTTTCAAATTGTATAAATGACAAAATAAAAGCATTAATAATCAGCTATGTAAGTTGGAAATATTTTTGAAATAACAAAATTTTTTAACCTTCTGAACTTTATGTTCTAATCCCAAGCCTAATACAAACATCACATAACCTTTATATGCTTCATTTAAAAGCAACACCTTGGTCAAACTTAACTGGACGGAGCAAATAAAGACACCTTTATCGAATAGAACTTTTAACCAGGTATTAAACTTCAGTTTTTTGTACTAACTGTTGTATACACTATGGGACGATGTCCTTTTTTTTTGCCTCATCCAATCCTTTTATCTCTCTATCTTCCTTCAGGTTTATATTTTTTTTTTATTCAAAAATAGCTTCGTTTGGAAAATGTTTAAAAATATTTCTAAAGAACGCAAACACTCAATCTATAATATGGCAATTCCCAGCCCATTTTTCGTTTCTCTTTTTTTATGTTTTATTATTCCACTATAGATATAATGTCCTTGGGGAAAAATCAAACTTCTTTTTATTTTATTTTTCTAGGGATGATCACAGGACATAAGCATTTCTGAAGCAAGGAAATGGCAGAGAAAAATAAAATTCTTGAAAGAAACACTCCACTATTATGTAGTTGGTAAGTATGTACTCTATTTCCCGTCTTAGAGACGAGAGCCTGACCGACTTTTGAATCTCATCCTTGGTCTTGACTCTTATGAGCATCAATATACTAGCAATAGAATTGAAAGAAAAAAAATAATATCCACCCCTCCTGGCGATCTTTCGCTGCGTCGCTCGTCGGTCGGTCGTCGTCTTCGTCATCATCGCTGTATGCTGAGAAAGAAACGAATAAATGTAAGGAATCAATCAAACCGATAGCAGACAGAATGGCCAACTGGGAGAAGCCCATCTCAGAGGCGGCTAAGTCAGCTATCTATCGTTGGGTCTCATTACATTTATTGTATTCCCAGAGTCGAATGCAAAAAAAAGAGCAATGTCTATAAGAAAGCGAATATACAGGGGTGGATCTTGGCTATGCGATGAGCCCTGAGAATGGCAAATGAAAATACTTACTGGCTGGGAATACAATGTTGTTGGTGGAGTTATTGCTGTACGTTGTTCGTAGGACTGGCAAAGTTGAAAGGTTGAGATAGGTTTCAATATGAAACTGTAGTCTTAGCAAGAAATATAATGTGCAGAAGAAATTGATCCAAATTCAACTTCCACATTCAAAGTCCCAAATTTCCAAAATTTTCAAAGACTTCCTGAGAGTTGTGAGTCACTAGGTCCTGGTTCTCCACGTACTGTTGCGCCACCAAATTTATTTAATCAGAGATTTCCTGCATTATTCAATATCAAACCGCCGCAAGTGATGTGCGCATGCTCATCTTTCCACTCTATGTTGCGTAAAGTCGATATTAGGTTAGGAGCCTTGACCTATTTCGAGCACAAGTTTTGGCAACTCTGCTTATTTTCTCAAAACAAGTTAACTTAAATAGAACTCAAAACAGTAAATTCATGGCATAGCAATGGCGAAGCGCCTGGGTAATTTGAGACCGTTTATTAATACACCCCTTCGTCCTGGTGGGTCAATTCATTTCTAGCCAGTGCAGTGGGTGCGCCGGCCGCACCGCACCACACCATGCTATATGTCTATTCGTGCACATTGATGCGATTTTCTAGAAAATGGCTGCTACTGGCAAAGCAGCAGCGGCAAGAAAATTGATTCCCCCGAGTGAAAAGAAAAATCGTTCTTCTTGCATTATTGTTGGCCAAAAAGAAGATTCCATCGAGAAGCGAGCAACAAAACCTCCATATAGCAAAAGTTGCCACTTGAATTTGTGCGATGGCAATTTTGATTGCCACTTCTTTGTCAAAGGATGCGAAGGAATAATATTGATGAAACAATCCGTAAATGGATTTTTCAATTTGACTATGCATTCAGTTGAGTGGATGGAATTTTCTCATATGAATATATGGACGGACATGGATACGGATAGGATCCTCCCTCTGTTGGGTGCGAGTTCGAAAAGTGAATATGCAAAATGTTTTAAAGATTCACATGGTGTGTGTCTGATGCTGATTGAGTGAATTGAAAGTGCAACTTTATTTATAGATGGACATTTAAATTGTTTGGATATTTGCCTTTTGTCCTACTAGATTTTATGTGAAGTTTGTTTCCTTTTTCGTTTGTTTTCCAAACTAAGATTACCGGAAGAACAGACAGCAAATGTATGGCAAGTTCGATTGATGTAATTATTCAATTTTTGAATAGGAATTTATTATGTGAAGTGGTACTAGTACAGATTTTGTGAACTTTGACAAATCGATGTCAAATAGCTTCATTTTTCATGATGTCAACTATTTCTGGTATATTACTTGGGTTCATTGAATGTGATTTCATTACTGATTTCTTTCTTCGTAAGTGTTTGAATTGAGAATACCGGCTTAGGCTAGTTTTGTATTTAAGCTTATCTGTTCATAAATCGTTGTTGTGAACTGGAAGAAGTGCGTCCAATAAACAGAATGGCGAAGCACTGGAAACAAGGCCCGTTTCTAAGATGTTAAGAAAAATGCATCTAGATGCCCTACTATGGAGACGAAAAAGGCAAGTATGGAATCGATATTATCCTTGCAGAGGAATTATTTGGTAACGTCTTGGTTATTTCAAAGTTCCGTCACCGTCACGTGATGTCCTTGAAACTGACATTGCAAGAAAATTTGTGGAATATTTCCTGCGCTTATGCTCCCCAGATCAGATGTTAACAAGTGGACAAAGATGCGTTTTGGGTAGACTTCCACAACCACCTTAAGAACATCCCAGCAACTGAAGTACCTCGATACATAATGGTTATTGCGTTTGACTTTCATGCCAAAGGTCTCGATTCAATTCCCAGCCAATACCAACTAAAAAAACAAAATGATTTTTACCGAGGTACTGCCTCTTGCGAGGAACTGACTAATACTCCAAGAGTATTTGTTGTCATGAAACTTCTCATCTATTCGTTCGGACTCAGCAAAAAACTACAGGTTCCTTCCATTCCTGCCAACAACACGCACACAGGAATGATTGAGAGTTGTAAGTCACTAGGCCCTGGTTGTCCTCGAGCTTTTGCATCACCAACTTTTTTTTAAAGATCATCCGTAAGAATGAGTTTTTGTTATCCAAATCATCTGAGTCTGTACGAAGAAATACAGTTAGTAAGACCGTTTTCCAGAAAACAACAAATAAAAAAGTTGGCATGGCAATGGATGGATTTTAATAAATATACTTTCCAAATGTTTTTCATCTTCAAACAGACGAGTTCTGAATATTTAATCCAAATTGGTAGAGCCATTTTCAAGAAAATTGGTCGTGTCAGTGGGCGATTTTTACTAACACCACTTTCGAAGATCTAGGGCCGTCTCTGAGATATCAAGTAATAAGAAAAGTGGGCGTGGCAGTAGACTGGATTTAATAAAATAACCATAAAAGGTTTCTATCTCAAACAAACTCTGAAAATCTCATTTTATCATTAGAGGTGGTTCCGAGAAACTATAAAATAACAAAAGTGGGCGCGGTAGGGGGTGGATTTAGATTGAAACGCTTCTTAGCTTTTTTGCTCATAATAACGAGCTCTGAACATGTCATCTATATCGATAGATTCTTATCTGAGAAATCGAGAAATTAGAAAAGTGGGCGTGGCCGGAGGCAAATTTGACTAAATTATTAACTTGCACATACAAAGTAACTCTGAAAATTTCATTCAAATCGTTGGAGCCATTTCGAAGAAACAAATAAATAATAAAGGTGGCAGTGGATGGGTTTTACAAAAATTATTTTTATATTTTTTTTCTCGTTCATTAAAACAAACTCTGAAAATTTCATCCAAATCGTTAAAGCCATTTTCGATAAACCAATAAGGAATAAATGCGGGCGTGGCAGTAGGCGGATATTCCTATAACCATTTTTATAATTTTCTTCCTACTTATGGCAATAAGCTCCGAAAATATAATTCAAATCATTTTAGATCAAACAAAGCCATTTGCTAGAAACTTAGAACTTAGAAAAATGGGGGTGGCAGAGGGCGCATTTTAGAAAAACTTTTTTAAATATTTTTTTCTCATCCATAAGATCAAACTCTGAAAATTTCATCCAAATCATTAGAGCCGTTTCCTAGAACCAAATATATATATATATATTTATATATACTAGTACGTCCAGCCCTCGAAACTCGAGTGCTTATAACACTATCGTTTAGTTGGCAAACTTTTTGAAAATCGTTCAAGAAACGATCACCAAAATTATTCAATCAATTGATCTTTCGATCATTTCACTTAATTTAGTTCCGATTCAATTTTATCCATTTGGATTTCGCTGGCATTAAATCTTTCCGATTATTATTACATAACAAATTTTTGATGAATTTTTACTGCTCCAAAAAAAAGGTGATTTCAAGGCAATTGGGTGAAACTTGATTTAAAATATACTTTTCCATCAAAATATAGTTCACCTCCTATATTTCAAGTTATCAGCAGTCAAATTCCATTGACGGATGGCTACGATGTCAATGACGGTGTTCATATCAGCATTACGTGAAGCGACTCATTTTGACGTCTCTTATTTTTATCTCACTCTCATCTCTTGGAAAGAGATGGCCAAAGTGAGGCAGAAGTTTTTAATTTTTTTGAAAATTTCCACCTCACTTCGCCATCTCTTTCTATTCAATGAATAGAAATGATATAAAAAGAGAGACGTCAAAATGAGTCGCCTCACGTGAAGCTAATATAAACACCGTCAATGGATTAAAAAATCTCTAAGAAATCTGAAATTTTTGATAAATTTTTAGTGCTCCAGAAAAATGTGATTTTAAGTAAATTGGGTGACATTTGTATCAAAATATACTTTTTCTGTCAAAACATAGTTTGCCCCCTACATTTCAGCCATCAACTGAAAAAATTCCATGCCTTCAATTCTAAAACTCTTAATGAATTTTTACTCCTCCAGAAAAATATGATTTTATGGCAATTGGGTGACAATTTGAGCCGACGTGTTGAGCTAAATGCTCATAACTTAAAAGCGGATACAAACTGTGTTATCGGCGTGTAGTAGAAACTAAAAGTTTACTCGTCAACGCGTTGACAGCTCGTTACAAAAGTGACGTTTGCTTAGAATTGGGGCTAAGTTGAACCAAGAGAAGTGGCATTTGCATGCCACTTGCATGTACTGATGACCAGTACGGGCTTGTTTCGGGTAAATCAGATACTGTTGCAATCTAGAGAGGGGCTAAGTGCTATATTCAGAATGCCAACATCCCGAAATTCCAAAAAGACGGTGCCCTGAAAGCCCAATTCAAAATGCATTAACATGCAACGCAATTATTCCTAGATTCCAAAAAATACTGCAACACCTTCATTTAGTTGGGCTTAGAATGAAACAATCCAAAACCGGAAGGCCTGCCGACGATTTTTGAGGTCAACCCGGTGATCCTCACAGGTGGTGAAACAGTAAAATGGGAGAGTTGCGGTCACAGTCCAGATCATAAAAATCGACTGTTATATAGAAAAAGAAAGAATCTATAAACTTAAAATGTTTTTGCTCTATACGAAACCTATACTCGTAACAGCGCAGGTTTACAAATATCAGTTAACTTTTTGACACAACAAGTTATGGATGTATTTAAAGGCACACTTTTGGGTGCTGGTTTGAAAGCTGTCCTCCATTTTTGGCTAACACCTTTGACTTTCGAGATATTTCCGCATCTTACTTCGACACCAACAGAGACCAAAACTATACGAAAAGCCACAAAGCGCATATGATTTCCATATTTTTGCTTGTTTTTTTCCGAACATTGAAGTGGCCCTCTATTCTTGAATTGAAGCTTAAATACTGGTAAAATGACTAAATACCTACGGGCTTCATTTGTGTACCTATATAAATTTGTTGCAAGAAAATGTCAAATTGAGAGGCTTACAACATCTGAATTACAAAACTATTCTCCCAATCCTACCTTGAAAGCTGTTGCTGCTTACTTTATGCAATGTTATCTTCACTCACATAGGTGATTCTGACCCATAGGTATTTTAAACGGCGTGGCGTTCTCATTTGACAGACTATTAGATCCAGTTTTTCAGTGCTTGATCATCCTAGTCTTGAGATTAAACCGTTGTTAACTCCAGAAACGTGTATTTCAATCAATTGAAATCCTTAGTTAACTCACCTAAATTGGTGATTTAACTCAGGGACAAAATTGAGTGCCTCTGTGGCGACTCTCTTCCTACACCTGCGCCGCCACATGTTCATAACACAAACTATTGAAAATCAAATCAACCATTCGGTTAGTTAGCGTCACTCTGTACAGTCGTACAGAAATACTTGTTTTTACTCCAAGATATTAAATAAAGTTTCAATTTATTATAGATTCAATCGGAATCTATTTATTAAACAGTTGTTTCCTTTATAAATTACTCTTATATAGTTTTCTCTTTCTCTCCATCGGCCGACATGATTGCAACATAAAATATAGTTGGTGTCAAAAACTTACAGACACCACACCTCTTTCATTGTGGCGCCATCTTGATTTCGATATTGAAAACTATAGACAATGCAATTTCAACTGTGGCACCATCTCTATTTCGATAGTGAAAGGCTTGAAAAGGTGATATCCATAGTTACGCACATCGATTTCAATAGATTTTTGATAACTGAAAAATAAAGTTAATCCTCAACTGAAAAACTGTTCCTAAGTTGACTCGGGGTTCAATTAATTTTCAGGAATAGCTAACTCTCGTTTAACTCAGAGTTAACCCTGCACTGAAAAACTGCCCCTTAGTGTTGTAACCCAGCATATTTACAATGAAAAGCGTTCTATAGAAAATTATTTGTTCCTAGCTTATATGCATTTGCTAGAAGTAATATCGTGTAAACGTGGATTATTACGAGTACAAGAACAAAAAATTAAATTTGTATTTAAGATGAAAAATCACATTTACGAAGACTTTTATAAGTAAACAGTTAAGCTTATTTTAAAATGTTTCGCAAAGAGTTCAACCGCTGACAATGCAAACAAAAATGAGTTCCCTTTTGCAAAATGGAACGCTTACCACTGATAATGCTGCAGCCAGTCAACGCTACTATACAAATATTCATTGTTCCCTTAAATGCTTCGCGTAAAATGCACACAATTTGTGGTGAAGCGTGTGCGGTGGTGAGACTCAATTGCTTCGAACTGAGAGCAACATAAATACCACCAAAGATTTCTGCAAGTCCTCCTAACAGCAGATAACACCATGCGTCGACATCGTTGCCGTCTCTGTCAAGAAGAAATCTTCCAAAATCCAGATCCTTTAGAGAGGATTTCAAAAACCGCAACAGTATATATAGAATACAAGTATAGAAGCTGCAGGAAGTAAGGACTGAGGAGCATCGCAACACTACTATATACAAGAGTGCACTCGGCTCGCATTGAAGAGCGCTTGAATAAACATCCTTTAGTGGTGCTTATTTAAATAGTTGGTTTATCTATGCAGCGACGAAGAAGACGACGATGACGACAAGGACTATGATGGTAATGGCGATGAGGTCGACAAAGAAGCAAAGCAGCTCTATAGTTGATACTCTGTTTCAAGTCCCAATTTCAAGACTCTTGAGCGAGTGCCTTTTCTCTTGTTTTACATAAAACCCATTTTCCCCAGTGCAGTGTTTCATTGAAGTGGCGAGTTTTTTTATTTTTGAATAGAAAAAAGAAACTAAATAAATAAATTAGAACTTTTCAATTTTACACCAAATTGACCAAGGAAAATTTATTTTCACTTCAAAAAGCTTGTTTGGTCAATGATTTTTCAGAAATAACTGACTGCATATTTGTCAAAAATAAAAAAGGAAATTTAATGTATTTGAAAGAATTCTCCGCTAGAATGGTTTGGTTTTTTATCGAAAATTATTGGGTTTTAAATTGTTGCTTTTTTTCTATAGGGAAAGGGAATTTTAGGTAATTTATAAAGATATTATCTGGGCAGATGACAGGTGCTGGACTTAAGAGTTTTCTATGCAAAATTAACAAAATCCCATCGCTTTGAATAAAACTTTTATCTGAAATTTTCCTAAAAAGATTTTCGGAAATGTGTCCAGTCAGATAGCAATAGCATTATTGGTACGAAGAATCCAAGCCGCGGGCATCCTTACACTTGCTACCTGCGAATATTATTAAGAAACTAATATTAATGCATGTTGTAGGAATTGGGGGCCTCGAGTTGTATATTTTCCTATACAAATCAGGTACTTACATTTCCTCCAAGTTGGTAGCCGCCGGATACTGGTCTTGGCTTTATGCCATGACTTGGTAAACTTTTAAGTGCGACTGTTGATCAAGGAAAGAGTTACACCACTAAACCCATGGCCCTTCAGATTGGAGGTTAGTGCGTTGGGCTAACGAGCCGGCAACAGTAAAAAAAACAAACATTGTTATGAGAGGCGTAAAGCCTCGGATAACGACCCTCTTAAATGGCAAACAAACCCGGAACGAAAATGGACTACGACCTACGAGTGTGCACCTGGAATGTAAGGACACATCTTACGCCAGGTGCTACTGAAAAACTTGAATCTGTCCTCTCGCGGTACAAAACAGACATTACCGCGATCCAGGAGATACGATGGCTAGGATCAAGAATAACGAAAAGAAAAGAATGTGACATTTATTAAAGCTGTCATCAAAGACTATACATGTTAGGATGGGGATTCGTCGTGGGAAATCGACTCGAAAGTAATCGAATTTAAGCCAATAAGCGATTGCCTGGCTGTGATCCGCATCAAAACTACCTTCTAAAACATCAGCCTAATATGCACATGCCCCTACCGATGAAGCTGAGGAATCTAACAAGGAGCAGTCTTACGACTTCCTATACGGAGCTTACGTAGCTTGTCTGGAGTACGATGTCAAAACCGTGTTCGGAGACTTCAATGCTCAAGTCGGAAAGGAAAACATCTTTGGCGGATTAGTTGGAAAGAACAGCCTTCACGAAACGACAACAGATAATGCTTTCCGACTAATCGACTTTGCTGCAGCTCGTAATACGATAATAAGCACTAGGTTCCTCAGGTAAAGGAAACACACAGCAACTTGGTGATCTCGAGATGGTTGAACTGCCAACCAAATCGACCACGTACTAATTGGCACAAGGTGTGCATCGAACATTTTCGACTTGCGTACTTTCCAAAGGGCAAACGTAAAACTGACCACTTTCTTGTTATGACAAAATTCTGAGCCCGACTGTCGAAAAGAAAAGGAAGCCCACCAAAAGGATGAAATTCAACATTGCATGCCTAGCACATCTGAGGAAACCAGAGACTACAGTGGGCAATTGTCCGAGAAACTCTCTGCCGTACCCCCAGCCACAAGCGTCAACAACCAGTGGAACCAGTATCGTGACATCATTAAGGAGAGAGCCGAGACCACCATAGACTATCAATCATCCAGAAAAAAACCGGTCTATGATGATAAATGCGCGGTATTTAAACAGGAGGTGGAAAATGCACGAATGCAAATGCTGCAAAGGAAAACAAGAGCAGCAAGAGAGGAGTACCGGGAAAAGAGAATAACAGAGAATAACCTGGACAGAAAGAAAAGAGCATCCGCAGCCTCTCAGCTCAAGTATCTCGAGGGGTCTAGCACCGCCACTAACACCCGCGCGCCGGTTCTACAAAACAGCCAAACAACTGGCATCTGGTTATAAGACTGGGACGCAAGCTCTTCCAAACAGTGATGGGACCCTAGTCACCGAAGCACAGGGAATTGTAGACGTGTTTAAGCAGCATTTCCATTAAACTGCCTAGTAAGCAATTTGTAGAGGAATCGACAAGGGAAGAAAGAAGTCAGAGAAGATCCAGTCCCAACGCTCAGTGTCAGTACTGAAGAGGCTAAGAAAGCCATCCACAAGCTTCAGAACAACAAATCAGCCGGCTCGGATGGCCTACCTGCGGAGCTCTTCAAGTATGGGGGAGATGTCCTGGTAAGGAGCATGCACCAGCTCATCAACCAAGTCTGGGAGGAGAAAAGTATGCCCGACGACTGGTCAAATAGCTCCATATGCCCAATCTACAAAAAAGGTGATCCTGTGTCCTGCAAGAACTACAGAGGCATATCCCTGATTAATGTTGCCTACAAGATCCTATCCAACGTACTATGTGAGCGTCTAAAACCTTTCTTCAACACTATGATCAGCACGTACCAGTGTGGCTTCAGGCCAGGCAGATCAACGATAGATCAAATCTTCACATTGAGGCAAATCCTGGAAAAGACCAACGAATTTCAAGTCAAGACCCACCACCTATTGATCGACTTCAAAGCCGCATAAGTCACCAAGAGCTTTTATTGGCGATGTTGGAACTCGGGATCCCGAAAAAACTGATCCCGACATGCCACATGACGTTACAAAATATGTGGTGCAAATGGGTAACAGCTCATCCGAGTTATTCCAGACGTGTACAGGGTTCAGACAAGGAGATGCGCTGTCATGTGATTTCTTCAACCTAGTCCTGGAGCAGATAGTGCACAAGAAAGGCACTATCTTCAACAGGTCTTCTCAACTGATTGGCTATGCGGACGACATTGACATCATCGGCCGCTCCAAGAGAGCTGTACTTAAAACATTCACAGCTATTGATGAACAGGCGAAATTCGTTAGTCTTGAAGTGAGTAAGGACAAAACAAAGTATATACTATCAACTAACACCGCCTCATCTGTTTATTGCCTAGGACAAAACTGTCACTGTTGGTAGAAGTAAATTCGAGGTAGTCAAAGAGTTCACCTACCTCGGAACAAACATCAATTCCACGAACGACACCTTGGTGGAAATCCGACGAAGAGTTACCCTAGCGAACCGCTGCTACTTCGGTTTGGTCAAACAAATGGGTTCAAAACTCCTTTCTCGGAGGACAAAGTGCAAAAGCTATACAAAACGCTAATTTTACCAGTTCTACTCTATGGCGGCTTCGAGTGCTGGGCGTTAAGTAAAACAGGGGAATTGATACTGGGCACTTTTGAGAGAAAAATTCTTCGGCGGATATTTGGTCCTATATGCGAAGAGGGCGATTAGAGAAGAAGATTCAATCGTAAATTGTACGAGCTGTACCAAGATGTGGATGTAGTCCAAAGAGCCAAAACACGTCGACTACACTGGCTCGGCCACATCGAGCGAATGGACAACAACGCTCCAGCCAAGAAAATCTTCAAATCCCAGCCCCCAGGTTCGAGACGACCAGGAAGACCGAACCTCCGCTATAGGGACCAGGCGGTCACAGACGCAAGAGCGCTTGGTCTCGACGACTGGAGGGAGCGTTCGAGGGACCGCAACCGATGGAAGACCGGGAGCCGGATAAGTAAGTAAGTAATATTACATAGTAAAATGAATAATTTAAGCAGGCTCAAATAAAAACGCGTTTTATCAAATTAGAAATACTGAACATCATGAAAGTCTCTTTCTTCACTGAATTCTTCATATGAATGACCATACAAATTAAAATAATTTCTGGCGCATTTTGCCCCATTTCTTTGTCATAAAAATAAAATAGAAGATTGTTGGCAGCAGACAAAATGACATTTTGTTAATCGAGTATAAATCTAAAACTACTTTTGTAAGATTTTCAAAACGAGCATCCGAAATTTTATGACCGAACATACCATTATACCAAACACCTCCTTGTAAAATATCGCCAGTTAAAATCCTTATTATAAAATAATTAAGCACCACGAAAAAGTATTTTTTTTGAAGTTCTTCTTAAAGGCAGGTAGATAAGTCTAATCATTTTTGTGAATTGAAGCCTAATTGATCTCTGTACTTTTCCAAAGAGTGAGGCAGGTATCTCAAACTACGATAGGATCAATTCAGTAAGTATTTAACATCGTGCAATCGGTTATTAGTAATTATTTCTTAATATAACTGAATAGAGGAAACAACATGACTTCGGCTGCAAATCCTATTGAGTCATCACATGGTATGTACGTAATTATTTTTTCAAATATTTGATAAATATTTTAAATATTTGTAAAAAATCAAAGTTTATTTGCAGTGCCTTACATAGCTAGCGGTCGTTCAAGGCAAGAAATCGAAGCAGCTCTTGGTTTATTGATGTTAAGTCAATTAAGAGTACACCATCACCACCAACCAGTACGAACCTCAACACCAATCCCAAGATCAAATCGATCAGCATTGGTTGCTTCATGCAGAAATTTACTGAAAGAATTTTTAAAGGAAGGCTGAACGAAAATAGGCCGATTATTCAAAAACAAAACAAAAGTGATTTCTTCAAGAAGGCATTTTCCCCCAGTCATTTAAAGTAATCGTATTACTTTCTCTCTTAATACAAATACTAAAAAAAAAATTGTATACATCAGCATCTGCCTTTAAATGGAACATAACTATTAATATGTTCAACTTCAATATAATGTATGCAAGTGAATTTGAAATTCAAATGGATTCAGTGAAAATGTAATGAAATAAAAACGTTTGAAACAAATATATACAAATATTTTAAGACATTTTTTAATGGTACTCTGTAGTCCGGCCAGGAAACCAAATCCCATGCGTTTTTTGGCTGGGACCTTTATTTATGACTGAAGTTCATTCCTTAAATATTAAAGACGAAATTTAGCCTGGAAGTAATCTTGTCGCTGTCAAACGTTGGAACTTTGGACTTCGAATTTTTTGGGAGCTTTTTAATATTTTGAGCATGAAAAAGTTGTGGAAATGCCTAGAGCTGCCAAACGCGTATTGGAATTACAACAGTTGACATCTTAAAGGATATGTGCTTAGTAGAAGCACCTTCGGTAAAAATATCAGTGTTGTCACTTTTCGGAAACATACTTTTGTATGTCAAAGGGTGGGATTACCACGTTTTTGTAAATTTTTATTTTGAGCACGAAAAAACTTGCAACTTTTCTTCCAACATGCGTTTGGCATATGGAGTTATTTCCCCAAATTTTCTCACGTTAAAAATATTAAAAGTTACCAAAAAAGTGGAAATCCCCAGCTTCTACATCAAAAAAAGGATGTTTCCGAAAAGTGGCAGCACTGAAATTTTAACCGAAGGTGCTTCTACTGAAGACCAACATTTTCAAAAATCAGCCGTTATTTTTCCAAGCCGCATTTGGAGTCTGGAGGCGTTTTTGCATTAGTTCAGTTTTAAATTATAATTATATTTTATTTTTATAATACGCGTTTGGCATCTGGAGGCGTTTCCGCAACTTTTTTCATGTTTAAAATATTAAAAATTACCAAAAAGTAGAAGTATGTATCACGCTTTGATGTAAAAAAGTATGTTCCTGAAAAGTGACAACACTGACACTTTACTCAAGGGTGCATTTTCTTAGCACTTATCTTTTTATACATCAACCGTTATTTTTCCAAGACACGTTTCCGCAACTTTTTTCACGTTTAAAAATACAAAAGGGAGTATAACATAAAAGAAACATGTTCCTGAAAAATGGGATCATTGAAAATTTAACCGAAAGTGCCTCTACTCAGCACTTACTATCGAAAATATTAATTTTTATTTCCCAACGTGCGTGTGGCATCTAGAGTAGTTTCCACAACTTTTTTTCATGTTTAAAATATTAAAAACGATCAAAAGTGGAGGTTCCACCCATTGACTTAAAAAAGTACGTTCCCTACAAGCGGCAACACTGAAATTTTACCCGAAGGTTTGTCTACTCAAAACCTATCTTTTAAGACGCCATTTTTGAAAATGATGTCCAAGCAAAGGGTTACAACAGTGACTCCCAGGCTAAATTACGTCCTTAGCATATTGTGACGAACACCGCAGCGATCAACTGGAGTTGTTGACGGCTGAAAACCTGAACGCGAAATGAGACTGGACATTGCAACCTAAAAACAATTGGGTTCTACAATCCACACATAACTGACTAAACTGCTAAAATGGAACCGTTCAATCAGCAAGGTAGATTGTTCCGAATTCAATTAATTTAATCAAATTGATTTCAGACGCGATTCAACAAAAAGTCATTATGTGGACAAGTGGACATTACCTAGAGGTATGGCATACCAATCGAATGGGAATTTCATGACGATTACGATTAAATAATCATTAAGGAGATTTGTTGCGACTCAGATGAAATCAATTTTTATTCAGAAATTTACAAAATGGCGTCAAAAGTCAAACTTCCAGATGCAAAACCATGGAAAATGGGAAAACAATGAGTGGAGACTAGAAACTACTGGAAACCATCCAATGCCCTATAAAAAGCCGCTGCGACGATTAGAAGGCGGCCTAGTTCGCTTTTGATTCGCCAACGGATTACAAAGTTATAGAGATTAAAGTCATAAATCTAAATCTTTAAATAAAACAAAAACAACAAATAAATAAATCCTCTCGGGAACCAGAAAAATAAATTAGTAATTGATTTTCTTTTCTTTCATTTTGTCTTCTTCTCCTCAAATTAGGTCGCTTTCGTTACACTGGTGTCAGGTGTGGGGTTTTAAAAGAATTCGATTATTCTTACAACCGCATCATGAATGTAGAAGAAATGAAAGCGCTCCTAGAGCAACACACAATCGATCAAACTCTTTACTGGGAAACGAAAATTGCCCAATGGAAGGCTGAGCTCGCAGGCAGGCAGTCAACTATGGAGAGAAAACTAGAGGAATTGGAGAGAACTGTAAGCAATAGGACTTTTGCTGCAGAAGTGTCCTCGCAATCTTCCCCTCACCCGTTGTCTTCTACAAACCCCTTTCTCCAATACGATGCCGATGATACACCCTGCTTAAGCGACGAACCTAGTGTCGCCGCACCCTCAGGGCAACTTTCACAACAACAACAACGACAACAACAACAACAACAACAACCACAACAACAACAACAACAACAACAACAACCACAACAACAACAACAACAACAACAACAACAACAACAACAACAACAACAACAACAACAACAACAACAACAACAACAACAACAACAACAACAACAACAACAACAACAACAACAACAACAACAACAACAACAACAACAACAACAACAACAACAACAACAACAACAACAACAACAACAACAACAACAACAACAACAACAACAACAACAACAACAACAACAACAACAACAACAACAACAACAACAACAACAACAACAACAACAACAACAACAACAACAACAACAACAACGACAGCAACAACAACAACAACAACAACAACAACAACAACAACAACAACAACAACAACAACAACAACAACAACAACAACAACAACAACAACAACAACTACAACTACAACAACAACAAAAACAACAACAACAACAACAACAACAACAACAACAACAACAACTACTACTACTACAACCACAACAACAACAACAACAACACCAACAACAACAACACCAACAACAACAACACCAACAACAACAACCATTACAAAACCAACAACAACAACCATTACAAAACCAACAACAACATCAAGATCCTAACCACCCAACACAGGCGAATGTCATCACATTCTCTCCTTGGGAGCCCCGTGCAAACATCAACCTAGAAGCACAACAGGCATCTTCCGGAATATTTTTCCCAAACCATGGTTTGTCACATATAATGCATCTTTCAACTCCGCCTCAGCCAATAAGTCAAAAGAGATCCAATATTGCACGCCCACATTCACCAATGAAACATGCTACTACGTCGTCTACAGCACCACGGCGTCCAGCTTTTGACACACCTATTAATAACCAGGTTACCCTAACAGAACCACCCCCGGTGGAGAATCCATCAGTTCATTCCTCATGGCTAACTCCCAACCAGTTTAGAACTCATTTTTTTAACCCAAGCGTAGTACAGCCGTATGATGGAACTGCATCCTGGACGGATTATGAGACTCAGTTTGAAATCGTGGCCAAGTTTCACGGATGGACTGAAACAGAGAAAGCTCATGGGTTAGCTATGCAACTCCGAGGCGAAGCTCTATCGGTCTTAAGTGCCATGCCAAGAGGAAAACCTATCTTATATGAAGTCTTGCGAGGTCTCCTTCGACAACGTTTTAGTTTGGATGATCACACAAGTTACACCCTACTTCGAAATCGTCTTCAGCGGCCTAAGGAATCTCTGGCCGAGTTTGCCATTCATCTGCAGCGCCTAGCAACTTCTGCATTCCCAGACGGGGCAGAAAAAGTTGTAGAAGAAATTGTGCTTACTCAGTTCATAGAAGGCATAAGAGATGATCAAATCCAAAATCTGGTGGCAGCAGGGCGACCTCGTAGTCTATCAGAAGCCCTAAGAGTTGCGCAGGAGATCACGTCTCGATTTGACCGGCGTGGTCACAGGAACGTTCTAGCAGCAAGCACATCTCCTATGCCAAACTGTGAATCAGCAGAAGCAACATTATCATCCCCTTTCAACAAGGCGGAAAACTAAAACCTGCCGGTGAAGTGAAGCGAACGCCAGCAGAATCATTTCAACTCGCTTCAAACCTCTCCACGCATCCCAAATCATCCCAATTTTCCTCACCAAAATACATCCCACAATCTAATTCAGTTTTCGCAGGAGTAGCAAATGGAGCTGGATTGTCACTAGAAGGTTACATCGAACGGCGGCGACATAGTTTTCTTATAGATTCGGGGGCCGATGTCTCAATCATAAGTGAGAAGTATCTACCCATGACAGCTCTACCATCAGGAAACCCTATTCGTATAGAAGGAATATCTGGAGGAACCCTTTGGTCTCTAGGTACGGCGGAAGTGGTAGTAGTTCTCAGTCATAAAGAGTTCACCCAAACTTTTGTTGTTGTAGGCCAAGAAGTACCTACTATCCTAGGCATAGATTTTCTTCAGGAAAATATGTGTACTCTAGACTTTTCCGAGTTGTCATTAGAAGTGCAAGGAAGGAAGCTCCCACTCCAACTAGCTGCAGTTGCTGAAACCAGCCTCCTCTTTACAAAAGATAAAGAAGTCCTACCAGCGCATTCAGAAGTTGTATTTCAGATTCCAAGACCGACCGATTTAAAAGAAGGAACCACCATAATTGAATCTTGTGACCAGAATCAGCTACCAAAGGGTGTGTTTCTAGCACGAACCTTCGTTGGTAGAACCCAAAAACAGGTTACGATAAGAGTCATCAACACAACCGAAAAGGAAGTAATGTTACCGAGAGACATGGTCATCGGACGAGCTTGTATAGCAGAAGTCTGTGATACAACCGCTGCTATAAGTTCCATGCCATCACATCTCCATGATCTGATAAAAGCTGTTCCGGAAGGTCTTACCCAGGACCAGGTAATTCGTTTTAAAAACCTTCTTATTTCATTCAAAGATGTATTTTCCGCAGGGTCCCAAGACCAAGGTCGAACAAGCCTAATAAAGCACACAATAGATACTGGTGATTCAAGACCAATCAAAGTGCCAGCTCGTAGAATCCCCTTGGCTAAAAGAGAAGAAGTGGCTCAACTGGTCAAAGACATGAAAAATAAAAACATCATAGAACCCTGCAACGGCCCCTGGGCATCTCCAATCGTTCTAGTAAGAAAGAAAGATGGATCATACCGCTTCTGTGTGGATTACCGACTTTTGAACGAGGAGACCAAGAAAGATTCCTACCCATTACCCAGGATGGACGACCTCTTCGCAACGTTAGCTGGAGCTAAGTGGTTTTCTACAATGGATTTACAAAGTGGGTATTGGCAGGTAGAGATGGACGAACAAGATAAAGAAAAAACAGCGTTCTCGACCGGGGACGGGCTATGGCAGTTTAACGTTATGCCTTTTGGGCTTTGTAATGCCCCTGCCACCTTTGAACGGCTGATGGACAAAATCTTCCAAGGCATGTCCTGGCAAACAGTGCTGATCTACTTGGATGACATTATTGCTTACGCCCGTACCTTCGACGAGCATCTTCTCATCTTAAAACAAATCTTTCAGCGTCTTCGAATGGCTAATCTTAAGCTCAATCCCAGAAAATGTCAATTCTTGAGAAAAAGTGTGAACTACTTGGGACATATTGTCTCTGAAAATGGTCTTGTCACCGATCCCGACAAAATCGAAGCCGTTCAGAAGTGGCCAGTTCCTCGAAATAAAAAGCAAGTGCGGAGCTTCTTAGGGCTCTGTTCGTACTACCGACGATTTATTGAAGGATTTTCCACAATAGCCAAACCCCTCTCTGAATTGACCGAAGAAAATAGACGCTTTTCCTGGAGCCCAGGCTGTGAAAATGCTTTCATTGAGCTGAAAACAAAACTTACTACTGCACCTATTCTGGCTTTTCCCACACCCACCGACGAATTCATACTAGACACCGATGCCTCAAATTTTGGCATAGGGTCAGTCCTTAGCCAACGACAAGGAGACCAGGAAGTGGTCATCGAATATTTTAGCAAGACACTTAGCCGTACGGAACGTAACTACTGCGTTACAAGAAGGGAACTTTTAGCTGTTGTTCTGGCCATTCGGCATTTCCATCATTACCTCTTTGGTCGCACGTTTACGCTTCGAACAGATCATGCTTCATTACGCTGGTTGTGCAACTTTAAACACCCAGAAGGACAGATGGCGCGATGGTTAGAGAGTCTGCAGCAGTATCATTTTAACATCCAACATCGACCTGGTCCACGACACGGGAATGCAGATGCACTATCTCGGAGAGTGTGTGGCAGTTGCAAACACTGTACAAGGGCGGAAGAACTAGAAGAAGAATCGTCAAAACGCGCCCTCATTACGTCCATCACGGGAAGCCTAGACCAGGAACAGAGGCAAGACCCTACCCTAAAGTTGGTAATTGAATGGAAAGAAAAAGGCAAGCGACCTGAAAAAGCCGAAATTCTAGGCCAAAACGAGGATGTTAAATCTTACTGGGCTATTTTTGATCAACTCAGTCTAGAAAATGGAACCCTAATTCGACTTTGGGAAGAGACACCAGACAATTTCACTAAGCTTATAGTGGTTCCAAAGACGTCTGTGCCCGACATTCTAACCTCACTACACGATAGCCCAAGTGGTGGTCATTTAGGCCAGAAAAAAACTCTTTCCAAGGTGAAACGCAGGTACTTCTGGTTTGGCCGAACCGTGGATGTAAAAGTGTGGTGTTTGACGTGTGAAATTTGTGCCGCTCGACGTGGCCCACAAAGAAGAACCCGAGGAGCTTTACAACCTAGTCGACCAGGATGCCCATTTGAAAGAATAGCCATCGATATCCTTGGCCCACTTCCCCGTACTGCCGATGGAAATCGCTACATAGTCGTCGTCATGGACTATTTTACCAAATGGCCGGAGTGTTTTGCGATTCCCAACCAGACAGCAGAAGTAGTCCTTGGGCCCTTGGTAGACCAAGTGTTCTGTCGCTTCGGAGTACCGCAGATCATTCACTCTGACCAGGGTCGCAATTTTGAGGCTGATGTCTTCCAAGCCGTATTGAAATTACTTGGTGTTGAAAAAACGAGAACAACACCTCTACACCCGCAATCCGATGGCATGGTTGAGAGATTTAACAGAACTCTTTTAGATTATCTTTCTAAATTCGTAGGCCGCCATCAAACAGACTGGGATAGACATTTGCAGCCAGCTCTTTTGGCTTATAGATCTGCAGAGCATGAAGCTACGGGATTTTCTCCAGCCCACCTCAATCTCGGACGGGAAGTAAAACTACCAGCTGACCTGGCCTTTGGAGCACCACATAGCGATAATTGGAATGCACCCTCATACGCCCTAGAACTCAGTAAACGCTTGCAAAAGATTCATGAAACAGCTCGAGAGAACTTGAATTTAGCCGCGAATGCCATGAAAACACGTTATGACATTAAGAAAAACCAAATTTGTTTTATTCCAGGTGACGAAGCGTGGTTTCATAATCCCAAACGAAAAAAAGGGGTATCACCAAAACTACAAAGCGACTGGGAAGGCCCAGTTCTAATAAAAGCACGATTGTCGGACTTGGTTTACAGAATACAATGTCAAGGTAAACGTAAAACGAAAGTGGTACACGTGGATCGTTTAGCTTCATACAAAACCAGGATAGGACTCAGCAGGAGCCAAGAGTCTTAAGGGGGGAGCAATGTGACGAACACCGCAGCGATCAACTGGAGTTGTTGACGGCTGAAAACCTGAACGCGAAATGAGACTGGACATTGCAACCTAAAAACAATTGGGTTCTACAATCCACACATAACTGACTAAACTGCTAAAATGGAACCGTTCAATCAGCAAGGTAGATTGTTCCGAATTCAATTAATTTAATCAAATTGATTTCAGACGCGATTCAACAAAAAGTCATTATGTGGACAAGTGGACATTACCTAGAGGTATGGCATACCAATCGAATGGGAATTTCATGACGATTACGATTAAATAATCATTAAGGAGATTTGTTGCGACTCAGATGAAATCAATTTTTATTCAGAAATTTACAAAATGGCGTCAAAAGTCAAACTTCCAGATGCAAAACCATGGAAAATGGGAAAACAATGAGTGGAGACTAGAAACTACTGGAAACCATCCAATGCCCTATAAAAAGCCGCTGCGACGATTAGAAGGCGGCCTAGTTCGCTTTTGATTCGCCAACGGATTACAAAGTTATAGAGATTAAAGTCATAAATCTAAATCTTTAAATAAAACAAAAACAACAAATAAATAAATCCTCTCGGGAACCAGAAAAATAAATTAGTAATTGATTTTCTTTTCTTTCATTTTGTCTTCTTCTCCTCAAATTAGGTCGCTTTCGTTACAATATCAAACATACATTGCAAATATCAAAATAAGGTCCCCCACCCACAAAAAGTGCAGGGATTGGACAACAGACTGGGTGCCATTTTTCATGGCGTCCAAGCGACAGGATTACTTAAGGCTAAATTTCACCCTTAATGTGTAGGGAATGAATTTCAATCTCAAACTCACCGGAGTCGGTTTCCTAACAGAAAATTTGGAAGAAATTATTAAACACAAGAAGTTTCTGTATTAGAGTAGAGCAGTAGAATTGGAGTGCCAATCCCATAAAAAACGCCACTAGATATCTGTTCCTAAGTTAGTTAAAGTACGGAGCTTCTTTGTGCTAGAAAAAGTCAGAGATACGCTGCCTTCTTTTATTCCCCAGCTCAATAATTGATTGAGAGTGGTTCTTGACATCTTCCAAATGCCATAGATAAGTTACCATAGAAAAGCCGAAAATGGCGCCCAACGGTCGTTTCCATCTATTTTGTTTATGCTCAAATCTTATTTTTCTGAACTCAAAATATACGACCAAGATCACGGAATGTAAAACTGTTTGTTTCCACTGAGACTGTTTCGAGTAGTCTTTCTCCCAACCCTAATATGCGTAGATAACAATAGAGAAAAGCTGATAATGGCGCCCAACGGTCACTTGCATCTGATTTGTTTATGCTAAAATCTTATTTTTCTAGGCTCAAAATACACGGTCAAGATCACGGAAGGTAGTATAGTTTGCACCGAGATTATTACGAGTAATCTTACTCTTGAACCATAATACGTATGTAGATAACAATATATTAAACATAATTTACGCGAAAGAATAAGTAAAGTACACTCGTATAAGTTGCCCTCTTGAGTGAAAAAGATAAGACTGAGTAGCAGGGGATGTACACGCTGTGCCTTAAGATATTTTTATCTAAAGAAAAAAGTAATGACTTAATCAATCCTCCTGTTGATAAAACTTTCTAAAGTAGGTACTTCAAGTACTTCAAACTCAAGTACCATATAAATCAATATCGCAAAAACTACTTAGATATTAGAAATGGATTTATTAATTACATATTCGAATCAATAGTAACCTTGTAAAACATGGTTTTTGAGTGTAATAAATAGCGCCATCTGTGAAAGTATTTATTTAATTTTTTTTATTCAATCAAAAGAAAAGTCATTTTGTTTTTGTTTTTGTTTTTGATTTTAATTCAATGAATAATAAGAGCTAAATAAAAACCCTGCCATATACAAACTTCACTACTAAGAACAATAAGACGAATTTTAAAGCTATCGGGGTTGCATTTGCGGCTGAATTAAGAACTATAGTGAATTCCTTAGACATATTAATACCAGGTTTTGTTATTGATATAGCTTTCTGATAAGAAGCTATTTGAAGTGTCTGACTTTTACCGTCGACTACTAGAGTTGCTGATTTGGGAGTCTTATCAAGACCAGCAATGATAACCCGATCTAAAGTTGACCCTGTCTTATAATTAGGCTTCGATATAAATGAATTCTTCAAAGTATTTCCACTGAATTCAAATTTAACGTAAATAAACTTTCCGTGTCGATAGTCATAGGACTTCTCATCATCAATGTACAATGTTCCATTAGCAAAACCACCTTTGTTCAAACACACCACCAAGGTATATGGATCATCTTTCATCAGAATAGCCGTGCGTCGAAGAGTTTCCTTCTTTGAAATTATAGAGCCTCCACGTTGATAGACTGGGAGCTGAAAGAAACAAAAACATACAATCAAGCCTGACACAATCCTTACATAACCAATATATTACTTACTTTATGATCATCAACTTGGATAGTTTGATTTCCAACCTTATCGAATTGTTCAAAATTGTCTATATCGAACCAAAGATCACCATTCTGTGCGCCATCTTTTGAGGGAAAATAGACATTGACACTAGCAACAGCTCTCTCCATTACTGGTCGTACCAACAAGTGATCATGTAGCAAATACTCATAATCAATTTGGAAGCTATTAGAGTCTCTGGGATAGTGAGCAAGAATCGGTCTCATAACTGGATAACCAAACTTTTCGTGCTCGTAGAACATTGTGTACCACATTGGAAGATAGCTATACCGCTTTCGAATTGCGTTTTGAATAATCAAACGGGTCTTCTCGGGGAAAAGCCATGGTTCTCTGCGTTTGGTATTCATATTTGCATGGGCCCTATAAAACGGAATGAAAGATGCAGCTTGATACCATCGCTCTACCAATTCGATCTCAGGATCATTGAAAAAACCTCCAACATCCGATCCACAAAATGAAAATCCCGAAACAGCCTCTGACAAACACATTTTAAGAGAGTGTTGCAAGTAAGGCCAATCACCTGTAATGTCTCCAGTCCATACAATTGCATACCTTTGGGAACCTGCAAAATGCGATCGAGTTAAAATGAATGGTCTCTGATTTGAATCCCTTTGGAGTAAGCCTTGAAAAGTAGCCATCAATTGGTGATGGCCGAATATATTATGGACATTTCTATGTTCCCATCCGCCATAATGAATATTGTCCTTCAGCATGGTGACTTCTGGGCCGTCGAAAACCGATGGTTCGTTCATATCATTCCAAATCATGACATCCGCTGTTGTAGTTCGAAAATTATTCAATGTAAATTGACTGGAATAGTATTGACGAACTGCTGGATTAAAGAAATCCGGATAACTAGATGTACCAGGCCAACACTGACCAATGAAATCACTGCCATTTGCAAATTTAGTATAATACTTATTATCCTCACAGTAGTTGTGAAAGAAATATGAGGTATCTCGTTTGTAGTGTGGATCTATGATAATTGTCAAATGACGACCTGAATCTGTCAAATTCCTTATCATTTCTAGGGGATGGGCAAAATTAATTGGGTCCCAAGTGAAATACTTTTTGGCATCAGTATATTCGATGTCCAACCACATTGTATCCATGGGAATATCATAGTTATCGAATTGGGCAGCAACTGTCTTCACATCGGACTCATTGTCATAGTTCCAACGGCATTGATGATAGCCCAAAGTATAGAGTTGAGGTAGTCCAGCGGTTCCAGTTAAATCAGAATATTGTTTAAACGTGTCGAGGGGTGATGGCCCAGGGAGTATGTATACATCAACGATGCCACTCTCAGACATGAAACGTGCAGTTGGTGGATCTGGTTTACGTGTTCCTGAAAAAATAATCAAATTAATTCCGAATAACTGAACGAAGAGACACTTTTTGTAAATTAAGATATTTCCCGGGCGCCAGTTAAGGAAATTTCTTAATGCAGATAATGTTTCTAATAGTCAATGTCTTTCTGTTATTTAATTTTTAAACTTGTTACCTGAAATATCAACCCATGTTTCGGCTGAATTATGCCAAAAGACTCCAGCTGATCGTTGAGGTCTGTAAACATAAAAAATAAATTACTTTTCCTTTCATTAGAATTAATTCCTCACCCATGACCATATATAACTGGCACCGATCCATACAATCCCATTTTGCTATTTACTTCATAATTAGCTGTATCCAAATTATAAAGACGATATGGATCAGTACCTTGAGTTTGTTTCAATGCAAACGAATCAGCATGTTCGGGAATCCCAAAGAGTACTTCAGCTTCTGGAAATGTAAAATCCATGGCGATAGCTTCGGGTCCATTTGGTTTTGAATCACGATGTGAATTAAATTCTTCCTCCCATGATTCTGGATCTTCCATTGGTTCACCTTGTGATCTCTGTTGAAGATATTCAAAACGCATCAAACCTTTTCCATTCACCGACACCGAGAGAATGTCATTGTGATAGAAATCGATTTTAAGGGGATCCTTTTGGATATTAACTTTGCTTGCACCAGAAATCACAGATATATTTAAGTCATTTTCAACTGTTGATAATTCTCTGTTTGAAATATAAATTTAATTTTATATTCTGATAAAATAGAAGATAGGAAGTGAAGTTCAACTTACGTAATAATTTTTGGCGACGCCTTTAGGGACTCAGTAACTTTGTAACGTGGTTTAATTGGATGTTTTTCATCAATCGTCATATGAATTGTACCACCCTGTAGAATTAATTAATTAATGTTTATCCAGAGCACTATCACATTTTGTGGATGTAACATATGTACCTCAAGAATTTCCAGTCGAGCCAGCAAAGATAACCGACTTTTATCCTTGTTATAAATGTCAAATGTTACAAGATCCGAGAATGCTGTCAATGAACCCGAAACAAAAGCGAATTTCGAACTCCCCGGTTGATCTTTTCGACAACGTCTTTTTCGAAAAAAAAACAAGGAAAAGTTAGTGAAATTGACTTTGATATTAACTTAACGAAAACACAAACCTGCAGAAACTACTCTGTTGACAAGTTTTAAATTGTGTCCGATCAACAGACGATCCATAGTGAACGGAACAGAGAATAATTAGTAAGACAGCAATCAAAGAATGCATTTTCGATATTGAGCAGCATTATAGAAAATACTTTGAATTTATACAAGTTTTTTCATATATCTTAAAAATATTTATCGAAAGATAAACAGCTGTTTAAGTAGTAGTATTAGTTGTTGAACAATTTAATCAAATAAACAGTTTGCTATAAGTGTCCGATAAGGTTATAAAATAAGGATAGGCTTTTGCTTCTATATGTTCGTTTAAATTTTATTTATTTTTATTTGATAACAAATGTATTTGCTTTGATAATTCAGGTTGAAAAAAAAAACTATGGAGACCCTATTTTCCGTCAATGTATGCATATTTACGCTATCAATATTACTTACTTACTTACTTATCTGGCTCCCGATACATGGAGGGTCTCTACCTGGGAAATTGCGGTCCTCCATCGGTTGTGGTCAATCGCACGCTCCCTTCAGTCTTAAAGATCAAGCGCTCTTGCCTCTGTGACCACCTGGTCCCTATAGTGGAGGTTCGGTCTTCCTGGGGGCTGGGATTCGAAAATTTTCTTGGCTGGATCGTTGTTGTCCATTCGCTCGATGTGGCCGAGCCAGTGTAGTCGACGTGTTTTGGCTCTTTGGACTACATCCACATCTTGGTACAGCTCGTACAATTTACGATTGAATCTTCTCCTCCAATCGCCCTCTTCGCATATAGGACCAAATATCCGCCGTAGAATTTTTCTCTCGAAAGTGCCCAGGTTCAATTCCTCTTTTTTACTTATCGTCCAGCACTCGGCGCCATAGAGTAGAACTGGTAAAATTAGAGTTTTGTATAGCGTGCACTTTGTCTTTCGAGAAAGGAGTTTTGAACCCATTTGTTCGGCCAAACCGAAGTAGCAGCGGTTCGCTAGGGTAATTCTTCGTCGGATTTCCACTAAGGTGTCGTTCGTGGAATTGATGTTTGTTCCGAGGTAGGTGAACTCCTTGACTACCTCGAAATTACTGCTACCAACAGTGACGTTTTGTCCAAGGCGATGGACAGATGAGGCTTTGTTTGCTGACAGCATATACTTTATGTTTTGTCCTCATTCACTTCAAGACCAACGCGTTTCGCCTGTTCATCAATAGCTGTGAATGCTTCAGTTGAGAAGACCTGTTAAAGATAGTGCCTTCCATGTTAACACCACTCTTGCGCACTATCTGCTCCAGGACTAGGTTGAAGAAATCACATGATAGCGCATCTCCTTGTCTGAACCCTGTACACGTCTGGAATAACTTGGATGAGCTGTTACCCATTGGCACGTTGCACCGCGTATTTTGTAACGTCATGCGGCATAGCTGGATCAGTTTTTTCGGGATCCTGAGTTCCGACATATCGCCAATAGAAGTTCTTGGTGACTTATGCTATCATATGCGGCTTTAAAGTCGATGAATAGGTGATGGGTCTCGACTTGAAATTCGTTGGTCTTTTCCAGGATTTGCCTCAATGTGAAGATTTGGTCTATCGTTGATCTACCTGGCCTGAAGCCACACTGGTACGTGCCGATCAAAGTGTTGCAGAGAGGTTTTAGACGCTCACATAGTACGTTGGATAGGATCTTGTAGGCAACATTAAGCAGGGATATGCCTCTGTAGTTCTTGCAGGACATAGGATCGCCTTTTTTGTAGATTGGGCATATGGAGTTATTTGACCAGTCGTCGGGCATACTTTCCTCCTCCCAAACTTGGTTGATGAGCTGGTGCATGCACCCTACCAGGACATCTCCTCCATACTTAAAGAGTTCCGCAGGTAGGCTATCCGAGCCGGCGGATTTGTTGTTCTTAAGCTTGTGGATGGCTTTCTTAACCTCTTCAGTACTGGGCGCAGGGACTGGATCTTCATTGACTGGTCTTATGCTTCTTTGTTCCTCTATTGCCTCCTCTACATAATGCCCATTAAGCAGCTGCTGGAAATGCTGCTTAAACACGTCTACAATTCCCTGTGCTTCGGTGACTAGGTTCCCTTCGCTGTTTCGAAGAGCTTGCGTGCCAGTCCTATAACCAGATGCCAGTTGCTTGGCTGTTTTGTAGAACCGGCGGGTGTTGGTGGCGGTGCTAGACTCTTCGAGATACTTGAGCTGAGAGGCTGCGGATGCTCTTTTCTTTCTACGCAGGGTTTTTTCTCTTTCCTTCTCTTTTCACGGTACTCCTCTCTTGCTGCTCTTGTTTTCCGTTGCAGCATTTGCATTCGTGCATTTTCCGTCTCCAGCTTCAATACCGCGCATTCATCGTCATACCACGGGTTCTTTTTTCTAGGTGGTTGGTAGCCTATGGTGGTCTCGGCTGTCTCCTTAATGATGTCGCGATATTGGTTCCACTGGTTGTTGACGCTTGTGGCTGGGTGTACGGCAGAGAGTTTCCCGGTCAATTGCTCACTGTAGTCTCTGGCTTTCTCAGATGTGCTTAGGCATGCAATTTTGAATTTCTTCCTTTGGGCGGTCTTCGTTTTCTTTTCGTTGGACAGTGGGGCTCTGAATTTTGTCACAACAAGAAAGTGGTCAGAGTCCACGTTTGCGCCTCGGAAAGTTCGCACGTCCAAGATGTTCGATGCATACCTCGCGCAGATTAGCACGTGGTCGATTTGGTTGGCGGTTCGACCATCTGGAGATCGCCAGGTTGCTGTGGGTATCCTTCGCCTGGGGAACCTAGTGCTACTTATCACCGTATTACGAGCTGCAGCAAAGTCGATTAGTCGGAAGCGGTTATCTGTTGTCGTTTCGTGGAGGCTGTGCTTTCTAACTAATCCGCCAAAGATGTTTTCCTTTCCGACTTTAGCATTGAAGTCTCCGAGCACGACTTTGACATCGTACTCCGGACAGGCTCCGTAGGCTCCGTCCAGGAGGTCGTAAAACTCCTCCTTGTAAGACTCCTCAGCTTCATCGGTAGGGGCGTGTGCACATATTAGGCTGATGTTTTGGAAGGTAGCTTTGATGCGGATCACAGCCAGGCGATCGCTAATCGGCTTAAAATCGATGACTTTCGATCTGAGTCAATTTCCCACAAATAATCCGCATCCTAGCATGTGCAGTCTTTGGTGACAGCTGTAATAAATGTCGCAATCTTTTCTTTTCGTTATACCTGATCCTATCCATCGTATCTCCTGGATCGCGGTAATATCTGCCTTGTACCGCGAGAGGACAGATTCAAGTTTTTGAGTAGCACCTGGTATATAGAGTGTCCTTACATTCCAGGTGCATACTCGCAGGTCATAGTCCATTTTCGTTCCAGGTCTGGTTGCCATTTTAGGGGGGTCGTTATCCGAGACTTCTCGCGTCTCTCTCATAACAATTGGCTTTTTTACTGTGGTCGGGTCGTTAGCCCAACGCACTAACCTCCAATCTGTAGGGCCATGGGTTTAATGTTGCAATTCTTTCCTTGGTCAACATTCGCACTTACAAGTTTAGCAAGTCAAGGCATAAAGCCAAGACCAGTATCCGGCGGCTACCAACGTGGAGGTATTGTAAGCACTTGATGTGTAGGAAAAGATACAGCTCGAGGCCCCCAGTTCCTACAACATCCAACCACCTTATGTAATATTAGGGTTTTTTTTTCAAAATAAGTTTCTATATGTACAGTTTTGTCAAAAAATTATTTCAAACTCAACATTTTGAAGATAAAATAGGCAATTTAATTTAATTAAGGCCCTTCCAAAAATAAAAACTATGTAAAACAAAAATCCTGTTGCGACACACAGTGGCGTATTTATCCTTGGGTCATAGGGGCCAAGGCCCGGGCGGCAGTCTACAAGAGGTGGTGGCCGCAGATGCCCTTTGCAGCTTCGGGTACCTTTATAATCGTTACCTACAAACATTTTATTAAAGCATTAAAGGAATGCACAAAATTACTTCAAACATTTTTGACAAACCCTGAAAATGTTGCTGAAAAAATTTGTTCACATACGCGATGGTCAACCATGTGTCAAACTGATATGAATTGAAAACAAAAAATTATATAAATAATTCTGCAACATACTGTGAATCAAAAAATTGTACGTACATTTGATTTTCTTGAATAAAAAAGCGTTTTTTTTTAAGCACATTGGCATGATTTGGTAAAACTTTTGCAATTTGTGTATGGTTTATTGAAAGTTTTATCAGAAAAAAGACAAAATTCAATATTTCAAAGCTTTTTTAAATAAAAAAATTCAAATAATTAAGAGAAAAGAAAAAATACATCAAAAAATTGCACGTACAGTGACTTCAAAGTCAAATTTCTTTCAGATTTGTAATGAAAGTGCCAAATTTTGGCTCTGTTTATAAATTCGAGACGGTTGTTTATTAAAAAGCTTTGAGGTAACTTCTATTGGTATAGTGTTCCGTTCCTCCAAAATTACAGATTTGAGAGGATTTTTGATAGTTTTTGAACTTTATTTACCAAAAATCCCCACTGGATGGTGGTGGATGAGGCAACTAAGATTTTACACTGTAAAGCAGCCACTTGCTTACTAACCTAGACTAATGCTTCTAGTCATTGTCCTCTAACAATATAAAATCATTCAGTAACTCAATTCCTTCAATGCTGGCCTTTAATTTTTTACTCAAATATGCAAATTTTTGTGTTTTTCCATATTGTTGTTTCAATAAAAACAAGATTGCAGACACCATTTGCATCCATAACTCCCGAAACCACAATGCTTTCACCTTCATGTTTCACCGGAGTCTTTAAATTGCTAACCTATATCTACTTTGTGTTCAGTTTTGGTACCAAATTTACGACCACTAAATCCAAAAATGTCGTAAACTAAGTTTTCCATTGGAAATTTTTTAACTCACCAATTTAATAGGATTAACTGAGGTTCATCAATACTTCAAGTACGATAGTAGCCAAATATGCTTAAACCCTCCTTTAACTTCAGTTAGTGTCCTTTGTACTAACTGCTTCAAAATTTGATCCATGGTTCAACATTTGTGACTCATCAATTTCACCGGATCTACTGAAATGCAACGATGGTTCAAGTATGTTGTAATTGATTTAATATTGTTGTATCTAATAACAATTTCAAGCATGACCTCAGTTAAACTGCAAAAACCGGCGAGCTAAAATAATTGAACCACTCATCAAAACTTGAACCACGTGTGTAAAAGTGCAAGTGACCTTTAACCGCCAAAAGCAATGAGCTCAAATTGCTGAGTATCGGATCAAAATTTTAACCATGCTTGTACAAACTGGTCCTTATAGACCGAGTTTTAGGTAATGTGCTTTTCATATGAGCTGCGAATAGTGAATTTTGCAATGGGAATTATCGTGAATTTTGACCTTCCATTCACATGAGTAATTTGTTTGGTTGTCTATAGATGCCAATTTCCATAAAATATAAACCCAGTAAAATTTGTGCTAAGAAAATGTTAAGATAAATGCCTTGTGGAATGCGTCTTGATGTTGTGGCTTGCGAATTATTATTTGACAGTCCGCAGAAGATATCTTTTTGTCACTTCCAAAATATAAAAATGTTAAATTTTATTCTTTAAACTAATTTAAGGCCGTGCTTTTTTTAGCATATAGCATAGGAAAGTCAATTTTTCGTTTTGTCGAAAAGTTAAAACCAATCAAGCATGCCTTTACGAACGACCCTGTTTAGATTAGACTGTAATTACTCACTACACTACCTTGACGATGAATTTATGGGTGAAATTTTCTCCTCGCCGATTTCTTCTACAAAAACATGGTCATGATGAAATAAAAAGTTAGAATGTAAACAGGGCCATTCATTCAACATAATTCTACTCTACGAACATAGCCATCGAGAATTCGAGACACTAAAAAGTACCAATAGGCGTTTTTCTTTTTTAGCTCCGAGCACAGCACTGAGCTGTCAAAAAAAGATCTGTGTTTCTTGTTTAGCTCCGAGTACTCAGAGCACTCAACTTCCGTTTCTTTTTGAAATCGGAGCTAGCTCGGAGTACGCTCCATGAGCTCATGTTAAAAAGACCGAGCGAATGGAGCAAATCTCATGAGCGCAGCCAACTTCACTCTTTTTTTTCACTCATTTCAAGTGGACGCGTTCAACACATCAATTTCAGTTTATAATTTTGAATTTTTCGAGTTTTTGGTTGGCCAGCTGTCTGATGAAAATTAAGTTATTACTCAATTTTGGTGAGTTGAACGCATCGCAATCGTATGACGCTGTTTAGATTGGGAAGGCTGAGACCGGTCTCACGGTGGTTTCTGGACAAGAGAAGTGGGGGGTCAGGGATGTCGTGAGGCATGAAGAAAACATAAACAATCGACTCATGAGTCTCATTTTGTTGTTGTTTCAATGCGCAAAACAATGTAGTTGTTGTTGTTTCTCTGTGTTTTGAGGCGCCTCAAATTTTCTAATGTAGACACGATGAGACTCACGAGTCCGGACTCAATTTTTCCAATCTAAACAGGCTCTATGACATTTCAGAGCTCAGGTGTGTTTCAAAATTATATCGGAGAGCTCTGATCATACTCTGCTCAGAGTTAGCTCCGATAGCTCAAGCTCTACTCCATGCTCTGCTCAGAGCTAAAAAAGAAAAACGCCTAATGACGACACACAAAAATCCTATTTAAGTGAGTTCGATACTCGAGCAAAAGTCAAAATTTTATCGGCAGCAGGATTCTACTTTAACTTTTATCGGCAGCGATTCTGCTGCCGATGTTGTTATTGTGATTCATATAAAATTTCACTGTTCTAGGGATAGCTTTCTCAATAAAAAACGCGTATTATCTACCTTCCCGGATAAGCAAAGAATTTTTAAATAAATAAACCATCCCTAACAATCCTTAATCGTGAAATTGCTATTGATGAATTTGACAACCGGTGCGTTGCACAAAGCCGATCGATGCCGATGGTATGAAAAATTGGCAAAAATATAGCTTTATTCAAATGCACCCAAATGACCACATATGTAAATCTATTTTAATAGATGTAGGGATAGGCTACACAGAAGGCTGAGGAACTCTACCACTCTTAACTTTCACTTTTGAAGAGGACATTACTTACTAAGTTTTAAGAAGAGAACTTGGGTATTGTTAGTTTTAAGAGCCAACATTTACTGGCCCGGAGCACCTGATCTTAAAATACGCCACTGACAGCACATTATCTAAGTAACTACCCATTATGTATAATACAAACGTAAATATACCAACTTATTTATGCATGTATGTATGTATTATAATTGAAGGCCAATTTAACCATGACAAAACTAATCCCACTCAGCTTTCCCCAGGATATCCGATGAAAGTGCATAGCATTTGCCCTTTAACCATAGACACGAAAGTTATTCTTGTATTACAAATTTCCACCGGAAGATTCCCAAGCAGCTCAAGCGGATAACAATAAACCACAGCATTTGAATTGTCTACCGAATCCTTTCCCTCGACGCTCGACGAACTCTGTCTCATTACAAGAAAGCTTACTGACCTGTTTATCTCTTCGAGCTTTCACAATAGAAATAGCATTTATAATAATCTATATGGCCAGCATAGCTATACGAACCTGCCCCCTCCTAAGTACACCAACCAACAACTCCCACGTCATTTTTAATAATTATAAGAATCAAACCAATTGCGGGCTAGTAATTTGCCTGATTTTTGAACCTAATTTCTTGGTTTCATTATTAAATAATTATGATCGAAGAGCAAGAAAAGTGTCGGGGAACTTAATAATAACCAACAAAAGGACATGAATTACTCAGCAAAGCTCTGTCAAAGCATGCGGTAATCCCTTGAGATTATGATGACAACAACAACGATAATTTTCTTCCCTTAAACAAAACCCAAAAAGACTTAACCACAAGTCACGCAAATCATGTTCAACTATCAAAAGCCCTTGTCGTTCTTGTCAATATAATGAGACGTGGTGAAAGAAAGTTATTTTTTTTTGTCTGCTACTCACTCTATCCTTCTATTAAGTGAAAAAGTACTGACAATTATTATATCTCCTCTGGTCGAAAAAAAAGTTCATTAAATATTTAAGGAAGTGCTTCCCTTATCGTGAGTACTACACTCTAATAGCTCGACTTTTCTTCCGTTTCGAGACAGTTAAAAAAAATTACCACAAGGATTGACGGAAAAATTATCAATCTCTCTCTCTCTCGCCTTCTTCCTCTTTTGAGTCCTTCGACAAAAATATCTCAGATTTCAATCAGTAAGCGTGCTTACTTACATTGCTGGGTCATAATTGATTTGAATGGGATACTGCCTTACCTTCCAACAGTTCCACACTGGGCGCCATTTAAGGAAAATGTTTTACAAATTGAATTCACGCGATGAAAGAAGGAAGGCAACACCTTTACCTAAAGACTTAATATAATTTTATAAACGAAAAAAATAACTAATATTCTGGCGCGTGTGAATTTGTTGCATGTCATAAAATTCTTATCAATTTCTTCCATCTCATAGCCATGAATCTTGATATACGAAAAAAATACTGTGTTTTTAAATGTGTTTCAACAACCCTACCTTAAGGACATAAATCTAACAACTGAAAACTTAGTCCCATTACTCCTTACTTTCAACCTTTATCCTCTGAATTTCTATTCCCCAAACGGATAACATGCGCACTTAGAATTTGAAATTGAATTTTTTTCCAGCTGGAAGGGGCGGGTCTGCTGGAAGTAATATAAAAAAAAAAATTAATAACAATGTCTTTCCCGTGGAAATATCAATCTGAAAGAACGATGGCAACCCACACTAAGAACAGGATACAAGTATCCTTTTCTATCGCCAAAAAATCATATAGTTTAATATGATAATGTGTCCTTTGGGAAGGATGAATATATTCGAGCGGGATGAGTTCTTGGGAAACGCGAAAAGGGTTAGATTTGAAATTTTGTCTGTTAATTTTTTTTTCTTTGTTGGGAGGAAAGAGAACAATAATTGTGTTTGAAGAGAAGGAAGAGAAAGTAAACTAAAAGTAGGTCTTTAGTCTGAAATTCTGATGTAAAAGGACTTTTTTCATAATTTTACTTCATTTTGTTCTATTTTTTTGTGATTTCTTTTTAAAGATTCGATTAAGTTTACGATATGAATAATCAGAAAGTTTTCTTATGAATTTGCACTCTGAAAAAAGTTTTGACACGCCGCATTTGTGAAGGGGTTTGGAATTTAATCAGTGAAATTGAAGTTCTATAAACTGTATGGTGGATATTTTTGAGAGAGTGAATTACTGGTATAATTACTTTGAAGTTTATAAAAGCTAATTTCTTTTGAGTATTGGCTTTTTTTATTATTTGTAAATGTATATTTTAAGTAAATATATAGCTATTACGATTGAAGGTCTTTCTTTATAAGAAATAAAAATGTTACCGATCACTGGAAACTCGTTTGTTACTAGTTTACAATTATCAGTATAGAAATCAAATTGATTTCAGTTAATTTGCTTTGTTCACTGCTTAACCTTTAATTTTTTTATTTTTGAATCAAAGCTGCTTCTATTTTATTGGGCATATTCATAGACATTGCTTAAACTGTTTTTAGGCAAAACTAGAGTTTACCTTATTGAAATTTTATCAAGTAAACTCTAGCTTAAACATTAGGTATGAATATGTTTAATGCTAGATCAGATATTTGCTTCAAACTACAAGATAAGTTCATGTGATCCAACCATTAATATTTTTTAGACTTTCAAAATTAGGTTTCATCTCAGTCTCGTCAAAGTTTCGTGTTCTGTCCTACTTTTAGGATACCAAGCAAACTCATGTTGGTTAATATCCTGCCCAGTTCAGCACTCGAAAATGGAAATTTGTCCACTCTTTGTGTTGGAGGTATAACCATTTGAATTGTAATTTCAGTATCCTCAAAATGCATTTTTTTAATGAAAACCTCAAAAACTTTTTTTTCAATCATTAGCTGGTCACACTAAAATATTCTGTTGCGCATCGTCCTTATTACGAACCTACATATGCATTATGTGGATCAAAGGTTTTGGTTAAATGCTAAGTCCCCTATAGACCAGGAAAAATAGCACAAATCGTATGGGGAACCTTGAAAAAATTAATTCATGAAATATTAAAATTGGAATCGACGCAGAATTGCAACCTCTATAACATATCCAAAGTCCCCCAAAATCCCCGCATTGGCTTTTTGTGTAGATGCATTTGAAGAGGTGCAGACGGGGAGAATTTGGAGGTCTATCAAACTAAAATATTTGTTTGGGTAAAACCTGATCATATGATACATGTCTTAAGGGTAGTTTTTAACGCTGAATCTAATGAAACCAAATTCAAAATGATACAACCACCCAAAAAGAAGTTATAGTCCTTTTTATGTAATGATGACTTTTTTTCAGGTATAACAGGTAAAATATTACTGAAAACCCTTTGAAAATAACGGTATATTAATGAAACTTTGAATGAATGTTTCATTTGTCATAGGAACTAAGAATCAAGAGAGTCCCTAAAAATATCCATGGTGAAAGGGTGTTTTTTTTAAGCGGGAGGGGCAACAAAGAATGTTAACCATAACACCCACGTAAAAACTTTTACACTCATTAAACTCGCCAAAAATATTAAACTCTTCATGGCAACCAAGAATCAAAATAATCCATACAAATATCTTTGTTCTAAAAGTGTTTTTGGTGACTGTTAACTTTTGACTTGATCTACGGAAAATATACGATTTAAAAAATTAATTTTTGTTTCAAAAGGCCCATAACTTTGTTAAGGGTGCTTGTATCATTTTAGTTTTGCTTTTATTAGATTCAGCGTTAAAAAATACCCTTAAATCATATACCATACTTCGTGTATATACCTCAATTACACAAAATCGGAATTTTGGCTCAAATATTCCAACTTCTTCCCAGACTTTCCCTCTCTTTAATACAAAAAAACCCCAGAACAAATATATTTATGAGGACTATTTTGATTCTTGGTTGCCATGACAAATTATATATTTTTGGCGAATTTCATGAGTGTAAGAGTTTTTTCGTGGGTGCTATGGTTAACATTCTACACTTGCCCCTCCCCTTAAAAAAAAAACACCCTTTCACCATGGATATTTTTATGGACTCTCTTGATTCTTAGTTACTATGACAAATGAAACATTCATTCCAAGTTTCATTAATATACCGTTATTTTCAAAGGGTTTTCAGTAATATTTTACCTGTTGTACCTGAAAAAAAGTCATCATTACATAAAAAGGACTATAACTTCTTTTTGGGTGGTTGCATCATTTTGAATTTGGTTTCATTAGATTCAGCGTTAAAAACTACCCTTAAGACATGTATCATATGATCAGGTTTTACCCAAACAAATATTTTAGTTTGATAGACCTCCAAATTCTCCCCGTCTGCACCTCTTCAAATGCATCTACACAAAAAGCCAATGCGGGGATTTTGGGGGACTTTGGATATGTTATAGAGGTTGCAATTCTGCGTCGATTCCAATTTTAATATTTCATGAATTAATTTTTTCAACCTCGGAATCCATTTTTCCTGGCCTACTATTACACGATGATTCTTTGCGTCTGACTCTTGTCAAAATTCAATGAGTGCGAAGGTGAAATCCGATGCTTTTTCTCCTTCGCACTCATGAAAATTCGAAAAGAGTCAGACGCAAAGAATCATCGTGTAATAGAGGTCTAAGATATTCTTTTTGTGGTTTTCAGTTGAAAAAAGCTTGCGTCGATACTTTAATGACGTCTGGCTTTAACAAATTCGTCTTAAAAAAATCTGTCAGACGTTTTAATTTGGTATAATATTGCGTAGGTAATGTATCTTGGTTATATCTCCACTCCCAAAACTTGTAGCCAGCTCTTGATCTAAGTCGACGCGCGAACGCGAGCAGGAAAAGTTTCCTAGTATATGTATGAGTAACTCGCCAGCGAGTTTAACTCACAAATAACTTTTCAATTCTATCTTTGAAAGTAGTTATTTTTATTATTCCTGAAAACCTTCCATGATGGTGTTTATACCAGCTTCACGTCAGACTAATCATTTTGAGGTATTTCTTTTTATCTCTTTCTTATTTATTAGAAAGAAAGAGATGGCGATGTGAGGCAGGCATTTTCAAAAGAAATTAAAAATTCTATCACTTGGCCGTCTCTTTCTTTCCTAGAGATGAGAGTGAGATAAAAATAAGAGTCAAAATGAGTCGCTTCACGTGAAGCAACTCATTAACCCTGTTCCTTGGTTAGTCCCAAACAGTTTCAAACAGTTTCAGACCGCCAGTTTGGTGCGCACCAGTACAATTTTTCAAGTGTGGAACGGGTTCGCACTAAATCTGGCGGTTTCAAACTGTTTGAAAGTCGGCAAGGAACAAACCTATTTTGACACCGTCCATTACTTATGGCTTCTGGCTATTGGCTTGTTTTGTTGACAATTTATTATTATTTTTATTTTTATTTAATTTAGTCCCCTTTCACACGAGGAAACTGAGTTGCTAGCAACTTTCTGTTCCAAGGTGAGAAGGGCAGGAGTAAAGAGGGATGAACAAAATCTCCCCGGTCGAGGATTTGAAGAAATTTTTTGACATTTCCTTTCATATATTAGACTTTCAAAGGAAATTTCAAAAATCGCCTGGAGATTTTGTTTGTGTGAAAAGTACAAGATATTTTTAAGAAAACTAAAAGAAAACGTCAAAAAAATCTCCAGCAACTTGTTTCTTCGTGTGAAAGGGGACTTACGTTTTGACTGTCATAAAATATTAGACCATGGAAGTTTTTAATTCAAATTGTTTTGACCCTGAGGCTGAGGCCACACGAGCGGGTAATCGCTAATGAGTTATTACACACAGATAATCTTCCAACTCGCTCGTCAACATGCCTTCTTTGAAGTTAGTTGATGAGAATAAGCGAGTGATTTGACAAATAATGTATGCAGCGGGCGTAGCTACATACCTTTGCGCAAAACTGGGACAGTAACCCATGCCCCGAAGTGTAAGGGACCCATAGACGTGGACGTGGCCCTTAAATACAAAAAAATATCTACAAGTAGTCGTCCATGAAAAAAATCTTAGTATAAATTTTAAATAACTGCAGGACCTGCTATCGGGATTTGCTACTAGGTGTTTTATTTTTAAGCTCTGAGCGCATTAAGTAAAGCACTGAACGGAGTATAATCAGACATAATTTTGAAAATTTGGTACTACTTCATATCACTGTTCGTTTACTTCAAAAAAAATTACGAATTTTAGTACAATTTTATTTTTCATATATGAGATTTGACAATACTTTGGGCTAAATTCGTAGAAATCGTAGGGTACTTTTCCATGATTTAACCCTTATTTCGGGCTTTTTTGGTAAAAGTACCTTTCGTTTCTTCTTAATTTCTCAAAAACTAAGATAGATTTTAACATTTGGTTTTCGGTAATGGACTTAAAAATAATGAGGGCAATGAATAATGAACAAAAATAGCACTTAATTACGTAAAATTTTGAAAAATATCGACTTGAGAAAAAAATAATCACAATTTTTTTAATCAAATTTGACTTTGAAATTTAATTTCTCAAAAACTTTTCGCTTAAACAACTTGATTTAAAAACCAAATACAAGAATGGAGTATTAGCTTTCAAAAAAACTATAGCACATTATTAGATGTGTTTTCGTTGATTTTTAATGTTTTTTTGCATGTTAAGTCAATTTTTCAGAAACTGCCCCCCCTGCCTCAGGAGAGGGGAGATACAACTTTCCCCCCATAAATTTTTTTCTTAGAATAACCCCAGGAACCGCACCCTAAGATACTTCCACTCAGGTGCGGGACACCCTGTATAACTACCAGTTTATTCTGAATTTTAACACAGTTATAATATACATAAATACATATAATATCTATCTACTATTCCAAAAATATAAGTCGATGTCTATCTTCCTATTCTCACCCACAGTCACAAAAAACTACATACATCACAAAATCTTTGAAAAGTGCACGATTTTGTTCGCCTTTACCAACAGATACCTATGGTAGGGGAGCCCACTAAGGGATTTTGGGATTTACTCGAGCGCGTCAGATTAGTATAAAAGGGGGTCCCTTGCACCCTGCTGAGTACCTCCACCACATATCAGTCCTCTATGTAGGGCCGGGCTCCTAGGGCAGGTTGTCAGATTAGTAAAAAAAATCGATAGCTCGAAATACTCGAGCGCGTCAGATTTAGATAGGGTAGGTAAATAACATGCTGAAAAGTGTGTATTTCAATAATCTGACGATTTGAGCGTGACCTAAGGTAATGGGAGGGTTACAAACTTGCAAAAAAAAATCGTCACCTGGACATTCTCGAGCGCGGTTGAATTTTTGTTATTGTAAAGTATATAATTCTAGAATAACGGGAAAAGTATAATCTGCCGTTTTTCTCGTCCCGTTTAGGAGGTAGAGGCGATTTAAAAAAAAAACGACTTGAATGGAAAAACAAATATTAAAAAACAACGAAAAAACTTCAAATATAAAACAATAACTTTTTTAAGAGCCAAAAATCTGTTCTTTAATTCTACATTTAAATTAAATTATTTGTGTCAATAGTTTTCAAAATATTTGCATTTAAGCTCAAAATTTTGATAAAAAAATGCAAAAAAAGATGTTTGGATCAATTGTTTTCAAAATTGTGAAATGAAAAACTAAATTTTCTTTTTGTGGTCAATGCTCAGATTAATTTTGAATCGAACACAAAAAACCCGAAGCTTTTATGTCTTCTAGTTTCTAAGAAAATTGAAAATTACTGATACTACTTTTTCATGAGATAATTATATTATATCATTATGTAGCTGTTCTCAATAGTAGCTATTGACATTGGAAGCAGAGAATACATTCAAAGTTCTTTAAATGCAAACGAAATTTGGCAAACACCGAACCTCGCACATACCTCAAATCCTTTAGTGAGCCCAAGTAGGGCGGTTGCATACGTGTCTCACTTTTAAAACGCAGCCGTAATGCTGGCAATGCAAGCAAATTACAAATATCTCAAAAAAGTAGTATCAGTAAGTTGCAATTTTCTCAAAAACTAGAAGACATAAAAGTTTCTGGTTTTTTGTATTCGATTCAACATTGACAGAAAAAAAGAAAATTCAGTTTTCATTTCACAATTTTGAGAGAAATTGTCCAAACATTTTTGTTTGCGTTTTTTTAACAACATTTTGAGTTAAAATGCAAATATTTTGAAAACTATTGACACAAATAATTAAATTTAAATGTAGGATTAAGAAACAGAATTCTGGCCTTTAAAATCGTTATTATTTTGGATTTTAAGTATTGTTGTTGATTTTAAATATTTATTTTTCCATTCAAGTCTTTTTTTTTCGAAAATTACCTCTACCTCCTAAATGGGGTGACATAGACCCCCCCTCCAATAGTAAAAAATGCTTGTACATATTTGACCCTTCTACAAAAATCCATTTTCAATTTATTGTCAGATTAAGGTTCAGCACATGTAGGACACCAAGTTGAACCATATGTATCAAAATCTGACGCACTCGAGTATTTCAAAATGGCGATTTTTTTTTGCATTTTCAAGGAGCTGCTGCAAGCTTGCGTCACATCCGAATCATCAGTCTTTTGAATGTGAGCATCCTTGGGGGTCACTTAACATCCCCTCTTAAAATCTGACGCGCTCGAGTAAATCCATTTGTTTTTCAATTTCAACACTCCCATACAGCCACCCCCACCACGCAAACCGGCAGATTAACATACCACCGTTATTAAAAAGTCCCAGGCCATATACACTATCAATATCTGACGCGCTCGAATATGTCCATGTGACTGTTTTTTTTAACAATTTTGTACACCTGTAGATGCTCCCCCCACCGATGAAACGATATACTTTACTAACATTTTTTTCTCTCTATCATCAAATCTTCAAAATCCATTAGGTCCCAACTCCCAACGACACGACGCTCGAGTAAATCCACATTTAGCATCGTAGGCTCCCCTACCAGGCTTGCCATATTGGGCTATTTATCGGAAATTGGGCTATCTTTTTCCAAAATTGCCGACAACAATTTCGGCATGACAGTCCAATCATAATTGGGCTATAAATAGCCCAAATCTAATCTAATGCATGAGAAAACAATTTTTCCCCTAAAACATGTCCTTAACGCATTTCAAAATCTGGCACTACTTTTTACCCACTGAATATACTCATTGGTTTTGACATTCCAAGGAACCGGAACAAACTTCACTTTGGTATTAATCAGCTAATGTGTTGTTCCCAGAACTCCCATTTTTATATCTTCTATCTTCTATCTATCTATCTATCTATTCTATATATATAAAAATGAATGTTTGTCTGTGTATGACTTATAGACTCAAGAACTACACGTCCGATTGAGCTAAAACTTATGGATTTTATTCAAAAAATTACTGGCAATGTTTAAGAAGTTATTTAAAAAATTTTCAATAAGTGGCGCTGCACCTTTGTCATAAAAAAGAAAAATTGATGTTTTTATGTGAAAAAATAAATTTTATTTCAAAAACAAGCTCTGTATTTTCTGTCAGTAAATATAATAATTATTGCTTGTGAGACTGTGATTCAAATTTTTATTTTTTTAATTTTTATTGTATATTGTATGTCGGTTAAATTGAACAAAAATGCATTTGCAAAACATGTAGATAAATAGAGAAAATGATATGGCTGGCATGGGGGACTGGAAGGAGGAAGTTCGAAAAGATTTGGGAGAGGAAGATGTACATACATATGTAGCTTTTCGACACCCTGGTGTGGACGGTGATGGGATATGGCATGACGGTCAGCGTGTGTCTTATACAATAAAATGGAGAGAAAAATAGAGAAAACATTTCAATGATGCAAAAAGAGTAAAGTTGTTGAAGGTTAGATATTAGGTGTGTTCCTTGCCGACTTTCAAACAGTTTGAAACCGCCAGATTTAGTCCGAAGTCGTTCCACACTTGAAAAATTGTACTGGTCCGCACCAAATCTGGCGGTCTGAAACTGTTTGAAACTGTTTGGGACTAAACCAAGGAACAGGGTTATTATGTGAATTTATTTTCATTGAATGCTTTCATTGGTAATACAGGGTTCTACCAAAAAATGAAGAATTTTTACTAGCGATTGGTAAAGGTATTGGTATAATGGCCTTCACAGGCCAACAATCAAGAACAGTAAATTATCAGTTTTGGGGAACTGGGAACATATGTATATCGAGAAGATTGCCAACTATTGCACATTGGGATATGACACTTGAAGACGCATCGTACATAGGAGTAATTATATGAAAAAACGGGAAAAAATACATTTTTTTTTTGATTGTCCTATTTCATCTCAAACTATGAAAAAAAAACGTTTTAGTACATTCATCCAAAAAATGCAAGTTTTATTTGTTTTGTTCTTCAATTTTGAGACATTTATAAAGCAAAATCATTTATTATTTTGATGGAGGAATAAAGCTCAAGACTTAATCATATTTTTATATTTCTAGCCAAACAAATAGGCCCAATCCCTTTCACATAAAAAGACTTTAAATATTTCAATGATTATTGGTAAGGTAGGTCAATCGTTGAAATAATAAAGCTCATTTTATGTGAAAGGCATGGCCAAAATTATTTTTTTGCCAGAAATAATAATTCAAACAAAAGCTTTATTTTGGCATCAAAATAACGACTGATTTTACTTTCTAAGCGCAATCCTTAAAATATTAAATGATGAGATTAAATGATAGCTATAGCTGGCGCCTTAGACACAAACAAATTTGGATAGCAGCTGACATACGCTATGTCCAAAATAAATTATTCGATTTTGTGACTTTTCTTATATTAATAACGTTTGCAGGCTAAAAGTTTTTTTTTTTTTTTTTATTCGTAAATGTTCGGGGAGGTTTACCCACTTTTTCAGGGCTTTATATAAGAAACGCAATCTAATACACAGAGTCTTTCTTTTCTAATATGTATGTATCAGTTGCTTAAAGAAAAGAAACATTTTGATTTTGGAAAGACATTTCTGGGATATTCAGACTTTCTTAATTCTTATATCCGTGTTGTAGGTACTGTATAAAGTTTTTTCCAGTGAGGAGTGGTCAATGTTTAAATGGAATACAAAAAGATGTGTGTGAGGCTGTGAAAAATGTAATCGTTATAATGTTATCGATGCAACGATTTCAAATGGCGAATTCAAAGGAGAAAATAATATGTTACTGCCACAAAGTCGAATGATAACTTGACACGTCTTTAAAATTGAAGAGTTTGCAGTTCCTGATCTAACTTGCCCTTGCCATGATAATAATCAATAGGTGTTTGGACTGGCACTTCGAAATTCAGGCTTTGCACGTGGACAGTTTTATGTATAAAAAATGTTCAAGACGTTGAACAGACATTTACATGTAACATGTCTATGCAAAATATGAAATAAAAAACAAAAATTTGTATTTTTCCCAAAAGTTTAAAATTGATATTTTAAGTAAAGTATCTAATTTGAAACTATGTATTTATGTTGTTTTTGATTTGATTTTGGATGTGTTCCATTCCTATCAGATATGGAAAATTTGGAGTAGAAGGTTTTTCATATTCGATAGGAATAAACAATTCCAAAACCAATAGAAAACGACATTTATGTTACCAATCAAACAAACTTAATATTAATAATAGATACCTACAACCTACATACCTCTTATTGTAGTACTATCAACAGTTAATTTAATTTTTGTGCGCAACTAAAATTTGTATACCCGTGCGAAGCCGGGGCGGGCCAGCTAGTTAATAAATAAATTTTTATTGAAGTTATGAGAAAATTAAAAAAAAAAATGATTGATATTGGGCTACTATTTGGGCTACTTATTCGGCTCCGATTTTGGGCTACACAATTTTTAAAATTGGGCTATGGAACTAGTTCAAGCCATGGCAACCCTGTCCCCTACTACTACCTATTTAGCCGCGTTTTATTATCGCTCATAACCCATATGGTTCACCTCGTGAAAATAAAACGATGTGGGTTAGTGCAAAAGCAGTGCTGTATATCAGTCTCTTTTTTTCTTATGTTTATTTGTTTTTCATGCAAGCACTTGTCTCTTTTCCTCTTTATTCCTAATACTGCTGACAAATCGCTGACATCCATTCACAATGGTAAATAGCCCTCTGCCGGCCAGAGTGAAAACCTCTATCTGGGTTATTGAAATTAACCTCGATAGAAACCTAGATCCCATGTTGTTTTTGTAATACATGTTAAAAGATAACCTCGACCCAGACCCAGAGATAATAAAACGCAGCTTTTGTTATTTTTCTCTTTTCAAACTGTCGACGTTATTCTCAGCTCACTCACCATCGTGTGTGTGAGTTGAGTGAAGGCATTTATTTTATTTTCATAACCCAAACCCACCCCTAGTTGTGCAACAAAAAACAAAATTCTTCAACTGCAAATACAGACAATTAACACTACAGCCAGCATGCTGATAACATGCGCACGATAACAGTTTTTCTATATGAAATCGAAGCCCGAAATGTTAATCTAACAGAAATTCTTAGATGAAAAATTCATACTCATTGACATAACAGTGCGCAAATTAAAAATTTGCGTCTATGAATTAAACTCTTCTGGTTAAGTGTTTTTTATGTTTTAGTTTGGCATTGGCTTCTATCGATGAGTGAAATATGAAATTGTAGCACTGTCTAATTGTGTGTTGAGACAAAGGATTGAAATATGGAAATAATGAATGATAATGATGCGATGATTTATGATTATGATGATGTTTGTCATTAATGAGGGAATCTTGTTTATTCAATTTCTCTTTTTCTCTATTGTTTTGTTGTTGCCAGGCATTATTTTCATTAAGAAAAAAGGATTTTTTGACTTATCTAATTTCATTATTTGTGTGCCAGTGTTCTTATTGTGGTCAAAATCAAACTAAAAAACTCAAAACAAAAGAAAGGAAAAACAATCTATATTGAGAGTATATATGAGGTGATGAGAACCAAAACTCGCCATATCCATGTCAGAAAAACTCTCCATGACCAAATTTAATTGTTTAATAACTTTTAATTGAGAGTACTTAGCAAATCATTTTTTATATCTAATCATAGATTTTTAAATCTATTTGTAATGGTTTAAAGGAAAATTATATAAAAAGTTTCGTAAAAAGGTTATTTAAAAATTAAATCTGACTGTGACGAGTTTTTCTGGAAAGGATATGGCGAGTTTTGGTTCTCATCGCCTCATATGTAGATCTGCTATGCGCAGAGTCATAGACCAGTAGTAATTAGTTTATATAACTTCTAGCGGGTATACATTTTTGCTAAAGGCTGAATATAATTCTGAAGTACCTATAAAATCTTTTTGTATATTTTAATGAACATTAAAGTGGTTCTCACATAGTTCGAACAAATTCAGTTTTTATTATGTATTTACAAAAGTGTCGTGTCCATCTACAACCTAGGTACCAACATAGTTAAGAGAGTAGGAAGGGACAAAAAAGTGTTAAATAAAAAAGCATTGCAAAGTCTACCCCTTGGGTAAAATGAGGATATGATTTCTTCCACCATTGACCGCAATTGATGGGCGGTAATGCTGAAGTATGCGCAGGGCGCTAATTTCACTCGGGCCGGCCCTGAACCTAATGGCAAACCCTTATCTTTAAATAAAGCTAAATTCTTTGCCATAACATTAAATTATATGCGTTTTATTTCTTCTTGAAAACCACACATCTTAAAAAACACCCTTTATTATTTTTTTTTTCCAAGTATTGATATACCTAATGGATATTTTCAAACGAGTAGTACATAATTATGGATTCAAAGCCTTACTCATACATAAGGCTGTATCTTCCAATTGAAAAGAATATTCATACTGAGTAACGGCAGTTACGGAATAGGCGGTCCAATTAGATATAAACTGAAAATAATTTCGATCTGTTTGGCTGATAAGATTTTTTGAGATAATACCGGTAGGTAACTACTTCAACTTCAAGTATGAAGGTATAATCAATAGATATTGTTTAACATCAAGCATTTAGGTTCTGATTTATTTTGTGAAGTGATTGCAGCCTTATGAACAATTTTACTATCTTTGTAATTACATACTTATGTATTCCTTTATCTAATTTAAATATGATGTAAGCGTTGTAATTTTCGCACTTTAAAATTAAACGTTAAGGTATTCAATTAAAGCCCAGATCTGAACTACCTAATAAACATAAAAATGAATTTTAACTTAAAAAATTTGCGATATATTAATAAAAACTATCAATGTTTGGTTTTACAGCGAAAATATGTTAGGGCATATTCATAGATGTTGCTTAAGCTGTTGCTAGGCAAATCTAGAGTTTATCTTATTGAAACTTTATTAGTAAAGCTCCAGTTTTGTCTTGAAACGGCTTAAACAATCACCCTTATTGTAGTACGCGTTTCGCTTATACGACGAATGTCATTTTCAAATATTTGTCAAATATTGTGGAACGCAAGTTGGTCGACAACGAGTGGCGTTTAAGCATCGCAATACCGACACTTAAACGCCTAAAAAGTGACTCGACACAAAAAGTGAGAATTGTCGTTCAAGATAAACGCCTATTGTAATAAGGGTGAATATCTAAGAATAGGCCTCATTAAGTAAAACTTATTTTGCATTGTGAACCTGCCACCAAACCGTTCCACACTTTTTCGTTGATTTTCTTCTTTCTGAGAGAATTTCATCAAAACTTTACAGTTTGCCAATCTTTGTCCAGAAATCAGTGCATTAAATTAAAGCTATTTATTTTTGATCATCAATGCACATTTAGCATAACTATTTATTATTTCTTAAATAAAAAAAATCTTTTTTTTTTAATATTCTTGATTTAGTCAGTCTTTATTAGCAGCTTTGTTCTTGTGTGTTTTGTTTAGTAATTCAGCTTAATCACAAACTCCTTAGCCATATTTACTCCAGGATTCTCAACAGCTATAGCTTGATCAAGTGATGTAACTTCTAAGTCCTGTGATTTTCCATCACATTGAATTGTTGCTGATTTTGGAACCTTCTCCAAACCAGCAATGATAACCCGTTCTAATATCGAAGCCGTCTTATAGTCAGGCTTCGTTATAAAAGAGTTCTTTAGAGTATTTTCACTGAACTCAAATTGTTCATAGATGAACTTGCCCTTGCGATATTCATATGATTTTTCATCATCAATGTACAAAGTACCCTTAGATGAGCCATTCTTGTCTAAGCACACAACCAAGGTGTAGGGATCATCCTTCATGAGTGTTGCCGTTTGACGAATATTTTCCTTCTTTGGAATTATTGAACCTCCTCGATGATAAACTGGAGTCTGAAATAAATAATTAAAATAAAATAAACGAAACTTTTGAAGTTGCTTTCTCGATTTCTATACCTTCTTATAATCAACTTCGATAGTTTCGTAACCAACTTTGTCGTACTTCTGGAAGTTGTCCGTGTCAAACCAAATATCACCATCTTTTTTGCCATCCTTCGATGGGAAGTATACCTACATCGACTTTACTGACTCCTTCCTCCAGTACGGGACAAACTAGAAGATTATCATGGAGCATGAATTGTGATTCGATTCTATATGTCTCCTTATCCTTGGGATACTGAGCCAGAAGTGGCCTCATAACAGGCAGACCGTATTTTTCATGCTCATAGAACATTGTATACCACATTGGCAAGTAGCTATAACGTTTTCGAATAGCATCTCGTATTACCAAACGAGTCCTCTCAGGGAATAACCATGGTTCTCTGCGTTCTGTACCTTTGTTAGCATGAGCTCTGAAGAATGGAGTATATGTTCCAGTTTGATACCAACGCTCAACCAATTCAGGTTCGGGATTGTCAAAGAAACCTCCCACATCAGATCCACAAAAAGAAAATCCAGCCACAGCTTCAGACAAACACATTTTAATTGAGTTCTGCAAATGACCCCAAGCGGCAGTATTATCTCCCATCCAAACTATTGCATACTTTTGGGACCCAGCAAAATGTGATCGAGTCAGAATGAAAGGTCTTTGATTAGGGTCACGCTCAATCATACCTTGGAAAGTTCCCATAACTTGCATGTGCCCATACAAATTATGCACATCACGATGTTCCCACCCACCATAATGGATATTGTCCTTGGGCATAGTTTTTTCGGGGCCATTGAAAACAGATGGTTCGTTCATGTCATTCCAGATCATAACATCCGGTGTGGTTGTATTGAATAAAGCAAATTGATCAGCATAGTATTGACGAACGACTGGGTTGAAAAAATCAGGATAACTTGCCGGACCTGGCCAACATGAACCTTCATAGTCCTTGCCCTCAACATTCTTCGTGTAATAACCTTGTTTTTCGCATTCCTTATGGAAGAAATAATTGTCATCGCGTTTGTAATGAGGATCAATAATTATCGTGAGATGGCGATTGGAGTCGGTCAAATTCTTTATCATTCCCAAGGGATCGGGAAAATTTTCTAAATCCCACGTGAAGTACTTCTTTTGATCAGTGTACTCGATATCAAGCCACATGGTGTCCATAGGAATGTCGTAATTATCGAAATTTGCAGCAACTTCCATGACATCGGTTGAGTTGTCATAGTTCCAGCGGCATTGATGATGTCCAAGAGTAAAGAGCTGTGGCAGATTAGCAGTACCAGTTAGCTCAGTATATTGCCTGAATGCGTCTAAGGGAGTTGGTCCCAGTAAAATGAAAGCATCAACAATACCACTTTCTGATATAAAACGTGCAGCAGGAGGATCGGATTTGAGAGGTCCTAAAAGAAAATTAAAGAAGAAAAAATTTTAATAAAAAATAAACAATAAAATTTTCTATTTTGCTCAAACATTTTTCTGAAAATGCAGGGCACCGAGCTCAGAAACTTGGGCCCATATCGCGTCGGTTCAAACAAGGAGTCGATTGAACAATCGGTCGATAAAACAATGTGTTAAATGATCGACCGATTGAACGATCGGTTGACTAAACTTACGGTGGATGAAACGATCGTTGAATTAATCGGTTGATCGGTTGAGCGATCGGTCGATTTAAAGATCGTTGTTTTGACGTTTTCTATCTACCGTCGCGTCAGAACTATAAGCGTTCAATAATAGCTGATCATTTAAGGCTCTAACGAGATTTGCGATCTCAACTTTTAAATATTTTTGAATTATTCAAATATTTAGTCCTCACCTTTTAGAAGATCAACAACAGATGACACATCTTTTTTAGACGCCCATACATCAACCCATGTTTCAGCAGCATTATGCCAGAAGACTCCAGCTGATCGCTCTGGCCTGTAATGAAGATCATTATGTTAAATCTTAACTAAGAGATATTTTCAAAATCTTTTTACCCATGGCCGTAAATCACAGGAACACTTCCATACAGCGCCATTTTACTTTCCAACTCATAATTTGCCGTATCCAAATTATACAATCGATAGGGATCATCACCCTCTGTTGACTTCAATATAAACGTTTCAGCATGCTCAGGAATTCCAAAGAGAACCTCAGCTTGAGCGAAAGAGAAATCCAATGCTATAGCTTCAGGACCATTAGGTTTTGAATCAAGGAAATTATCGAATTTTTCCTCCCATTCTTCTGGGTCATCAGTAGGTTTGGCTTTCGATTTTTGGCGAATGTGCTCGAATCGCATTAATTTCTTGGCATTAACGGAAACTGAGAGTACGTCATTTTGATAGAAGTCGATTCTGAAGGGATCTGTTGTCAGAACGGCTTTATTTGGTCCCGATGTTATGAGAAGTTCAGATTCATCACTGGTTTTAACATTTAATCTTAAAAAATTATTAATTAGAAAAATTATTAAAACATCGTTTGGTTGGGTGTCATTTTCAAAACATTGAATATTATTTAGGTTATAGGGAACTTACGTTTCACTTTTTAGAGAGGGCTGAAGAACTTCCGTCACCCTATAGCGAGGTTTCAATGGAGATTTTTCGTCAATGAGAACTCGAAACTTGTTACCCTGCGTCACAAATAAAATTGGTTAATATGTTGTTATTAGGGCCAGTTGTACAAATATTTAATCCATGGTTCAGCAATTTTAACTCACTGACTTTGGCGAATTTACTGAGGCTCAATGAAATAAATTGGCTTCCATAAAATACTTGAACCTTGAACCATCGCAGAACCCCCAGTAATTTCGCTGAAATCGGTCAGTAAAAATATTTGAGCGACGGATCAAAATTTGAACCATGTTTGTACAACAGGTTCTTAATACCTTAACAAAAATATGCGTTTACATACCTCTAAAGCTTCCACTTTCAGAAGGAACACATGATCATTGTCCTTGTTGACCAAATCAAGTTCAACAGAATCCGCAAATGACTTCAGTGAATCGGGAAGAAGAGCGAATTTCGAGCTTCCTGGTGTATCTTTTCGAGTTCGTCTTAAAAATGAATTAATATTTAACTCAGGAGCTATTAAAAAAAAAAAATTACTTACCTGCAAAAACTACTCTGTTCGCAGGTTTTGAAAGTTTTTCGGTCAACACCCGAACCGAAATTATGGAGGGTGAAGAGTATGAATACTACTAGTGCTGAGCGCATATTTTTTGATTATGCAAGTTCACCTCAAATACCTTCGTATTTATATTAAAATTAAATATTTTGAAAGCTGTAATCAGTCCCACAGAAGCTAAATATGTTAGAAGTGGTTTATTATGTTTTTTCACCTTTCTTCCCGATATCTTTATAGCTATTCAAATTATTCCAATTGATTACAAATCAATAAAATTAATTCAAGTATTTATTAATGTTTTTATTTTGATGATGTGATAAGATTAAATATAGGTAAGGTAGGTACTTGAAAAAACTTTTGATTATAAATCTGAAGCTCCGGGTGGTGGTACAGTTACCAAAAATAACTGCAAATACGTTTTGAAATAATTCTGTGATTGATAGTATGACAAGTGACGATATATTTAATTTTGGGAAATAGTTTTACTAAAATATTAAAATGGTAGCTGTACTTTATAGCCAAACAATGCAATTTGTAGGTGAAACAATATGGAACTTTTCCTTTCATGAGGCAATTATTGGTTTCGTACCAAAATAAATTTCAAACCTAATTTGCGAAGATGGAGAACTCCAAAATCAGAAATAGTGGTGTCTGGAATACCGTCGTTTATTTATGTTCTTGCGTTATTAATGGTTGGTACATGTCTGTACGAAAATTAAAATGTAGAAAGAACTTAATTCAAATGTTACTTCAAATCTCAATAATTTGGTACATGTGGGAATATTTTGTTGTTTCCGATACACTACGATAAAAAGTATCTATGTATATCTTGAATGCAAATTATTTATTAAAAATCTGTACATTTTTTTAACCTGCCAGTCTCTTTGAAATTTCCTTACGTCATAGTCATCGGTTTTTTTTTTTTTTAGCTGAAGTGAAAAAATCTACCCTTTTAATCTCTGAACATGAACAAACTCGGAAAAAGTCAGCAAAAAGCTATTTTTTTATAAATATCGGCGGCTCTGACCCCGTCATTATTTGTAGGGTTAAAACTATCTCCCCAATTTACACCGATTTCTAATGTGGGAATCTCCTGATTTCAGAAAATATTTCCTGGGAACACTGTTCTGCGAGTATTTTGAATCTCGGTGTTCCCCATTTTGTGCCCCACACGTTGTTGGTCAGTAGATTGGCATCGTGTTTCCACAGATACCGGCTCTCCTTATAGACCGAGAGCTGAGAGCAAATTTTATGGGTGAAGGTATGTATAACCAACAATCACGAACGCTTATGTTGAGGTTATAGGGTCTTGATTGATTTCAAATCCAGTCGTCTGGCAGGATTCTTTTGTCACCAGCACCCATGTTCTGTAACTATCGCATCGATAAAATTAGTCGAGAAACGATGGAAACTGAAACAAATTGTATGAGTTTTGTTTCATTTTTTAACGTTTCTCGACGAATTTTATCGATGAAATAGTTTCAGAACATGGGTCCAGGGTTGGAGAAGGGGGGTTGAAAACGGTGATTTTACGGATTTTTGGGTAAGGGTATAATCACTTTTATATAAGCTTAAAATATAGAGAATTATACGCTTTGGTTATGAATTTTGGGGTCCCAGACATTTTAAGTGTCGCCACACCTAGTCAGATGGCCCAACAGCTAGAAAAGGGGTGAAAATAAGTTTTTGATGTCGGTGGTACTACCAAAAATTTCATAAGTCAAGAAATCATGAAAAATCTTTTCATCAAATATACATGCCAGACGTTTTAAGTGTCACCAGAACCAGCCAGACGGCCCAAGCTTAAAAAGGGCGAAATTAGTTTTTGATGTCGTGGGTATTACCAAAAATTTGGTATGTCAAAAAATCGTGATAAATATCCTCATCATAAAAATATACATGCCAGACGTTTTTAGTGTCGACACAACCAGCTAGATGGCACAAGCTCCAAAGGGGTGAATTTCAGTTTTTGATGTCGTGGGTATAACCAAAAATTTGATTAGTCAAAGAATCATGAAAAATCTCTTCACCAAATATACATGCCAGACGTTTTAAGTGTCGCCACAATCAGCCAGAAGGCCAAAGCTCAAAAGGGGTGAATTTTAGCATTTAATGTCGTGGGTATAACCGAAAATTTGGTATGTTAAAAAACCATTAAAAATCTCCTCATCATAAAAATATACATCCCAGACTTTTTAAGTATCGCTACAGCCAGCCAGACGGCTGGGTCCAACCTCAAAAGGGGCGAATTTAAGTTTTTGATGTTGTGGGTATACCCAAATATTTGATTAGTCAAAAAATCATGAAACATCTCTTCGTCATAAAAATATACATGCCAGACGTTTTAAGTGTCACCACAACAAGCCAGACGGCCCAAGCTTAAAAGGGGCGAAAATTTGTTTTTGATGTCGTGGGTATTACCAAAAATTTGATAAGTCAAAAAATCACAAACAATCTCCTCATCATAAAAATATACATGCCAGACGTTTTAAGTGTCGCCAAAACCAGCCACATGGCACAAGCTTAAAAGGGGCGAAAATATTAATCGTCTGGCATGTTTATTTCTATGATGAAGAGGTTTATAATGATTTTTTGACATACCAAATTTTTGGTAATACATACCCACGACACCCTTTTAAGCTTTGGGCCGTCTGGCTGGTTGTTGTGACACTTAAAACGTCTGGCATGTATATTTTTATGATGAGGAGATTGTTTGTGATTTTTTTGACTTATCAAATTTTTGGTAATACCCACGTAAATTCCCCTTTTTGAGCTGTTGGGCCATCTGGCTAGGTATGGGCGTCACTTAAAACGTCTGGCATGCATATTTTTGTTATGAGGAGATTTTTCATGATTTTTTGACATGTCATTTATTTGGTTATACCCGTAACCCAAAAATTGTTTTTTTCGACACTTTTTGTGGGCGTCTGGCTGGGTGTGGCGACACTTAAAACGTCTGGGACCCAAAAATTCATAACCAAAGCATAGTGCTCTATATTTTAAGCTTATATAAAAGAGGTTTTACCCCCTACTCCCTAACCCCCTACTCCAGTCTTGGCGACAAAAGAATCCTGCCAGACGACTGGATTTTAAATCAAGACCCTATAAGCTCAACATAAGCCTTCATGAATTTTGGTTATATCTTCACCCATAAAATTTGCTCCCAGCTCTTAGGGCCAGTTTTTCAGTTCAGGCTTTACTCTGAGTTAAATCAGAGTTAGCTAATCCTGAAAATAAATTAACCCTGAGTTAACTCATCGATTCGATTTCAATTGACTGAAAAAACGTTTTTGGAGTTAACTCCGCTTTAACCCCGAGACTAGGATGATCTCGCACTGAAAAACTGGCCCTTAGAGGCAGTCGATTGTATTTGCATTTAACATTATTTAGCCCAGGATAATAAGACAGAATAGTGGCCAAACCTTAAAAAAAAGTTTCTTCAAACCTGAATTTTGTTTTCAGGTAAAATATCAATTTTTTGTTTGTATCTATGTAAATGCCAAACAAATTGAAGCTTCTGCGAAGAAACAAACAATTTTGTTATTAAAATTACCCTTAATAAACATTTTATGATATTTTTGTCGATCAAATTAACTCTTATCGTTATTCCCAAACAAAAAACATAAACATAAACACAAAGGAAAAAAACTTCCCATGACGTACATAATGAATGCTCCTATACCTAATTACGAGTTTGCACGAATATGTATGTACATAGGTACAATACCCTATTATTACAAACAACAAAAAATCTAGAACTATTTCTATCAAAATTCCTATTTTCTATTAAAAAATTTCATTTGATTAGATTTAATAAATAAGATCAAATTATAATTTATGTATATTATTCTGTTGATTGCCTAGTTAGATAAATGCTTTAATTCATTCATGGAGATCAGTGATATCAGCGTACAAAGTTGATTTTTATTCAATAAATTTAATAAATTATGATAGAGGAAGTGCTTGACACAATAATTGCATATGCGACGATATTCATACAAAATTGTTGAAACATTGTTTTATCAGTGGCGCTTTTGTGAGAGAGAAGGAAGCTAAATAGTTTGGGGAGCAATATGCTATTTTAGCAAGATAGACTCAGTTGTTTAATACAAGGTTCGAAGAACGATAAAATACATATAAGTCGTTCTTCTAAAAGGAAATCAATTTTTGATTACGATCGCGAGTCTAATTTTTTGGTTCTTTAAAAATTTGGTTCGTTCGTTATAAGCGCGGGAACTTTTTCTTAATTTTTTGTAAGTGCTTCTATCCTGACAGCATAATGCTGTCTTCAAACCACTTGCAGTATGCTATCTTCAAACCTATGATATTGACATTTGGAAAAAAGCATTTATTACACCAGTTTTTAAAAAGGGTAACAGATCTGATATATGCAATTAGAGGCCAATCTCTTAACTATCCATTCCAAAGCTTTTTGAGCAAGTAATGTGCGATAGTTTGACATTCAACTGTAAAAATATAATTTGCAATCAACAACATGGATTCATGCAAAAGCGATCGACGATAACCAATTTACTTGCATTCTTGCATAAGTGCTCAACTGCGTTGGAACATGGTCACGAACTTGACTGCATCTATACAGATTTTTCTAAGGCTTTTGATCAACTTACTCATGACATCATCACGTTTAAGTTAAAGGTGTTCGGGTTTCCTACTAAACTCATCACTTGGGTTTCTTCATATTTCCATAATAGATGTTATCAGGTTAGATTTAGGAGCCCTGTCTCCAACCCTTTCTTTGCCAAATCTGGAGTTCCCCAGGGTAGTCATTTAGGCCCACTTCTTTTTATCTTAGCTATCAACGACGTATGCCTCTGTATACCATATAATGAAATTCTAATTTTTGCGGATGATATGAAAATTTTCAAAAGTGTCAAATCTGTAAGTGATCGTTTACTTTTGCAAGAAGATATAAACAGTTTTGTTATTTGGTGTAATAAAAATGGTTTAAATCTCATCCCTATTAAATGTCAGGCGATAATTTTTTCTAAAAAAAAAGTTCCTAGTTCATTTGATTATGAAATATCGCAGCACACATTGCGTCGTGTTGATAGTTTCAAAGACCTAGGGGTTCATTTTACTTTTAGTCTTGATTTTACGAAGCATATCAATTTAATCGTCAACAAGGCAAACTCTATGTATGTTAGGGTTGGTTAAACGATGGTCTAAGGAATTCCAGGATCCTTATGTTACCCTCACTATCTACAACAGTCTTGTTCGCACTCATCTTGTATACGCATCACAGGTATGGACTCCTTTTTACAATGTCCATAAGAATAGACTAGAAGCATTACGAGTACAGCGTAATTTTATACGTTTCGCTTTGAAAGGACTACCGTGGTCCGATCCTTATAATCTTCGTCCTTACGAACACCGGATTAAGCTTCTCCAGATTCAAACTTTGGCAGAAAGGAGAATTAATAATGATATTGTATTCATTCATCAACTTTTAACGGCCCTTATTGATGCACCTGATTTATTTTCTTGTACTAGCCTTAACTACCGTGGGGGAGGTCACAAGACTCGTATACTAGAACTTATGCATATATCTCAACACCGTACCAGTTATGGAATTCATGATCCTTTTACCCGCATGTGCAACATTCTGAATTTGAACTCAAATTTTTTTGATTTTAATACTTATAAGTAAGAATAGACTTCAAAGCTACATTGAAGACCAGTGTACCACGCTCTTAAGTGTTTGTAATTGTTAATATTTTCAATGTCATTGTATTTTTTATTTTATAATAATTATTGTTTTAAAGTTTGTCAATTAATCGATTTAAGCTCTTCGAGAGATTCCTGTAAGGCTAGTCTTTTATTTATATTTATATTTTAATAATGTTATATAAATTAGTATTTATTTTAAACCATAATCTGTTAGCTGTAAGATTGCTTGTAGATGTTACATAAATAAATAAATTAATTATTTTATTTTATTTTGTAAAGTGTATGTCTTAAGTAGTGTGTTGGTTACTAACTACTAACACTACACTAAGTGATGAGCCTGATGAGCACTTTATTTGTGTTTGGCAATTCTTTGGTTGCAAGATGTCGCTTGTACTATGCTCTCTTCGGCAAAGATCTGATAGTGTAAAAAAAAAAAAAAAAACGTCACCGTTTATATACATAAATAACGATAGCAGCGCTGTTGAGATCAAACGGAGAAGCATTCTTGTCAACTGCCAATACTTGCTTCTTTAAGGTTTTAAGGAAACTTAAACCTAAAGGGTCTCTTTATAAAACAATAAATTATATTATATTATGTATTTCGAAGAGCTGCGCATAAAATCGAGAATTATTTTTAAAACTGTTTTTTGTTTGTTAATAATGCAATAATCTGGGAGGTCCAGTGACTGTAAAGAACTTCTTTAAATGGGGTATCAAAGAAAGCTTAAAGACTATCCTTTTTACAAAACTATAGTCATATTTTTGATGGTTGTTATAACGAGTCCAACTTCTTTTATAATAATCAATCTTTTTTTGGCATTGTAGTTTACATTGTAGAGGTTCTAAATAGAACCAAAACTGCTATGAAATGTCAAGCTTCCATTGAAATAACAATTATTTTTAAAAATAAATTTCTTATTTATATGTACATATGGAAATAGATCCTCAATTGAAGGGAATTGTTTCCTTTCAAAATTGGGGATTTGTACGTAAAGCATAGTTTACAGTTCCGATGCGAAAAAAAATCAAAATTTTCAAAACGATTTTCCACCTATTCTGCACACCAAGTTGAATAATATTCAAGGCGAAAAACGTTTGCTTTGGCCTAAACCACCCATTGAGTCATTAATTTACCCTTAATTGACAAGCTATAGGCCTAAAAATGGAAAATAATTATTTTTGGATGCGAAAACCATTTGCATGCAAATAATGCCTTGAGGTGAATATATTTTTTTTTCGGAAGTATAAACCGACCATCAAAAAAAAAATATTTTATTCACCACACTTTTTTTCGCATGCAAATCAATTGCCGGTCCATTGTTTTGCATGACATTCCATGACAGCATTGTTTTTTTTTTGCATGAAACTGTAAACCAATCATGCAAAGAATTAATTTTACATTTCACCTCAATTATTTTTGACATGCGAGAATATTTGCATAGATTTTTTTTTGCGCACGGGAACTGTAAACTAGGCTTAAAGCATAGTTTACAGCTCCCATGCAAAAAAAAAACAAATTTTCAAAACGATTTCCTACTATTCCTTGCTCCAAATTGAATAATATTCAAGGCGAAATACGTTTGCTGGCCTAAGCCAACCTTTTAGTCATTAATTTACCCTTTATTATTAGACTATGGACCTAAGAAAAAAATTATTATTTTCGGATGCAAAAACCATTTGCATGCAAATAATGTCTTGAGGTGAATATATTTTTTTTTTTTGGAAGTGTAAACCAACCTGGAAAATTTAATTCACCAAACTTTTTTCTCGCATGCAAAACAGTTGCCGGTCCATTATTTTGCATGACATTCCATGACAGCAATGGTTTTCTTTTTGCATGAAACTGTAAACCAATCATGCAAACAATTAATTTTCAGTCAGTGCGATTTATTAATAATACTTGTTCGTAATAAAAAATAAACACTCAAATCAAAGAATAATTTTAATATTTATGACACACCCATGAGTGTTATGTTATTCTTATTGTGCAAAGCTTATCATCGATTAGGATTAGGATTGACCTTAAGCACACGAAATACTAGACCAATTCATGAGACTGCACGTTTTACTTTTGTATTATTAGGCTCCGCCTGGTTATGGGTACATATGTACAAAGGTTTCGCTATCATAAATTTGATATGAAAATTAAATTAATTAATTCCATATATCTACACATGGATTTAAATTTTTTTACTGTTTCAGTGTACAGCTAATTTTCAATCTCCAAAATCCAAAGCGAATTTCCCTGAGTAATTGTGTTCCCTTTATTTATCCGAGGTACTGCCTCTTGCGAGGAACTGACAAATCCTCCAAGAGTATACTTGTCATAAATAAGTGCTACACAGGAATGGTTGAGAGTTGTTAGACACTAGGCCCTGGTTCTCCACGAGATTTGAGAAAAATTGCCTAATTTTTTCAGATTTTTATTTTCATCCCCTATAGTCGCTGTATAGGGGTCAATTAAATTTCCCCCATTGTTTGCATACTAGGAAATTCGCGTAAAATCTGCCAAAAAACTTAGAGCATGTAGGTGGGAAGTAGACAAGAAAAAAAAACCTAGGGGAGGGGGGTAATATCTCCCCCCGCTTAGACGGGAGGGGCAATTTAATAAAATAATTACATAAACACTTACAGTAATGTTTTGTGGCTTTTTGGAAAGCTTCATTCAGAGCCCGTTTAGGCACATCCACGATGACCTTTTTTTTAACCACCACTGTTATATACATATTTCAAATTGAAAAAATTACGATTTTGAAGAAAATTAAAAGTAATATTTTCTGTTTTAGTGGAGCGAATGAATTTGCGTCTTAGAAGAGTACAACAGCATCTAACTGATGAGCCTAACTGTTGTGCCTGAGCGAAACGCAATATATGGAGTAGAGCTCCCTTAAACTTTTTAAAATTTTCTTGTTTATATATAAAAATCTTTATTGATAACAACTTCTCGTTACAAAGGAGTTCTTAAAACTAAACTTAATTTTCTATTTATTGACAAATAATAATTTATATTGAAAACGAGGAAGAAGTAATTTTATAAACAATTTACAGTAATAATGTTTTAAAGTTATTTTCTTTAATTTAATATATTACATCATCTCCCCTCTTTAATAAAAGTAGTACAAAAAAATTTTAGTAATGCCTGTGCTTAAATTGATCAGGTTAGGATTTTGAAACAATTAAATTTATGAATGTTTATTATAATTTATTTTATTTCTGCTTCGTAGTCTTTCAAGCCAAGATTGTTTTTCACTTTGTCCTGCAATTTCAGTTGAATTTGAAACAATAGCTTCAGAAGAATCTCTCTGGGATAATTCAGTAGATGATGCAAAATTTTCTGTAGCTGAACTTGTGCTTGTATCGTTTTGAGCATTTAAAGATTCACTGGTTGAATTATTTGTGTTCTTTTTAATAAAACCCCAGTTCACATCATCTGAAAGTTCACTTTCATCGGAAACATTACCAGTAAATGCTCTGAACTGATCAATATGACGCTTTGAAATACTTTTTGAATTTTCAGTTTTAACACTATAGGTATTTGAACCTAAAACCTTAAATATATTTCCTTTAACCCAAAATGAATTATTATTTTGATACCATCGAACCCAAACTACCTCACCTACAGAAAAATGCCTTATGCCTTTTTTCCCGAATGCTTTTATTTGGTTTTGCTGTTTTTTTAGTATGTTGTGACGAGCTTTGTTTTTATTTTGAGACAAATTTGTACATGGTCTTACTAAATCCAATCTTGTTCGCACTTGCCTACCAAGTAAAAGAAAAGCTGGTGTCTCACCTGTAGTACTGTGAGGAGTTGATCTATAATCAAATAAATATTTTGAAATTAGAACTTCAAGATTTCCACCATGTTCTAAAATTAATTTTCTTAAAGCTATTTTAACAGATTTAACACAATTTTCAGCCTGTCCGTTTGACGCTGGATGATAAGGAGGAGTTGTTATATGTTTGATACCATTTTCTAAACAGAATTTTTGAAACTCTGCTCCTGTGAAGGCAGTGCCGTTGTCAGTAACAATTACTTTCGGCAATCCAAATCTGCTGAAAATGTATCTTAATTTGTTGATTGTGTTTGACCCATCTGCGTTTCTTACTTCAAAAACTTCAGTCCATTTTGAAAAACTATCTACACAAACTAAAAACATCTTATTTCTAAAAGGTCCAAAAAAATCTAAATGTAGCCGTTCCCAAGGATAATCTGTAGGTTGCCATGGACAAAGCTCTCCCCGTGGTGGATTACTCAACTGTGAAGCACAAATCTCGCAAGATTTAATGGCAACCTCAATATCTTTGGTTAGACTTGGCCAGAAAACATAACTTCTGGCAAGCGATTTAGTTTTGACGATACCAAAATGTGAATTATGCAATAATTTTAAAATTTCATTTCTTAAACTAGAAGGTATTATAACTCTATAACCCCACAAAATACAATTTTCTACTACTGACAGCTCATTTTTTCTCAAATAATACGGTTTTAGATTATCGTGGATTTCGTTAGGCCAACCTTGTCTTATAAATTTTTTAACTTGAGTAAGCACCTCATCCTTAGAGGTCTCCTCAGCAACTCTATTTACATCCAAAGGAATTTCCAAACTTTGACTAATATAATTTAAATTTGCATAATTTTCATCTTGTTTTTCTAAAACTAATCCACTGTCCAATGGAAGACGTGAAAGAAAATCTGCACCATTTTCATTTGATTTCACATATTTAACTTTAAATTTATATCCCGATAGAAAAACTGCATATCTTTGCAACCTGTTTGCAGCCATTTGTGGTATACCATGCTTTTCACCAAAAATGTGAGTGAGTGGTTTCGAATCGGTATGCAACAAAAATTCCCTACCACAAAGATATTGATGAAAATATTTTTCCGCCCAATAAATAGCCAAAGCTTCTTTTTCAATTTGACTATATTTTTTCTCGGAATCACTCAAACTTCGAGAAGAATATGCTATTGGTCTATAAATTGCATTAGGTAAAATATGATTCAAAACCGCTCCTATACCGTGGTTACTCGCATCTGTCACTAATTCTAAAGGTAGACTACTATTATAGTGAATTATAATTTTAGGAGAAATAAAAATTTTCTTTACCTCGTCAAATACAGACTGACATTCTTCAGTCCACATCCATTTAACTCCTTTCTTAAGAAGTGCATACAAAGGACTCAGTAACTCTGACATTAAAGGTACAAACTTTCTATAATAATTAATTCTTCCTAAAAATGACTGAAGCTCTTGTACACTTTTCGGTGTCGGAAGTTTTGCAATAGCTTCAATTCTTTCCGTTGAAGGTCGAATTCCTTCTTTGTCAACAATGAATCCTAAATATGTAACAGTTTCTTTGAAAAACTCACACTTGGATGCCTTAACAGTAAGACCGCAATCTTCTAGTCTTTTAAAAATCAAATGCAATTTATCCAAAAGTTCTATGCGTGTCTTTGCTGCAACCAAAAAATCATCTTGAAAGATTGCAATACCATCGATACCTAAAAAAACTTGTTCGATTTTCTTTTGAAAAATCATAGGACAAGTGTTTACCCCTTGAGGGAGTCTGGTATATTTAAATAACCCTTTTTTGGTACTAATTGTGGTGTATTCTTGACTTTCTTCTTCTAGTTCAAATTGCTGATAAGCCGATGCAAGATCTATTTTGGCAAAAATTTTACCATCGGCAACCTGTTCTAACAAATCTTGAACTCTAGGAAGAACAAACCTTTCCATTTTGACAAAAGGATTTAGAGTTATTTTATAGTCTCCACATATCCTGACCGAACCGTCTGGTTTTAAAACTGGAACAATTGGCGTAGCCCAATCAGAAAATTTTGCAGGAACAAGAATGCCCAGTGAAACTAGTCTATCAATTTCCTTATCTACTTTATCTTTTAAACTGTATGGCAACGGACGCGGTGAAAAACATTTTGGGATGGCATTTAAAACTAAAAAAAGAATTGTAAAACAAAATTTTATTGAAATGGAAGAGAACGAGGAAAAATTGTTTAACGTTAATTTGAAAAATAGCATTGATCCAATTTTAATTTCGGTAAAGTTAAATAATCGAGAAATTAAGGCTGAGCTAGACAGTGGTGCAGCAATTAGTTGCATTAGTTACGATGATTATTTGAAGTGGTTTTCTGAAATTTATATGAACGAAGTAAATGTTAATTTAGTAAATTATAATGGTAGTAAATTCAAACCACACGGCAAAATTATAGTTGAAGCCAAATTTAAAGACAAAAATCAGACTGTTGATATTTATGTCATTAAAAGTCAATGTGCTCCTTTGTTAGGTCGGGATTTTATGAACAAATTTGATATAGAATTTAATGTTAAAAAATTTGATGTAAACGGAAACGAAGAATTAATAAAATTGACATCAAAATATCCTAAAGTATTTTGTGAAAAATTAGGGACATTTAATAAAGGAAAAATTAAATTAAATACAGTCTTGTTTATATATAAAAATCTTTATTGATGACAACTTCTCGTTACAAAGGAGTTCTTAAAACTAAACTTAATTTTCTATTTATTGACAAATAATAATTTATATTGAAAACGAGGAAGAAGTAATTTTATAAACAATTTACAGTAATAATGTTTTAAAGTTATTTTCTTTAATTTAATATATTACAAACTTCATTATTTGAAATTGAAAAAAGATAAAATCCTTTAAGCTTTGTCATTCATTTGTTCTTCAAAGATATTGCGTAGATAGTTATAAATCATATAGTTAGACGTATGTACATATGAACACTGTACCTACAGATTATTCATATCTTCTAGTAAGCACTTGAGGTGCACAGATATCTGATTCACACGTACATTTCTTAATATTGTAAAATTATCTTCTAAACTCTCGCTGGGACCGGATAATCTGTTGATTTTAAATTCAAAAACATGGAAAACTACAACAAACAAACAAACTCATGGGTCATGGTGTTTTTTTTTTGGATTTTTAAAAGTGTTGCGTTCGGTGCTTGAGACCCAAAACTTGGATAAAAGGGCCCGATAGTGACTAGTCAAATTCTTGCACTACACCCTTTTTAATTGATTTCTCTAACTTCTGTACTAATAAAGTCAGATACTTAAAACTTACAGCTCTTGCTAAACTAGCATATTCCATCAGATGGCTCACTTTCAATTCAATTTCAATTTCATATATCATATATCATACATATAACACGGCCATTCCAAAGTAACGGAGAAGACAATCGGGCGCTTGTAGTAAGGTTTTTCTTGTTAAGAAATTAATATTTTTTTATGAAACTCAGTGGTTTTTAAGAATTCATCACAAAGAACACGACACAGAAGTTTCACCAAAAAATTATGAAATTTAGTAAGTTTATTCAAAAAAATAGACGGTAACGGAGAAGACACGTACGATTTAGAGATTTCCGACCATTGCCTTGAAGTTCAAAATCCTGCGCGTTCCATTAAGATATGAAGTTGATTTTTTTGCACACTTTCATAAAACTGACATTTATCAAAAACCATCCTTGGTTTAATGCCAAGTTTCATTTTACTAACAGAAAAAAATATGAAAGATGGTAACGGAGAAGACAGCTAATGGTAACGGAGAAGACACGTACGATTAAAGATTTCTTTTTTGTTCAGTTATATTGTAATTCGTATTTTGAAATTATTCTCATCAATGATAAAACTGATTCAGGCAATTGAAAAAATGTGTGTAAAATTTCTTTGAAATCGGTTAACGTTAACACGTGCTAGCGAGCACTTGAAATTTTTCATTCAAAACACAAGGGGTTTTCACAGTTTTTACTCAAAATATCAGGAAAATTGTAAAAGTTGATGGATAATCTTTAAACTTGGCACATAAATTAAATACTGTTAGGAGCAGAGCTGTTAAGTAATTAAGTATATTGGTACTTAAGTACAATTTAAGTACAAATACCTTGTACTTAAAAATTTCAAGTACCAGTACCGGTACTTGTACTGGTACTTTAATTCCACAAAAGTACTTGAAATTTTTGTATTGATTACATTTGTACTTTTGAGATGTACTTAAATACTTTTCAATTCCTTTTTAATTCCAAAAGTACTTTAATTCCTTTAAATTACTTTTAATTCCTTTTCGCAAAAAATACTAGAACTAATATATGTCTTAATAGTACAGGTAAAATAGGATAAATTAAACAAAAAAAATTAGTACCATCATGAAACTTGGTGAAAACGTTTCATGCACTATGAGAATGAAAAATCAAAAGAGTCTATAAAATATTTCACATGGAAGGGTGTTTTTTTAGGGGGAGAGGGGGGAAGTTGTGGTGTATCAAACAGAAAAATTAACTTTGATGCATCATATTCATATGACACATGTTTTTAAGGTAGTTTTAAATGTTGAATCAAATGAAACCAAAAATCAAGTCGATACGGCCTCCGTGAAAAAAGTTATTGTCATTTGTATGTAAGGATGACTATTTATTCAGTATAAAAGTCAAATATTACCGAAAACGAGTTGAAAATAATGGTCCGTCGATGAAATTTGTCAACAATGGTTCATTTGTCATGAAAATCAATAATAAGAAGATGCTATAAAAATATCTGTGGTTAAACGGTGTTTTTCTTGAGGGTTGGGGTTATGCTGCGATTTGTACCATAAAACCTGTGGCTAAAATGGTACCCTCATTTCGGATCAGGCCAAATACTTGGGTGTGATCCCTGATAAGAAACTGAACTGGAGTCTCAACATTAAAAAAAGGGCAAAGAAATCTATCGTTGCGTTCTATTCCTGCAACAAGATCTTTGGAAAATCCTGGGGACCCAATCCAAAAATTATCAGGTGGATGTACATGGCAGTAGTTAGACCGATACTTACCTACGGTGATTAAGTTTGGTGGAACGCAACTGAGAAAGCAACAAACTTGAAAACCTTGACAAAATTTCAAAGATTAGCATGCGTATGTATTACGGGGGCGTTGAAAACCACTCCCGCAGCGGGACTGGAAGCGATACTCAACTTGAGACCCCTAGATCTATTCGTGCAAGAATCTGCAGCATACAGTGCCCTGCGGCTAAGTCAGATTAAATGCTGGAAGCAAAGCACATCGGGTCATACTAAAATTCTGCAGAGATATGTGGGAAATAATGTTTGCACAGACTACACAACAACCGATTTAAACTTCAACAAACCCTTCCCTACCTCTTTTCCTAATAGAGAGGAGTGGGAAAACAACCAACCTTTCAGAAATGAATCTACGATAACTATCTTCACTGATGGTTCGAAGATGGGCACTGGTGCTGGTTCAGGAATTTTCTCGGAAAATCTGGGACTAGCTAGCTTTTGCAGTGTCTTCCAAGCCGAGGTGGTTTTGGCAGTGACAAAGAAGCTACGCAAATATCAATGATGCCGTATTGACTTGATTTTGGTTTCATTTGATTCAGCATTTAAAACTACCTTAAAAACATGTGTCATATGAATATGTTGCATCAAAGTTAATTTTTCTGTTTGATACACCACAACTTCCCCCCTCTCCCCCTAAAGAAACACCCTTCCATGTGAAATATTTTATAGACTCTTTTGATTTTTCATTTTCATAGTACATAAAACGTTTTCACCAAGTTTCATGATGGTACTATTTTTTTTGTTTAATTTATCCTATTTTACCCGTACTATTAAGACATATATTAGTTATAGTATTTTTTTTCGAAAAGGAATTAAAAGTAATTAAAAGGAATTAAAGTACTTTTGGAATTAAAAAGGAATTGAAAAGTATTTAAGTACATCTCAAAAGTACAAATGTAATCAATACAAAAATTTCAAGTACTTTTGTGGAATTAAAGTACCAGTACAAGTACCGGTACTGGTACTTGAAATTTTTAAGTACAAGTACCAAGGAATTGTACTGGTACTTAAAAAATTTCAAGTACAAGGTACTGGTACTTGTACTTATGCTTTAAGTACACAGGTCTGGTTAGGAGTATCAAAAAAAAATATTTTCAATAGTTTTGCATAATATTAACCCCATCATAAGATTTAATTAAAAATCGTTGTTTTTGTGCATTTGTTGCTATTTTTAATGGAGTAACTGTTGTTTACAAAAATAAAAAAAATATATTTGTATACTTCTTATAGTATTTAGTATATGTGCCAAGTTTAAAGTTTTTCCAATAACGTTAACACTTTTACCGTCCCTTTGAGTAAAAGACCGTGAAAACATCATGTATTTTATATGAAAAACTTCAAGTGCTCGCTAGCACGTGTAAACGTCAACCGATTTCAATGAAATTTAACACATATTTTTTTTTAGTTACCTTGATCCATTTTAAGCAAGGGGATCAAAGAAATTCAGACTTTAAAAAAAAGTGCCTGAGAGTCGTTGAAATTTGGATGAGAAACTGCAATTTTGTCTTCTCCGTTACCCTGTTTTAGACAGTAAGACATAATTTAAAAATCTATAAAAAAATCCACCATAATCCTTTTTCAAGTCTTGCTTGCGGAATAATTTTACAAACACTAATACAGTTCCCCATTTATACCAACTTTAGTCATTTTTCGGTAACGGAGAAGACATGAAATGTTCAGTCATTTTGAGGCTTAATACTATTTTTACAGCACTCCTACCAGAAAAATAGTTCCGAATTTAAGTAGTGTATTGAAAACACTTATAAAAACCTAACTGCACATCGCCATTTGCATCACAATTTATAGAGAACTGATAGCGGCAAAAATGCCAAAAAATGCCCAGATATGAAAAATAAAGTATGAGCTTTTTTGATCACTTGCCTATTTTACAACAACAAGTAAAATTTTATATTTACAATTTTTTCGTTAACTCTAATATTATAGTTATATTGTAAATATTGGCATATTTAAATATATTTTTTTCCTTAATTTGAAATTGAGTTGCTTGGTTTCGAAATTTTTGGAATGGCCGAACACTAGTAGTTCGTGAGATATCGCACTTCCAGAAACCGTAGATTCTTGAAATTTTGCACAATAATAGATGATAATGGTGTTAACAAAGGGAGTTTGAGGGGTGTGGTTTCTCTAAATTTTTACAAAAAGTGATAAAGATATGGTGCATTGAAAAATTTCATATTTTGGATTAGTTGTGTGAAAAAAATCTAAATCATACCAAAAACAAAAATTTTAGAAAAAGAGCCAAGTTCTCCTATACAAAAAAGCTTTATGAAATAAATCAGCTTCAGCCGTGATTGAGATCTAAAAGAACGTATATGCTTCCATCAGACGATATGCGCAGTATGTGATACTGAGTAATTTAATTGCCTGGTGTTAGGCCCGCATTACGAATATTTCAAAGTTTATGAAAGTTTTGAATTAAATATTTTAGGTAGACGTAGAGGAGTAAAAAATTACTCCAAATTATTTAAAGAATTTGTTATCTGATAATAACTGACTTAAATTTGGCTTCTTATTGCAGTAATTTTTAACTTCCCTTTAAGCATGCTCAGGGAAATGAGATCTCTGAGGGCTGAGCAAATAAATAAATAAATTGGGTGGCGCAACAGCTCGTGGAGAACCAGGGCCTTACAACTCTCAACCATTCCTGTGTGGTTTGTTGTCAGGAATGGAGGGGACCTACAATTTTATGCCGAGTCCGAACGGTTAGATGAGAAGCACTTTTTCATGACAAGTATACAGTGGCGTATTTAAAGATTTGGCGCCCCGGGCCAGCAAGATTTGGCGCCCCATCAAAAAATAAAAACAGAATTTTAATATTTTTGACGACACAAAAATTTGTTGAAACATTCATCAATAGCACTGTTATAGTTGGCCGATTCTGCTTAGTCAGAATTAAGGATTTAAAGAGATGGCTTATCTGACGTCCTTCATTTTGGTTGACACTTTTCGGCGGAGTAAAATAATTTTGATATCTGAATTTGTAGCTTACTAAATGCATATTTTTTGCGCACGTTATAAGCTGTCCGATTATTCTACCCTTTCCCTTATCCTGGAGCGTTATAATTTGTCTGTTTTTGAATACGGGAAAATGAACGTTCTTCACTACAATTTGTCACTGCAGTCTTCAGAAACATTTTACGCAGGGTAAACCCTGTGACAAGTCAGATACCCGTTTTGTTTATTAAAACATCTCGGAATGCTTTAAAGCAATCTATAATAGTATTTTAAGACATATATTTACTGGGTTGTGTCGAAAAATTTTAAATATTTATCCTCCTTAAATATGAGTTTTTCATATTAGGTCAGTCTCACTAAATAAGATCTCACTGATGAGCGTTCAATGTCAATTTGGCGGAGGCGGAATGATTTGATGGGACAAGATTCTCCATTCAATTGTAAAAAAAAGATGTAATAATTATTCTCATACTGTTCTGCTGGAAAAAAAATTTCAACTTTACTTTAAATATTTAATTGTGAAAGCACAAGACTTTATGAAATTAATTAATGATAAATAATAGCAAGTTCAATTTATTTTCATTTGTCTAAACGTTTCGCCTTTATTTACTATTTACTTATCGTTTTCGAATTTACAATTCACCAAAAAATTGCAATTTAGCGAACAGCTGTTTTGGGTAAAAAAGGACTTCGACGAAAAAATCACAGTGCTCGCATTAAAAAAATCTCTGAGCGTTCAGAGATTATATTTGGTGAGATACGCTTATTGATTTTATAGGTGGGCTTATCGCAATTGTATGTATTTACTGCGTTGCGTCCCTACTTTGATATATCTAAGACTGATTAGTACAATTGAAAGTTATAATAGGCATAAGTATCTATGGTAGACAATGTAAGCCCTACAAAAATATATAAGATTTGAATACGTTGGTACCTATTCTACCTCTACCACACCGTTTTTATGATATTCAGCCTGGCGCCTCTAGGCTTTTCTTTTCCCATAGAAATTTGCAAAGGAATTTAAAATTTTGCATCCAAAGTTGAATGCCGCCCTTCACAGTGTGCCGCCCCGGGCCATGGCCCTTATTGCCCCTAGGGTAAATACGCCACTGCAAGTATACTCTCGGAGAATTTGTCAGTTTCTCGCAAGAGGCAGTACCTCGGATAAAACATTTCTGCTTTTTTTAGATGGCACGCCTGGTAATACTTTGGAATAGGAATCCATAATTTTTAGCAAGGTTGTTTGTGTTGATGGTGTACATACGGTTATTCGTTCGTACGTTCGTTTGTTCGTGCATTTGTTCATTCCTTCATCTTCTTTTGTTCACCATATCTTAAGAACAAATAAAGATACCTATAACCGACTTCGGAAAAAAATTCTTTTATAGATAATAAAGTCGTTAAGTGCACTCAACTCAATCCGCGTTTTTTTGTAATAACAATTTAAAAACTAAAATTTTTAAAATTTCATTAGTCTCGAATATCTCGCCAAGAACAAATAATGCTATATCGACTTCGGCTTAATTTTATCCTACACACCTAACAAAGTATGTAAAAATATCAAAACAGTTTTTTGAATACAAAAAATTTCGGAAAATTGTTGAAAAAAGATTTTTGAGTTGATTATCTTGTGAACAAACAATGAAGATATTGATATCGGGACTTACATGTTTTTATTCCACACACAATGACGTATAGTCAGCAACTGAAAGGGTTTTTAAAAATATAGCATTTACATTTTTTAAAGCAAACAAAAAAATGTAAGAAAATGTTTTTTGGTTCGAAAATCTTGAGATCAACAGACCAATTTTATTTTGCCACACAATGCTGTTATTAGACATTGATAAGATTTAAACAAAAAAAAATAATAAACAGTTTTTTTTAACAAGAAAGCTACAAATATAATTATTTGATTTTTTCTCGAATATCTCGAAAGCAAACAATATGACTGTGTACTCCTAAAACTACGAATTTAGCCCAAAATTCTGTCAAAGTTCATATAAAAAAATAAAATTGTACTTAAAATCGTATAGAAATTCGTAGTTTTGTGGGAAGTAAACGAACAGACATAATATTGGCTCTTCACTTAATTGCATATATTGAACACCTCATAAAGTTTTCGAAGATCTTGAATTGGCTATTTTTAATAATAAAATGACATTGGGTCTCTAGCTTCCGAGGGCACAAACATTGGAAGCTACATATTTTTCATTTTGTAACTGTACTTAAACTGCCTTTCAGTTATTTGGCAAAAAATTCACACATCGCATTTTGAGCTTTAACGTTATTTTCCAATGTTTCTTTGATAGCTCCACAGTTGTTTTTTTATAACTTCAATGCCTAGCCACTAGTGTAAGTTCACGCCACCCAGTCGTGCATTTGAATTTTTTTTTTTTTTCAAAGTATGTATCCAGAACCTCTTTCCACAAACAAACTGCGAGGGGAATCGGGAAAATGATTTCTGATTTGATATCCACAATAAATAAATTTTGTCTGTGTAATGTGACTATCACAAGTGACACTCATATTTATGCAAGTGATTTTTTTTGTGACTACTTTTTAGTAATCACTTTTACATATATTTGAGTTTGTTAATATATTTTTCGGTGATGTCATTTATTACATCCGTAATTCAACTGCAATTTTCAAATACTATAAACCGACAATATCTCTCGTTTCACAAAATAACAATAATTTGCCGGGAGGGACAAAATTAAACAAAATTATGATAAACGTTTGTATTTTCTTTCAAAGTAACTCTAAAATTTCAATGAGTTTTTAGTGATCAGAAATTTTTTTTTTGAAATCCATGTGATAGTCACAAACATGATTATCACATAAATCAAAATCACTTTTTAGACAATTCCACCTCTGATCTTTTAAATGACGATGATATGAACATACATAAGTAGTCCACAAACTTATATTTTACTTACACTTAAAACGATTAACACTTCTGAATTCGGTTTTGAATATATATTTATATGTTAATAATCTGTTATCACAATTATTTTAGTTTCTTATTTTTTGTTTAACAAAATCGGAACTAAACCTGTTACCTTTCAATTGACGTGCAATTGAGGAATGTAGTATTGAATTTTAGTATATTCAAATTATAATGCCAAATTGAAACAATATGTTTACTTCTCTTTCATATACCTACAGTTGTCGGCAAAATTATGTTGACCAAATTTTTTTGTTAATATCTTTAAGAATAAATATTAAATATATTATTACGGTTGAGCTTTCAAACAAAATATTTAAGTAAAATAAATTTGAAATTATATTTCAAAAATGCATGGGGCAAAAGTATTTTTATAAAATCCTTGCAAATACGGATTAACTTTTTGATACGCTCTATTCCTATTTTCAAGGTTATGTAACATAGCCGTACCATTATAATGGGGGCTATCGTAGATAAAATTACCCACGGAATTTCTCCCATCTTCTAAAATTGGAAATGCCAACAATTTTCCACTATTTCTTGCAGCTTCAAATTTGGTCGATCAAAATGGTAGCCCAGTGGCCATGGAATATTCATTTTCGATGCCAATAAATTCCGAGAGAAACTGCAACCACAATTCACGTTCCCAATTATCGCCGATGGGAAAAATTCCGTGGGAGTTTTTATTCACGATAACCCCAAATATGTTTTTTTTTTTTAGGTTTTACCTATCAATAAAAATTAAGATATTAACAAAAAGATTTTGGTCAAAATAATTTTGCCAACCACTGTACATGTATCTGCTCATAAACAATTATATTGCTGTTCTCAATTAAATGTATACAAAAACTGGGGATTCTTATTCCCATCAATAAAGCTTGTTGACCGTAAAAAAATTTAATTATTCAATTAATGTTTTGAGCAAATTATATTATGTCATCTGCTTAGGTTTTATTTCACCATTATAGGGTATTCTATTCTGAACTACAAAATTTAAGAAATGTAAAAGTGTGCATTAATTTTCATTCTAAAATTCTTTTTTTGTCTGTTTAAATCTTTAGTGTTATTCGAATTGTAATTGATATTGTAAATAAACCATTTTTTTTTTTCAATAATTTATTGCTACCTATGTATATATTCTTCTTCTTTCAATGTAACAAAATCAATCGGATAAAAATTAAAGAATTTGTGTTAAAACGAAAAAAAAAATGAAAAAATCACAAGGGGCGCATGGCGAGACATTTTCAAAAAAAACGAACAGTGAGACTTATCTCGCAATTAAATTTTGGAAATATCCCTCATTCAGTTGTTTTATTATCGAAAAAGCAGAAAAAAGTTTAAGTTTTGTTCCACGTTATTTGTTATTTTTTTTTTGTATTGATTTTTGTATTTAAAAGTTAATAATACATGTAAAGCTTTAATTAAATGTAATTTGTTGTTATTAATTAAACAATAATTATAACACAAGAGACAACTTAGGGGATTTTTATTCTCCAGAAAGTTTGTCATTTTTTAAAGTGATCTAATCGTATTCGAGTGAAACAACAAATTTGTGTGAGCAACATTTAAGTGCTTGCAAACAAAAAAAAAAATACTGCAAAATTGCCTACGAAATCTGTTAATTACTTGGTAATTTAATTGTGATTTCAATTATTATAGTTGTATGCAGTTATCAGTTTGACGTTATTTGAATATAATGACACCCCTCTGGTATATCGATTGGATTAAACCTTTTATTGTAAATTGTTCAAGGGAAAGTGTAAGTTTAATTGCACATAGGCTATTACATAGAATTCTCTTTAAATAAAGGCTTTCCGTTTTGTATTGCAGTTCACTGAGGCGTATACGTGCTTTTTGTTTGTATTTCTACTTCAATCGTCGATTCATTCCAGTAAATTATTAATTATAATTCTTTAACTTGTTTTTGATAACGATTTCGCCAATTCGGCGAAATACTATATCTTCAAATTTATCCATGGATCCATACAATCTCCATCAGCTCGTTGTCAATCTTTGGTGAACAGATTTACAGAGATGCAATACATAAAATTTTTTTGGGAGACTGATGATTAAGGTGCTCTCCTTTATTTTGTCTCTAACATAAATCAAAACACATTTATTTTACGACAAAAAAATTTATTTTTTTTTTCTCACTTTAATTTACACACACGCTTTTCAATTTTGCATATAAAGAAAATTACAATTTCTATGAATGATATTAAGCTAATCTTGCTTTACGATGTGTACTAACTGGACACGAAAAAAAAGGATTGTGTCTTTCTAAGCTTAAATGAAATCGATCACTAATACTAAACAAACACACTGATTTGCTTGCAGTTTAATAATTAAGCTTAATCACAAACTTCTTAGCCATATTGACGCCTGGCTTACGAACAGCAATAGCTTTCTCGTGTGGCAAAATATCCAACTCCTCTGATTTACCATCATAGTAAAGTGTTGCTGATTTGGGAGTCTTTTCAAGACCAGCAATGACAACACGCTCTAACCATGATTTTGTAAGATAATTTGGTTTTGTTTCAAAGGAATTCTTCAGTGTTTGTTCACTGAATTCAAAATGAGTATAAATGTACTTTCCATCACGATATTCATATGACTTTTCATCGTCAATGTACAAAGTTCCCTTAGCTGTTCCATCTTTATCTAAACAAACCACCAAAGTATATGGATCATCCTTCATGAGTGTTGCCGCACGGCGAATACGTTCCTTTTTCGGGATAATTGAGCCACCGCGTTGGAATACGGGAGTCTGTAAGAGCAGAACATTCATTAATAAAAATAATCAATTGTAGAACGCTTCCAACTTACCTTGTTCTCATCGACTGGGATGGTTTCATAGCCAACCTTTTCGTGCTTTTGGAAATTATCAACATCGAACCAAACGTCTCCGTTCTTCTGGTCGTCCTTGGCTGGGAAATATACATCAACTTTGTTAACACCTTTCTCCATTACGGGTCGCACCAAGAGATGATTATGCAACAAGAACTCAGAGTCCACCGTATATGCGTCCTTATCTCTGGGATAATGAGCCAAAAGTGGTCTCATAACTGGATGTCCGTACTTTTCGTGTTCATAGAACATAGTGTACCAAAATGGCAGATAGCTATAACGCTTCCGAATTGCATCACGAATTAACAAACGTGTCTTTTCTGAGAATAACCATGGTTCCCTGCGTTTTGTATCAATGTGAGCATGAGCTCTAAAGAATGGGAGGAACGCACCAGTTTGATACCAACGTTCAAGCAATTCTATTTCTGGATTTCCAAAGAAACCTCCGACATCTGCTCCACAGAAAGAAAAACCTGCAACAGCCTCACTCAGGCACATCTTAATCGAATGCTGTAAATGACCCCAATCGGCGAGATTATCGCCGGTCCAGATGATTGCATATCTTTGCGATCCAGCAAAATGAGCACGACTAAGAATGAAGGGTCTCTGAGTAGGATCTCTCTGGAGCATTCCTTCGAAAGTTCCCATCAGCTGCATGTGTCCGTACAAGTTGTGCACATCTCGATGGTCCCAACCACCATGATGAACTAAGTCCTTAGGCATTGTCACTTCGGGACCATTAAACACCGATGGTTCATTCATGTCGTTCCAAAACATAACGTCCGCTGTGCTTGTTTTAAAGTTACTCAGTAAATACTGATCGGAGTAGTACTGCCGCACGATCGGATTGAAGAAATCGGGATAGCTAGCTGCACCTGGCCAACACCAACCTTCGTAGTCCTTGCCATCGGCTGTCTTGGTATAATAACCATTGTCAGTGCAGTAATTATGGAAGAAATACCCACTGTCTCGCTTGATATGAGGATCAATGATGATGGTCAAATGACGACCTAGATCTGTAAGATTCTTGATCATGGCTAAGGGGTTGGGAAATTTAAAGGCGTCCCAAGTGAAATATTTCTTGCCATCGGTGTACTCGATGTCCAACCACATTGTATCCATTGGAATGTCATATTCATCAAATTTGGCAGAAACAGTTTCGACATCCTTGTCATCATTATAGTTCCATCGACATTGATGATAAGCCAGAGTAAACAGCTGTGGTAGATTGGCCGGCCCGGTCAAATCGGTGTATTGCTTGAAGGCATCCAAGGGAGTTGGTCCCAGCAAGATGTAGGCATCAACAATTCCACTCTCCGACATGAAATTGGCAGTGGGTGGATCCGATTTGCGAGATCCTGTAAGAATGTTATTTTTAGAAATCTTAAAATATGAACCTACGCTGGTTAGTTTTATTTGTTATAATAGAGTGCTAACTGGGTGGAGAGGCTTTCTATCTTAGGCCCTATACGAGTACTCACCAGAAACAAAGTTCACAATAGACGATACAACATTCTTTTCAGTGGTCAATATATCGACCCAAGTTTCTGCAGCATTTTGCCAGTAAACTCCAGCAGTACGTTGAGGCCTTGAAAGACAAATTTATATTATTTTTAATAATTAAATTAAATACACCTGAATCGACTTTACCCATGACCATAGATGACTGGAACGGATCCATACAAAGCCATTTTACTATCAATAATATATTCAAAAACATCCAAATTATAAAGCCTATAAGGATCTGTGCCTTGTGTTGATTTTAAGATAAACGAATCTGCATGCTCTGGAATTCCAAACAGCACATCAGCTTCTGGGAAGGAGAAATCCAATGCAATAGCTTCGGGACCACGTCGTTTTGAGTCGTGATGTGATTTGAAATTTTCTTCCCATGCTCCGGGATCATCGTCTTCGATTGGTTTGGGAGCTTCTGGATGCTCACCATCGACTTCATTTTCACCTGCAACCTCGGGTTGGGTTTTTTGTCGCAAATGTTCAAAATGCATCAATCCCTTGGCATTTACTGACACTGAGAGTACATCATTCTGATAGAAATCGATTCTAAAAGGATCTGCATGGATGATGGCTTTGTTGATGCCAGTGGTAACGCCTAGCTCATTTTCATTAAGTTCTTGAACCTTTATACTTAAAAAAATAAGTAAACAAATTTGTTTAATATAAATGTATGTTTTTTAAGTCCACGGAGTAGGAGCTATGTCATAATATTGTGAGTTATCTCGTTGTTTATAAATAACTTGCATTCTATTTAAATATTTTATTAGTAAAATGCCCATTTTATCTAAAGATGGGGAACTTGCAGCGCATTTAAATTAGAGATAAGGTGGCTGAGACAAATAGAACAGATGGACACCAAGGATCTGCCCTGAAGAATTTTAGAATCTAGTGCCGAGGGACGGCGCATTAGAGGAAGACTGCGACTCAGATAGAGAATGCAAATGACACGGGCTGAATTAACTCAGCGTAAACTGGAAGGAGCTGGTTAAATACCAAACTTTAGTACCTCCATTTTTATTTTCAAAAATGCGACGCAAGTCAAAGTACAATCATATTTTTTGTCACAGTCGAGGGCGCTCGGATGTAATTTTTGCCTTATTCATTTTATTTTCGATAAAATACGTTGATACATCTTTCCTCAATAGCATACACAAAAACGATTTAACGGCCACCTTGACCAAGTATATTTACAAAATTAATATAGGTATTTTGGGTTTCTTCACCGATGAATATGAAGAAAATCAGAAAGAATTTTACGTTTGTTAAAGTGACCGACGGAATACAATTAATTGTATTTTAAGTTCAAGTGACCTCAACAGTTAAATGGTTTTTTTTTACTTCAAAAATTTGTCAGGAACTGCGTGTTCTGAAACCACAAAGGAATTTCAGATTGAAAATTGAAGTGTAGGCATGTTAAAAATTATCAATGATACGGATTAAGACTAGGAACCGTCAGTTAGTTGTTCATTTTTTGTTAATTCGATAAATAAAAGAAAAAAAAAATTTCTATGAAAACAGTGTCACAACTTACGTTCCGCTTTTGGGAGTTCCTTTAAGAGCATCAGTTACTTTATAGCGTGGTTGCAAAGGAGCCTTCTCATCGATTACAACATGAAAAATATCGCCCTACAAAATAAAAAATGAAATAAAAAAGTTAAATACTTGTAGCCAATAGTCTCTGTATACCTCAAGAGCTTCGACTTTTAGAATGAAAGGATGGTTATTCTCTTTGTTGATAAGATCGACTGTTATCGAGTCTGAGTATGTGTTAAGGGTGCCAGGAAGAAGAGCGAATTTTGATTTACCAGGCTGGACATTTCGACAACGCCTAAAAGAAACAATTAGCAAAAACTTCCAGAACTAAAATTGAAAAGTAAATAACGAACTTACCTGCAAAAACTGCTTTCGTTGCATGTTTTGAAATTTTTTGGATCCACACCAGAACCATAGTGGAAGGTGCAGAAAATTAATACAAATATGGCCAAACGCATTTTCGATTCTAAAAAAGACGAAAATGCAATAAATTAAAAAAAATAAATTAAAACAAGAAATAAAAATAAATTTTGGCAACAACAAGGTAAAGGCAAAGAAAATTTATTAATTTTGTTTTCTGACTGTGACATGGAAGACGTAATAAACAAAAATGCAGCTGTACAAGTTTTTCAATATTGTGTATTAATAGATACCTAGTTCGATTATTAGAATTTGAAGATGTGAGTTAAATACTCAACTCAAGGTGTGATATCGAAACCCACGTCATGCAACAGACTTTTTTGGGTTTAAAAAATGTACTGTTTATTTAACGAAAAATTAATTTTCTTAATTATTTAATTATTGAAATATCTTTTATATCCAATTGATTAGTTTGGAGATTTTAGTTTTCTTTTTTTATTCTTTTGTTCAATGCAAAGATGGAAGACCTTACAAAAACCGGATCATGTTATTGTCGTTTTCGCTAACAAAATAGATCGGTAAGATATATTTTGATTAATGATTTGATAACTTTTATTTGAAATATTTATTTTTGATAGGAATTTTTGTTTCAAATATTTAATTGAAAATAATTTTAATTACATTTTGCCGGCTGCAAGAACTTACCCATTCAGAGGTAAAAAATTTCCGACGAATGGAGGACGGACAAGAGATAAACGTCAACGTCACCCGCAAAATGAAGGCGATGTCAAATAATTTGTTAGATCGATAAGGTAGTTTTCGAGCAGTTGTTATTTGGTAGGGTGAAGGTAGAACAAATAGGCGGAAACCTCTTTCACATAATAGCCATTCCACACTATCCCACCGAGTATTAACACTCATGTCAAAAAAGTGTGTAGGAAATCATATGAAAAAGTGGGTGGCAGAATTCTATCTGTCTGTCTGTTCGTCTACAGCTTAAACGGCTCGATCGATTTTCTTTAAACTTGGTACATAATGGTTTTTGGTGATTGTGCCAACACTATTTTTCATTTTTTTTCTTAGAACCAAATATAGCGGTACCTGCCATACAATTTTGTTTGTCAATTTTACATAATCGCTTTTTTCTCAAAAACGGCTCGACAACTTTTCTTTAAAAAAAACTCAGTAAATTTATTTTAGTAAAGGCTTCCTATGGGTCAAAAACCATTTTTCAAAAATGGTTATTAATGGTACCTTCCAAAGAACCATTTTTAAAATTTTTGATTTTCTTCAAAACGGTATTACCGATTTCAATTATTTTTTTTTATACAGAAGCTTCCAAAAAATACAAATAGTTTTGTGTACCAAAATTTTTGAAAAAATATTTTTTGCAATTTTAAAAAATGTTTCAAAATTTTTTTTTGGAAAATCAAATATTTCTAAAACGACTTTATCGATTTTTTTGAAACTCGATACTTAAGAAATTTTTAGTACTCTTTAAAATGTTTTTAGAAAAAATTTTACATTTATGAAAAAATAACGGCACCTTCCATACAAAAGTTAAAACACCGCAAAGGAAAAATTTTTTTTCTCAAAAACGACTCCTACGATTTTGATTAAACTTTTTCTATATACTAAAATTAGTACGATCTACTACCAAAAATTATAAAATTTTACACTTAGCAACTATTAATAGTACCTGTCATTGAACGTATTTTTTTATTTTGAATTTCCTCGTTATCGGCTTAACGGATTTGCATAATTTTTACTTGCGATTATAGGTACTATAAGGCAAGTTTTGGATTCGTGCAAAAAAAAAATTTGAGATAACAATCAAACATGATATTACGATGATAGAGAACACCAAAAAAGTGGGTGGCAAAATTCTGTCTGTCTGTCTGTCTGTCTGTTCGTCTACAGCCTAAACGGCTCAATCGATTTTCTTCAAACTTGGTACTTAGTGGTTTTTGATGATTTTGCCGACACATTTTTTTCATTTTTTTTTTAGAACCAAAAATAACGGTACCTGTCATACATTTTTTTTTTGGCAAATTTACATAATCGTATTTTTCTCAAAAACGGCTCGACAACTTTTCTTAAAAAAAATTCAATAAATTTATTTTAGTAAAGGCTTTCTTTGGGTGGAAAACCATTTTTCAAAAATGGTTATTAATGGTACCTCCCAAAGAACCATTTTTTTTATTTTTGATTTTCTTCAAAACGGTACGACCGATTTCAATTATTTTTTTTACACAGAAGCTTCCAAAAAATATAAATAGTTTTGTGTACCAAAATTTTTGAAAAAATGTTTATTGGATTTTAAAAAATGTTTCAATTTTCTTTTTTGAAAATCGAATATTTCGAAAACGACATGATCGATTTGTTTGAAACTCGATATTTAAGACTTTTTTAGTACTTTCTAAAATAGTTTTAGAAAAAATTTTACATTTATGAAAAAATAACGGTACCTTTCATACAAAAGTTAAAAAACCGCAAAGGAAAATATTTTTTTGCTTAAAAACGACTCCTACGATTTTGATTAAACTTTTTGTATATACTAAAATTAGTACGATCTACTACCAAAAATTATAAAATTTTACATTTTGCAACTATTAATAGTACCTGTCATAGAACGTATTTTTTTATTTTGAATTTTCTCGCTATCGGCTTAACGGATTTAGATGATTTTTTTATATATAAATTTCAGATAAAATCAAATAATATTGCATATCAAAATTTTCAAAAAAAAATTTTTTGGATTTTTAAAAAAAGTTTCAAACTTTTTTTTTGAAAATTCGATATATCAAAAACGGGTTGACAATTTTTTTTCAAATTTTGTTTGTATATACACATAAATATATAGCATAAATCTGCATACTAAAATTTTTTCTTAAAAATGTTTTAAGAATTTTATATATAAAAAATTAATTTAAAAAAAAACCGCTCCAACGATTTTAAATTTTTTTTCCCCATACAATCATATTCCATCATGAATTAAAATGGCATACTTTTTTTTCACCTCAAACTGTCAAAAGAGTTGTTTTAGCTAATTTAAATGTCGTATTTCATGCTTCTCTACATTTTTCTCTCATAATTTCCATGTTTGTGTATACAATTTTCTTAAACTCGCAGTGTCTTGAACATAAGAGCAAGTACGTGCGACCCAGTCGTGCATTTTATTTATATACAAATTTCGGATAAAATTAAATAATATTGCATATCAAAATTTTCAAAAAAAAGTTTTTAGATTTTTAAAAAAAGTTTCAAATTTAGTTTTTGAAAATTCAGTATCTCGAAAATGGGTTGACAATTTTTTTCAAATTTTTGTTTTATATGCACATAAATATATACTTTAGATTTGCATACCAAAATTTGTTCTTAAAAATGTTTTAAGAATTTTATATACAAAAAAATATTTTTTTAAAAAACCGCTCCAACGATTTTAATTTTTGTTTTCCCATACAATCATATTCAATCAAGAATTAAGATGGCATAATTTTTTTTCACCTCAAACTGTCAAAAGAGTGGTTTTAGCCACTTGAAATTTCATATTTCATGCTTCTCTACATTTTTCTCTCATAATTTCCATGTTTTTGTATACAATTTTCTTGAATCCGCAGTGTCTTGAAATGAAAATATGACTAAATAGTGATTTCTTATATATTGTTAATTATTGTGTAGTGCTTTTTGAAAAATAAAAACTGATATTTCATAGCTGAATATTTTTTTATTACAAAGAAATTTTGTGTTCAGGTCTATTTCAATTTTTCATTTCTAGAATGATGCTGAGTTTTGGATTAATTAATACTCTTAAAAGAAAATATCAAATTTAATGATGAATTTTAAGTTGAAATAGAAATTCTCTTGTTGTGGTTTTGTTTTCTTATTTCCTTAGTAGGTTTTTTGTTTACTTTTTCTTGACGTTTAAAAAATTGTAGAAATTATTGGTTCAATGCGTTCGTGTACTTTTGCACAGTTTTACTTCTCTCTGAGAGAATTGCATCTCCATTCCTCAAAATTTGACAGACTGTCCAATTTAGCCCAGAAAGTACCCGAACAAACCTAAAATATGAAATTTCATCACATACAAAGTGACAGCGCATCCCACACAATTTTACATGTGTTTATACCTCAAATCACACAAATTTGACAGTCGATGAAATTCCTTCCCGCTTCATTCTGACATGTGTGTTAATACTTTGTGGGATAGTGTAGAGGCTCTTTAATGAGATTTTTTGTCGCCAGTACTTTTGTTTTTTATGATGAGAACGAAGGGCACTAGGTGTTTGCAATTCAATTCAATTCATTTTTATTGAGACTTTTCTTTTTCATTTACAATTAGTACATTTGTCTTTTTCTTACTCTAGGATACATTGAGAACTGTCAAGTATGGCCCTCTTGTTTTAATGATATATGCATCTATTGCTGTTCTATTTACACTTTTATAGAGCTCTTGCTCATAGAGCTATTTCACATTTTGTTTTGACGTTTTAGTCATGAAAACTTAACCTAACTTAAAACTATGCCTTTTGATAAAGGAGATACACTATACTCGTGTAACTCTAGGTACTTATAGCTGAAATTTATCGCAATGTTTACATGTCAGATATGTATATTTTTTTTTTTTTTAGTACCTATAACCTATAGATACTTTGGTATATCTGCTTACATTGTTGTAGGTGAATTTTGTGTCAGTTTTAATTGTTTTCATTTTTGTACATTTTACTTTTGTTTAATTTAATTAATTTAACTTTTAAATTCTTTGTCAGCTAATTCAAAGATTTTGTAAACTAACAATAAAAGGTTGTTAAATAATAGCAATTGGCTTTTAGTTTCATTTATAAACAAGGAACTTACAGTATTTGTTTTGTGATGTGAAGTATAATTGTTTATACTTAAGATAAGTGTAACATAATTAGTTTTCATAACTTTTCCTTTTTTTTTAAGGTAGATAACAGTTTTACATAATTAGTATTCATGACTCTTTTGTTTATTTTTTATTTATAATAAATTCTTAATGAATCTGTATTCCACGCGCCACATCCTGACAACTACTCGGAATCGCCACCACCCATCGAACACTTAAGTGAACAATGAAATGATAAAGACACTTATGAGCAGTACGCCAGAATGCAGCGCGTCCAAAACTATATCAAGTTTTATTTCAACCTCGATTCTGTCCATGGACAGTTTGTTGGTAAAAGCACGGTAGGGCGCACTCCAAATCCACAAATTGGCTCACCAACTCAATTCCGATCGGCGATAAATATAAAGAGTTCTCCCAAGGGAAACTCATTTGTTGGCTGTATATTTCGGACATCAGACTGTTTTCAGACCAGCTCAGTTTGTTCGTAAATTTTTTCATTAAGTTGAAAGCGTATGTCATCAGAGGAGTTATTTTTGCCTCGTTATAAATGTAGATGTTAGAGAATTTTTTCGTTCTTGTTTTGAAATTCTTATTTATACAATTTCGTAATATTTTCCTTTCAAGAACCTCAAGTTCTTTTGCCACCGTTGGCGAAATAGAAAACCAACATGGGAAAGCATACAGCATAACGGGTCTTATCAGAGTTTTGTAGAATAGTAATTTGGTGTTCTTTTTCAGGCTATGGTGTCTCAGGTAAGGTGTTAGTATATTTGAAATTTTATTAGCCTTTTCTTTTACTTTTCTAGCATGAGGATTGAATTTGAGTAGATTAGAAAATTGTATTCCTAGGTAATTTAATTTGTTTTTGAAGGGAATTTCAATACCATCTATTTTAAGGAATAAGTTCCTACTTTCCGCGACGACTCCCGGGTTACCCTTACTATATGAATTTCTAAAGCAAATCGCTTCAGATTTGGCAATGTTAAGTTTTATTCCCCATTTTCTATAAAAACTTACTATCTTCTGAATATGATTTTTGAGGATACGGAGAGCATCATACGGGTAATCGGCATGAGCAAGAACAATGGTATCATCTGCAAATAAAATACCTTTTGTGTCTGATGCATGAGTATAAGTTATCAAATGTGGGAAATCGTACATAAATATATTATATAGTCTCGGGCCCAAAACCGATCCTTGTGGGACTCCTCGGGAAGTTTTTATAAGGTTAGATTTTAAAGTCTGAAGCATTACAAAGAAGGTTCTGTCTGAGAAAAAACTGAGTAGAATTTTGAAAATTTCAGGTGGGAATCCGATTTCGATAATTTTGAATATTAATCCGTCTACCCAGACACTATCAAAGGCCTTTTCTACATCCAGACAACAAGCTACTGTACATTTCTTTTCTCGTAAGTTCGTTATTATATCATTATGGACTTTAATCAAAGCATGTGTGGTAGAGTGACCTTTTTTAAATCCAAATTGATAATCCGAAATAATTTCAAAAGAATTGTCTGTGTGCAGGTCCATTTTATTACAAATTATGCGTTCTAATATTTTGCCTATATTAGAAATCATGGATATAGGTCGGAAATTATTAAGTTCAAAGCAGTTATGTTTTTTTTGCACAGGAAACAATCTGGCAACTTTCCAATCTAGTGGAAAGTACCCATTGTTTAGGCAATTGTTAAATATTATTGTCAATGATTCTATTGCTGTTTTTGAAATTTTCTTCAATATAAAGTTTGAGATGTTGTCTGGACCAGCGGATTTTTTGTTGTTAAGATTTTTAATAATTGAAGTTATTTCAATTATTGAGGTGAACATTTGTGGTGCTATTGGGGATAGAGCTGAGTTATCACTATCAAATAAAAAGATTCTATCCGGTAATGATAACTTTGCAGCTTCTATTTTGTCTCTAATTTGTTCCGTGAGTTTTTTATCGTGATCTACTGGATGAGTGCTATAAATTTCCTCATAGTAATCACCAAAAGCTTTAATTTTTTCTTCTTCCTCAGTTATGGAAATGTTATCTATTATTAGTTTTTGGCAGTTGAACTTTTTAGTTTTCCCTATAAACCTATTAATGCTTTTATAGGCTTGTGGCCCAGGTTTGATGCTCGATAATCTTTTTTTAAGTTGTTCGTTGATCCAACTCGCCACTTTTTCTTTAATTATCTGTCTAAGTAGCGCTATTCTGTTAGATAATTCCTTGTACTCTTCTGAGGTTCTATTATAATTATTGTGATAGATTTTTTTTAGTCGTTTTTGCCATTTATGTTTGTTATCAAACAGAATTTTAATGTTTTCTGGTAGTAAGACGTATTTTTTGATTGTGGGTGTTATTGTTTTTGAGTTCGATTCTATTGCTGCAAAAAGAGCTACGTTGAAATTTTTAATAGTTGAATCAATTTCTGAGTTTGACATATTTGAAAAGGGGGAGGGTTTAATATTTCTTAACTCGTCATCAAGAACGTTTTTGAATCTGTTCCAGTCCGTTTTTTTAAATGATCTGACTGTGGGAGGTTGGCTCAATGGAATTTCGGCCTCTGATATATTGATATCTAGAAGAATAGGTAAATGGTCTGAAAATGAAGGTAAAGCTTTGACGCTACAATTTGGATTGATTGAGTCAATGACGGTGTTGGATATCAAAAATTGATCTAGATAAGAAGAAGTCCTTGGATACGTGGGACAGTCCGTTGATAAATTCGAAAAATTACAATTTGGATCAGCAAGCCAATTTCCCAGACCATTACCATTTGTGTTAGTCACACTATCTCCCCACAGTGTGTTTCTTCCATTGAAATCTCCTCCCAAAATACAGCCATTATATGTTTCAGCCAGATTGTTTATTTTATTGAGCTCTTCTATTAGATAAGAAGACGACATACCTGAAGGGATATATACAGTGCCTAATAGAATAACTTTTTTAAAACCATCACACACATATTCTACCGATATTAGGTAACAGAGTATGTTTATGTTTTTTGGTTCAACTCTTTTGTATGAAATATTGTTTTTTATGGCTATTGCCACACCTTGTTTGTTATCATTTCTAAGAAAAGTGTAAGAGTCTAGAAAGACTTTATGCTTGTCATTGAGATGAGTCTCCTGAATAAAGGCTACTGTTATGTTTTTTTGTAGAAGAATTGAGAGTAACTCAATTCTTCTACAATGTGCAATCAAGGACCCAACGTTATGACTTAATATTTTTAAGGCCATTATTTCGAATTAGATATAAGAACTTCGTTTAGAAGTTCCAAATAGGCCAATCGCTTTTCTTCAATTGAACCAGTTTGTTTTATGTTTCTAATAAAGTTCCTAATTTTCACCATTAGGTCGGACACACTCGATCCGAACAATTCTTTTGAGAGTTCAAAAAACTCATTTATGGTGTTTTGGTTCCCTACGGCTGAAGAGGTTCTTGTTTGAGGATGAATAACCGGAGAGTTAGTTTTAAAATGATCCGCGAATGACGTTTTTGGAGTGACATAATTTGAGTTTTGGATTGTTTTAACCACAAAACTATTCCTTTTTTCATTTTTTTCTATCGCGTTTCTAATAATGGCTCTTCGGTTATTCATATATCCTTCGTAATAGGGCCACCCTTTATAGTTTGCGGGGTGGTCATATTTTTTGCAGTTTATGCAGTATGGGATGGACTCCTCAGTTTTTTCGAGTTTGCAATCACCAGGTTGATGATCACCTTCGCATTTTACGCAATTGTACCTGCGAGCACAATTTTTTGCAAGGTGACCAAAAGCCTGACACCTCCTGCATTGCATTATCCCCTTGTTTCCCCTTGGTCTCTCCCATGTTATTTTGGAGTAGCAAAGGTATCTGATGCTTAAAAGTTCTTTTGCCTCTTTATTAGGCAGTAATTTAACCAAGAACAGATTGTAATCAATCTGTTCTTGTTTAGAACGTAGAGTTTCAAATTTTGATACCGTTTCAACTACTTTTGGGACCATATTATCAATTTCCGTTTTAATTTCTTCCTCGCTGTATTGGAAGTTCAAACCTCTTAAAATGAGATTTACCCTTTTTAATTCTTTAGGAGTAAAAGAATGAGCCTCAATATCCTTAGATTCTCTAAGGATATCCATTAATTTGGAGTGCGCCCCAACGTCATTCACAAAGAGCTTGCTTTTAGAGCGGTTAACATTTATTACTTTTACTTGAAGTTCAGGTAATGTAGACTTTAAGTCTTCAACTAATTTTTTTATATTAGCCTTATAAATTATTATAGGTGGACAAAATTTATTTTTAATTTGTACATTATTATCAACTTTAATATTCTCAGTGGAACTACTGTTATTTTTATTATTAGTCTTATTTGGTGACTTACCACTACTACTAAGTACTACCATATTGCCCAGCAGGTGGAATCTGTTTTCATTGATGCGTTGCGTTGAAGCATCTCTGCTCCCTGATGATGTTGAGTTTCTGGAATTTGGTCTTCTCTTCTTTGCAGGGACTTTTGTCCAACCTTCCTTCGCATTTTGATCCTCGGCTCCGTTCTCTCCAAGCTCCATGAGATTTTGGGCCGCCTCCATCCTTTGTGGAGTTATGTTAGCGTTAATGTTTTGTCCTATCTGGTGTTTTTGTTGAATGTCCGGTAAATTTTCCCTTCGACTGGGAAGAGCAGGGAATTGATTGTCGAAATCATCTATTGGTGTGAAATCAGACGCCTCGGCTTGGGACGCTGCCATATTAACAGTTATTTGTTGTGAATGCAACTGTTGTTGCAATAATTCCTGTGTATTCGGTAAATTACCCGTTAACATTTGGCTTGATAACGGCACTTTCAAATTTTCATTTCCATCCATAAGGGGAAATTGTTTTTTCAACACTTTATTGTTTTTTCTTTTTGTTTTCTTTAATAAGAGAAAGTTCTTTCTTTTACTTAAATTACTTGGTCTTTTGACATTTTCTTTAATTTTAAGAATTCTTCAATCTTTATTTTTTTTTTTTGTATTATTTGTTTTAATAGAGCACACACGTCTAGACGGTTCGCCTAAAAAAAAATCTCCTAGGTGTTTGCAGTGAACAAATCACCTTTTCAACGATTTCAACCAATACACTAATCTACAAAAAATCTCTGGGTCCTATTTCAGCGCTACTACAACAGAGCTACATCAGCTACATCAACTACATAGTACATCTAAATCCTACAACTACATCAGTTAAATTTATCTGATTCAAACATACAACTGGAGCTATGAAATAAAAGACAAAAAAGTTTAAAAAATTATAAATGTAATTGATGTAATTGTAAGATGAAGTTGTAAAATGTAGTTGATGTAATTGGTGTAGTAGCGCAGAAATAGGCCCCTGGATGTTCTTTTCCGAACAGTTTTTAATTTTTAGGTCAATTGGTTTGAGAAAAAATTCCAAAAAAATCACCCCCATTACAGAATTCTATGCATGTGATGAGGAGGGATTCAAACTCAATTTTGACATTTCCCTCATAGTGAAAATGTCAGAATTGAGTCTGATTCCTTCCGCAGCTCAGTCATAGGATTCCTTAATAGTAGTGTGAATATCTTCAAATCGTTAATTGGACTGTTTTTGTTTGCTTTGCTTCATGCCCTTCTCACCTAAAACAAGAGTTCGAGGAGGAAGTTTTCGTGTTTTTTTGTCTCCTTTAATAGGAGGAAAGATATATATGCTGGAGATTTTTTAACGTTTTCATTTTTATAGCGTACACTATTCAATTTAAAAAATCTTAATAGAATAGACTTATCTTATTGCAATTGATTGAACACCCTAACAAATGAGCATTGAAATATTAAAATTCATTTTATGTAGAAGGTTGGGCCTCTTTTAATTTTTTGTGTGACTAGAAATGTTATTTAAGTCTTAAGGCTCTCCAAAACCAACGCCCTTTAAGCCTAACGACACTCATTTCACTTTTATACAAATGTGAAAAAATGTTTGGTCTTTTTTCAATAAACTACTTAATCCTATATTTTATATCTAAATAAACAGTTAAAAAGCCGATTCATAGATGTCATTTATGTGCATCAATAATATGTAGTTATTAAACTAGCCTTTTTGATATTAAAGGAAGATTGAACCGAGCACAAGAAATAAAAAGCCAACTTGTTCCGATAAAAGTTAAAAGCAAAGAGGAAGTTCATTATTTTTCAAGTAGTTATGAGTTACCAGTAATTTAATTTTTAGATTAATCTATTACAATACTCCTACAAACAAAAATAAAATAAAGTTATTTGTTATTTGGCAAATCTAAAACCTAGACCTTTACCCGGAGGCCACACGAGCGAGTACTCGCTAGCGAGTTGGGTTCTCGCACGATAAGCATGTAGTACTGATAAATCAATCGCACTCTTGTTGTCGCAGAATATAGTTGGTGTGTATGTGTTGCCAGTCAGCTCCTTGATTAAGCGCTTCAACCAAACTGCTTCTTGTGATGCTGCTGATAGAGACATGTATTTGGCCTCAGCTGTTGAAAGCGCCACCTGTCCGTTGCTTCTTGGAGTTCCAAGAAAGGGGTGCTCCTTGCAACATGAACGCGTAGCCCGTGGTTGAGCGCCTTTCATCTACGTCGGAGGCCCAATCTGCTTCGCAGTAGCCGCATAGTTCTGACTTGCCATGTTTGATATATGCTATAGTTTTGCATCTGCCGTGCCTTTGAGGTATCTGAAAACACGTGGCTTACCAGGATTGTGATTGATACTGCTGATTGCACTAACAGCATACGCCAAACCAGGACGAGAAACTTGGGCAGCACAAATAAGACTGCCAACGGCTTCTTGGTATGTCGTCTTCTTCATCTCCTGTTCTTCTGGAGAACTTGGATTCATTTCCTTCGATAACACTTGATTCGTGTTCGTTGGTGTAGATATACTGTCGCGTTAAGAAGAAAAAACGTAAGTGTATTTTTGACATTACGAGATAAACACGTTTTTCTGTTTTTACCTCTTTCTTTTTTGTTTTGTTGTTGAGTGTTTTTCTGTCGTATTTACAAGTATATAATTTTTTTTTGCCTTGATTATTTATCGGATGTACAAATGCTTGTATGGTAGTCACTTTTTTTTATTAAATTGAGTGCCAAAACGTCAATTTTTCCTAAAAAAAGCATGGTTCTTTGAACGAACGTCATTTTTCTTAAGCGTTTTAAGCCATTACAAAAGCAAATTAGGGCTTTTATTTTTAAAGAATAAAATAGCAAACATATCAAAGATGTCAAAACTGGCCCTAACTCAAAACAGCCAAAATGTCAGTTACGTTTTTTCTTCTTAACACGGCAGTATAGGTTTGCAGTCACTCATCTTAAAACGTTTTAAGATTTCTTGAATATACTGATGTTGGTCAACTGTTAAGCATCCAGTTACTTATCTTATTATATAAGTCTATACGAATAAAATATGAATATGAATATGAATATGAATATGAATATGAAAATGAATATGAATATGAATATGAATATGAATATGAATATGAATATGAATATGAATATGAATATGAATATGAATATGAATATGAATATGAATATGAATATGAATATGAATATGAATATGAATATGAATATGAATATGAATATGAATATGAATATGAATATGAATATGAATATGAATATGAATATGAATATGAATATGAATATGAATATGAATATGAATATGAATATGAATATGAATATGAATATGAATATGAATATGAATATGAATATGAATATGAATATGAATATGAATATGAATATGAATATGAATATGAATATGAATATGAATATGAATATGAATATGAATATGAATATGAATATGAATATGAATATGAATATGAATATGAATATGAATATGAATATGAATATGAATATGAATATGAATATGAATATGAATATGAATATGAATATGAATATGAATATGAATATGAATATGAATATGAATATGAATATGAATATGAATATGAATATGAATATGAATATGAATATGAATATGAATATGAATATGAATATGAATATGAATATGAATATGAATATGAATATGAATATGAATATGAATATGAATATGAATATGAATATGAATATGAATATGAATATGAATATGAATATGAATATGAATATGAATATGAATATGAATATGAATATGAATATGAATATGAATATGAATATGAATATGAATATGAATATGAATATGAATATGAATATGAATATGAATATGAATATGAATATGAATATGAATATGAATATGAATATGAATATGAATATGAATATGAATATGAATATGAATATGAATATGAATATGAATATGAATATGAATATGAATATGAATATGAATATGAATATGAATATGAATATGAATATGAATATGAATATGAATATGAATATGAATATGAATATGAATATGAATATGAATATGAATATGAATATGAATATGAATATGAATATGAATATGAATATGAATATGAATATGAATATGAATATGAATATGAATATGAATATGAATATGAATATGAATATGAATATGAATATGAATATGAATATGAATATGAATATGAATATGAATATGAATATGAATATGAATATGAATATGAATATGAATATGAATATGAATATGAATATGAATATGAATATGAATATGAATATGAATATGAATATGAATATGAATATGAATATGAATATGAATATGAATATGAATATGAATATGAATATGAATATGAATATGAATATGAATATGAATATGAATATGAATATGAATATGAATATGAATATGAATATGAATATGAATATGAATATGAATATGAATATGAATATGAATATGAATATGAATATGAATATGAATATGAATATGAATATGAATATGAATATGAATATGAATATGAATATGAATATGAATATTGTTATAAGCTTATTTTTATATTTTTTTTTCTTTATTTTCTTTGTAATTTTACAATTTTATCTTTTTCCACGTGTCTCGACTTGCTTGAGCTATATTCAATATGGCCGCTGCTCGCTTCCGGCCACTTCATTATTTTTCTTTGGCATTGCCAGATGCTCATTTTTTTATCATCTATCGAAAAGGGTCGATAGATGGCGTACTGCAAGGTAGAGAGATGGCGTATGGAAATTATTACAACTCGGCCAATCTGATATTATTGATTGACCTCAATCAAAACAATTCACTTATTCTAATGGATCTTCTGAGCTTTCAGCTACTTCGGGTGGCATATGGTTAATGATCTCAGCATCTGGCAACTCTTTTGGTGTTACCCAACGTCGAATTTTTATGGCTTCAACCACCCCATCATACGGTAACTGACTCAGCTGACAGTTCTCGATCATTTCCCAGTTCCTTAGGAATGACATAAGGACCACGATATTTTTGGACAAATTTCTTATTCGTACCAGGGGTAGTATCAACATGTTTAACAACAACAAAATCACCAACGGAGTATTGCTTCGCCGGTCGACTATGCTTTAGAAAATACTCGGTGCTATAATCTTGGGATTTCTCAATAGCTTTCGAAGCCTCGTGTCTAGAATGTTCCAAATCACGATCTGCCTCATTAAAAAACTTGTCTTCTAAATACTCTGTTAACATATCAATAATCAAAACTCAACCGGCAACGCTGCTCCTAGTGATTACTTGTGTTTTGATTAGCTCTGAGAACTTTTATTTTTTTCATCAAGAAAACTTCAATTCTTTTAATTCAAATTGTGATTAAAGATTTTATTAAGCTTTTCGTCATCTAAATTAATTTTCTTTTACCAGTACGAAAGTGCGCAACTCATTTTAAATTAAATAATTAATTTTGTGATAAATTAACATTATAAAATCTTATTGTGTGTGCATCGTAGCTGTCAAATTTCCCTTATTTGGAATCTCTTTCAAAGGCTTCATTGTCTCCCCTCCCGGTGAGTACAATTTTTAGTACATGTTCTGCCAACAACTTACTTGAGAGACTACCAATCAAAATACCTTTTTGGTTTTCTACTTGCATATCAAACTCCATTACCACACTACACTATCGAGAACAACAATTTATTAATTTTGTACAAATTAATATTACACCTACAATCCTATTGTGTGTGCATCGTAGATGTCAAATCTCTCTTATTTTGGATCTCTTTCGAAGACTTTATTGTCTCCCCTACCGGTGAGTACAATTTTAGTACATGTTCTGCCTATAAATTACTTGAGAGACTACAAACAAAATACCTTTGGTCATTGTATATAAATTCTATAGTATTCTCATGAAGAAAAAAAGCTCGTGGCCATCTATGCGTCCAAATGCCATACTAATTTTTGTTAAGGGATCTCGGTAAGGCGATCACAGCGAACCTATCGACCAAATGTCTACCTACAAAATCGTGTTTCATGAGAATACTATAGATTGGCAGCCTTATTCATAAACGCATCATAGCTTCTGCATAGTGCTATGTACTCGTTATAATGCATCTGAACGCAAAAACCTTATTCATAAAACTTATGCAACGTTACATAGACTCATTATAAGCTAAACGAGTTTGGAGGTTGAATAGTGGCAACATAAGGATATTTTAGTATCAAAATGTCACTAACACAAACAAAAGTGAAATATTTTGATATGCGCACATATACATATCTATACCTATTCTTCCCAATAAAAAATGTGAGCAAAGAAATAATGAAATAAAACAAAAAAACAGATTATTTTCTCAAAAAAACAAATTTTCTTTTATTTATGCACATATGTAAATGCGTATCTACTATAAACAATAAATAACAATGAAAATAGAATAGAAAAACAAAAATAAAGAAACTAAAAACAATCCAACCGGTGGCGGCAGCGCAGCAGGAAAACTGGGGGTTGTTTTTTTTTTTTTTTTAATAAAAATTCACTGAGAGTAAATGGAATGGAATTGCTATGAGTTTTTATCGAAACTTTTATTTATTTTTGCTAAAAATGAGCAATGACACAAGAAAACTACAAAATTATAATATTATAGACACAGAAATTGAAAAGACCGAACTGGAAGCATTTTTCTTTTATTGATTTTTCACAAACAGCTGATGTTTGTTCTTGTGAAGTTGAAGTAAAACGTAATAGATTTCCTCTTTGTGGTACTTTATTTGACACAAGCGTTGCATAACTAAAATGGATGGGGAAATTTTTTATGAATAAGGATTTATGTAACGTTACATAGTGGCTACATAAATCCTTATGCAGTGCATAACTATTCATCTGTTTAGCGCATTCTAATGAATAAGGCTGTGGATATACAATGCTTTGGTTTTCTTTTATATACCAAACTTCATTACCACACTGCACTACCGAGTACAACAACTTTACATTACCTTCTCTCAAGCATATACACAAACCCTCATATTAAAAATACCTCCATCCACCACAAGAGGGACTTATCAGAAAATACAACAATCTGCTATTCGACAAGTGTTGCCCAGTAGACAAAAAATCGACCACGATTGAAAACATTGAAAATCGTAAATAAACTAAAATATAAAAAAATAATAATCATACAAATAAATTAAAGGCAGAAGCAGAGGCAAAATCCATTAACTTCTTTTCAATAATAATAATGTCGGTGTGCACTCTGTGTGAAAACATTAGCGACTATCTGATCGACTCAATTATGTGTCATGGCAACTGTCGAAGACTATTTCATATCGCTTGTATCGACGCTCCGTTTAGCACTATAAAGCTATTTAAGGAAAGAAAATCATTTTATTATTTTTGCGACGTGTGTGACCCATTTTTACACACTAATATGACTAGAGATGTACTTCAAAACACACATAACCTTGATAATCTACAAAAACAATTAAATTTTCTTACCGAAAAAGTTGAAAGAATAATAGTCAATGTTCCTATTGCTATATCGCATCAAATGGAACCAGTTAACGAGCTAGATGATTGTTTTAGTCCTGGTCCTGATGGTGTACCATCATGTGTATTAAAGAAATGTGTTTCTCAGTTGTGCTATCCTCTACATATTCTTTTCAATGAATCTCTTAAAAGTTCAATCTTCCCTATTCTGTGGAAAAGTGCATTTATAACACCTGTTCATAAAAAAGAGTCGAAAAATGACATAACAAATTACCGCCCTATAGCCAAACTTTCTGTTATTCCAAAACTGTTTGAATCCATAATCTGTAATGTATTATCTTTTAATTGTACATCTATTATTTGTGACAACCAACATGGTTTCGTTAAAAACAAGTCAACTGTAACAAACCTGTTTCATTTTACATCCTTTTGTCTTGATTCCTTTGAAGAGCGAAAACAAGTTGATTGTATCTTTACCGATTTTAGTAAGGCTTTTGATAAATTGTGCCATAAAACTTTGATTAATAAACTGATGGCTTTGGGCTTCAATGAATGTTTCTTAAAGTGGATATCGTCCTACTTGATGAATAGATGTTATAGTGTGAGATTTCGTAATGAGCACTCTGATCATTTTATAGTCAACTCTGGTGTTCCTCAAGGTAGCCACTTAGGCCCATTATTATTTATTTTATATATAAATGACTTGAATTCAATTATTCAAAATTCCTCTTTTCTTATATATGCCGATGACATTAAAATTTTCAAAAGTGTAACTTCTATAAATGACTGTTTAAAACTCCAAGAAGATCTTTATAGGTTTAGGGAATGGTGCAATTCAAACCGTCTCCTATTGAATATTGATAAATGTAAAACAATGTGTTTTACACGCAAAAAAAATGTGATAACTTTTAATTATATGTTAGATTCTTCTTCTTTATGTAGATTATCTGTTTTTTCTGATCTGGGTATTGTTCTCGACACAAAATTAACTTTTGTCGACCACTATAACTATGTCATTAAAAAAGCCAATAAAATTCTGGGATTCATAAAACGATTCTCTCGTGATTTCAAGGACCCATACGTTCTAAAGCTTTTATATGTATCTTTTGTAAGGCCAGTACTTGAATATGGATGCGTGGTATGGGCCCCTTACTACACAGTACACATAAACAGACTTGTAAGTATCCAGAGAAGGTTTATGCGCTTCTGTCTTCGCTTTCTGCCGTGGTCGCATAGACATGCCTTACCTCCTTATTCTCAAAGACTCACGTTAATTAATCTTCCTTTACTCTCAAAACATAGACAATATATACAGCTATGCTTTATTATAAAATTAATCAATGGGTCAATAGTATCTCCATCAGCTCTGTGTCGTTTAAATTTCAGTTATAGTCAGGCAAGCTTAAGAAGACAGTTGCCCTTATGTCCGATCTACAGTAGACCAAATTATGGTGTGAATAGTCCATTAAATCAATTGATTTCAGTCTTCAATAAATATTATTGTGTATTTTCTTCTATAAACGACAATGTTAAAAGTTGTAAATTTAAAGAAACCTTTTTCAATTCATTATTGTAGTTGACTATATTTATTTAAATTGTAATGTAATGTAAAATTAGTTTTGTAAGCTTCTATCGTTAGTTATTTAACGAATAAATAAATAGCCCTAAATAAATAGCCCTAAATAATTATACCTCTTTGGTTTACCCCGAATAATAATTTACTAGGTGATTGCTTTGTGGTACTGTGAACAGTATTATTAATTGCGTATTCGACCTGAGACAACTTTACTGACCAGTCTGCATGAAGAATTGGTTCAGACAGTTTACTAAGCATAACTTTTAGTACTCGGTTTACTCGCTCAACCTGGCCATTAGCTTGAGGTGAGGCTACTGCAACCTTTACATGTTCAACATTACATTTATTCAAAAACGTTTGAAATTCACGGGATGTAAAACAAGTGCCCCGATCTGAAATAATTCGTCTAGGACGACTATAGTAATTAAAGTATTTATCTAATGCACAACAAACTTCTTTAGTGCTAGTTGATTTCACAGGATAGAGTCGAACAAATTTGGTAAACGCATCTATAACTACTAGGACATGCTTCCTACTTGATGCAATGGAGGGCAGAGGACCAAAATGGTCAATATGTATTGTATCGAACGGAATTGGTTTCTTTGGTATACTATATAGGTTGTGCTCATTCGATCGGGCCGGTGGCGTATACATAATGCATTTAATACAATTTTGTATAAAAAGATCGATTTTATGCCTCATATTAGCAAACCAATAATTTTCTTGTATCTTTTTATAACACTTGTCAATACCTAAATGACCTATTTTCTCATGAATCATGCGAATTACATTGTCTTCCATTTCATTTGGTACGCATAAGAGTAAATGGCCGGACTTATCCCTACGAAAAACTAGCCCATCCTGCAACTCAAACTTTTCATCTCTGTCCTTTTCAAGTTTTGTTTTCATTTCCTCTATCCACTCATCCCGACTCTGTGCTACCTGAATCTGAAAATCTAACTCATCTGCGTCGAGGGCCGCAAGTAAGCAACATGCGGGTGCCGCATCACTTGGTACTTCAACTTCATGATTGTGGTCACCATTCAGAAAACATCGACTCAAAGCATCGGCATGTCCCATACAAACCCCACTACGGTGTAGGATTGTATAGTTATAGTTTTCCAATTCAAGAGCCCATCGGGCGATTCGTGGATTCACATGTTTTTTATTCAATGTCATCGTAAGTGAACTACAGTCAGTAATAATTTTAAATGGAATCCCCTCCAAATACACACGAAACCGTCTCAAAGAGTAAATTATGGCAAGTGTTTCCAACTCAAAGCTGTGATACTTTGATTCAGGGTCGGTAGTAGATTTTGAAAAATATGCGATAGGGTGAAATTTTTCATCTTTTTGGCGTTGTACTAACACTGCACCAAATCCTCGTGTACTGGCATCGCAATGAAGTTCTGTTTCACGTGTTGGATTATAAACAGCTAAAATCGGTGCGTCAATAAGTCTGTTACGCAATTTGAGAAAAGCACTAATACAATCCTCAGAAAAGTCAAAAGGAATATCTTTGCGTAACAGATTTAACAATGGCCTAGCAATTTTTGAAAATGACGGAACAAACTTACTTACTTACTTACTTACTTAAGGTGGCGCTACAGTCCGGGGTGGACCAGGGCCTCAACCAACAAGCTTCTTCCAGCCGGCTCGGTTTCTAGCTAGCTGTCTCCAGTTTCGCACGCCAAGTTGGTTGAGGTCCTCTTCCACTTGCGTGCGCCACCTTTTACGCTGTCCACCTCTACTGCGTTGTCCCACGGGGTTGGATTCAAAGACTTTCCGGGCCGGAGCATTGGTGTCCATTCGCTCTAGATGACCCAGCCATCTCAGTCGTTGGCTTTTCACTTTTGTGGCTAGGTCGGTGTCGCTGTACAGCCCATACAGTTCGTTGTTGTATCTTCTTCTCCATTCCCCATCTATGCAGACGGGACCAAAAATCACCCGGAGAATTTTCCTCTCAAAACAGCCTAACGCGTTCTCATCCACTGTTAGCAGTGTCCATGCCTCTGCACCATACATCAGGACCGGGATGATAAGCGTCTTATACAGGGACAGTTTAGTTGCTCGAGAGAGGGCTTTGCTTCTCAATTGCCTTCTTAGCCCAAAGAAACAGCGATTGGCAAGAGTAATTCTTCGTTTGATCTCAGCGCTGGTGTCGTTCGCTGAGTTTATAGCGGATCCTAGGTAGACAAAGTCTCTGACTACCTCAAAATTATAGCTGTCTATAGTGACGTTCTGTCCGAGACGTCGGTGTTGGGTGTCCTTTCTTGTGGACAGCATATATTTTGTTTTGCTTTCATTCACCGTTAAACCCATCTTCTTGGCTTCCTTCTCAATGCTCACAAAAGCACCACTGACATCACGCTTTGTTCGTCCGATTATGTCAATGTCGTCAGCGTAAGCGAGTAATTGGACGGACTTTTGAAAGATTGTGCCTCTGGTGTTGACGTGAGAGTTTTGCAGTATTCTTTCAAGAACGATGTTGAAGAAGTCGCATGACAGCGCGTCGCCTTGCCTAAAACCTTTTTTGACATCAAAGGTGTCGGTGAGGTCTTTGCCGACCTTGATGGAGCAGCGTGCATTCTCCATCGTCATCCTGCACAAACGGACGAGTTTGGCAGGGATGCCAAAACTAGACATTGCTCTATATAGCTCGTCTCTATAGATGCTGTCATACGCGGCCTTGAAATCAATAAAAAGGTGGTGGGTATCGATTTGGAACAAACTTACGGAAGTAAGAAAACAAACCAATACACGAATGTAATTCCTGTTTGTTCTTTGGTATTGGGTAATTTTTTATAGCACTAATATGAGCATCAGTAGGTCGTATACCTGAAGAGCTTACCACATAGCCGAGATATTCGATTTCATCATAAGCAAATTTACACTTGGATAATTTTATTTCTAGCCCTGCTTCATGTATTCTGCGCAAAACCTCTTTTACTATTTCTAAATGCGATTTAAAATCAATCGAAGCAATCAGTATATCATCTATATAAATAATTATTTTCCTTGCGTCAATCAAGTCGCGAAAGATATTATAAACAAATCTCTGGAAATTCGCCGGAGCGTTCTTTAAGCCAAACGGCATCTTTAAATATTCGAATTGCCCATGGGGCGTCACAAAAGAGGTAAACATTACAGAATCCCCGTGCATTTTAACCTGATTGAATCCATCTTTTATATCCAGTAAAGTATACCATTGCTTACCAGCTGTATATTCAATACAGTCCTCAATCAAAGGTAACGGAAAATTATCTCGAATTGTTTTCCTATTTAATGCCCTATAATCGATGCACATCCGTACATCGCCACTTTTCTTTTTAACTAAAACAATTGCTGAAGCATAAGGAGATTGACTTGGCCGAATAACTTGCCTAGATAAAAGATCATCGGTTATTCTTTGTACCTCAGCTCGGTCATGATATGATAAACGACGTGGTGCACAATGAAATGGAGTATCATCAGTTAATCGAATTTTCATTTTATAATCGGTAGTTCCCTGTACTATGCCTATTGGTTTTGAGTAGTATTTGTTAATGATTGAACTGATAATCTCAAATTTATTTTGCTCTAACCGAGGGCAAATGTCAAAATCATACCGCGGTTTACCTACATCAATAGAACACAATTCCATAAAACTATCTTGAACAATGTCGACAGGCAAAACAACCCCCCTTTGGGCTACTAGAACGCAACCGTCAGCAAATCCAGCTCCGCACAATTTATCAACCCTTTCTTGAACTTTACCCGATCCACTGAGATCATTATCCACTTTAATAAAATCATTCAAATCAGATGCACCTATTTTCAAATTTATATGTTTATTAAACTCAGTTTTTTTTTTTGACAGTTTTCATTTGTATTAAACGGATATTAAAAATATACATGAAATCACGTCCGAGAATCAAAGGCGTTGTTATTGTTTCATTTGGTATAACTAAAAAAGAAACAATTTTAACTTCATTGCGGAATTGTACTTTACATGAAATCGTACCGTAAGTATGTAATCTATGCTTTCCCAAACCACAGAATTTAGTGGGTACAGCAGAACTTGATAATTTGTAAAAACTTGGAACACTCGAACGTTGTATAATACTAATTGGACTACCAGAGTCAAAAAGAGACAAAAAGGATTTAAATTCAGTGCATCTGCTTTGATTACAAGGGTAAATAAAAGCCACCCTTACCTTTTCCTTAAATAATACATGGTCCATATCATCGTCATCATTCAATGCTTCATTTGTTGACAACGAAGCGACAGTATGCAATCCTTTTCGTTCCTTCATCGGGCATACATTGTGGAGGTGTCCCATCTTGTGACAGGTGAAACAGGAACCTGGTGGACGAGTCGGTTTTGGACAAGCACTTTGGTAGTGTCCAAACTGCGAACAATTGAAACATCTGATTTCCCCTTTATTAACCATGGGGACGGCAGCAGCAGCAGCAGCAGTGATTTTTGATTTTGTGACAGCAATAATATTGGGCTTAGTTGCCCGTGAGCGCCGTTGTTCATAGCGATCCATGCGGCGCACTAAGTCATCTATGGAATTTGCACCATACAACATTGTGATGCCGTTACTGCTGTCTGGAATTCCATCGATGATTATGTCGACCAGCTCCTGCTCTTCAATGTCAGTTTTTGCTGCAATAGATTGCATTGCTATGACGTAACTTAGGCAGGACTCATTACTCTTCAACACACGAGCTCTTAGTTGCCTATTTCTTGGCGAGTAATAGTCCTTTTAAACATATTCACGAGACCAGACTTCATCTCGTCATAGGCGACTAGACCAAGATTCAGCACATATTGTTTTGCTGTCCCTTCGATGCACCGACGAACAGCTTGGCACTTTTCTTTTGCAGAATAACCGCAAGTGTCGGTGAAATCATCGAATTGTTCGAACCATTTAATGACATCGTAATGGTCGTCTCCACTAAATTTTGGAACGGCAGCATCCAATTCTTCAAAGTTGACTCTTCGACGGCGGGTGGGCTCCTCATTCAACTCGATTGCATTTATTTGCCTTTGCAATTCAAGAATTTCACGACGCATGCGTAAAATTCTTAGTTGTTCTTCCAACTGGGATGCTTCAGAAGAATCCATTTGTGCTTCCAAGTGATGGTATGCATACACAGCGGGTTCACTACGTATATCAGTGGACATATTAACAGCAGTAGTGGGAGGCAGACCAACAGCAGTGATAGCAGCAGGTATTGCAGTTACAGCAGAGACCTCAGCATCGGCAAAAACAGGAGCATCAACAGCAACAACAGCAGACAAATCAAATGGCTTGGTGGCATCAGATTTAACAGCAGTGACGGCAGCAGTGACAGCAGATGAGGCAGCAGATATGGCAGTAGATGTAACTATGGCATCAGGAACTTCGTTAGCAGCGGTAGCACCTTTGCCCATCGGAGCGCCTTTGGACGAAACCAATAATTTGGAGTCATTGAGCTCTGGAGCAGCAGCAGTTTTTTCGTCAGTAGGTTCTTCGGTTGCCTCAGTGACTTCAACCTCGGGATTAATGCATTCTTTGTATAAGGCACGCAATTGAGAAATGGTGGCACCTGAAGGAAAATCCACTTTGGCCGCAGTGAGTGCATCAACTATATTTTGTTTAGTTAGTCGAGTCATTTTTGTATAACCCCACACCTGAGTTGTTATAAGCTTATTTTTATATTTTTTTTTTCTTTATTTTCTTTGTAATTTTACAATTTTATCTTTTTCCACGTGTCTCGACTTGCTTGAGCTATATTCAATATGGCCGCTGCTCGCTTCCGGCCACTTCATTATTTTTCTTTGGCATTGCCAGATGCTCATTTTTTTATCATCTATCGAAAAGGGTCGATAGATGGCGTACTGCAAGGTAGAGAGATGGCGTATGGAAATTATTACAATATGAATATGAATATGAATATGAATATGAATATGAATATGAATATGAATATGAATATGAATATGAATATGAATATGAATATGAATATGAATATGAATATGAATATGAATATGAATATGAATATGAATATGAATATGAATATGAATATGAATATGAATATGAATATGAATATGAATATGAATATGAATATGAATATGAATATGAATATGAATATGAATATGAATATAAATATTAATATATTCTCTTTAAGATGTTCAGTTCAAACACGCAGAAATAAATAATAATCCTAGGTAGACAAAGTCTCTGTACACCTCAAAATTATAGCTGTCTATAGTGACGTTCTGTCCTAGACGTCGGTGTTGTGTGTTCTTTCTTGTTGACAGCATATATTTCGTTTTGCTTTCATACGCCGTTAAAGCCATCTTCTTGGCTTCCTTCTCAATACTCACAAAAGTACCACTGACATAACGCTTTGTTCGTCCGAATATCGTTGGATAAAACCATGATGTCGTCTACATATACGGCACCTATTAATTTGTTTTCTTTTGAAGTGACAAAGTAAATGCATGGATCGAGCTCCGACTTCTGCATACCAAACCTCAACAAAGCAGCATCTAATTTGTTGTTCCACAACAATTGTTTAACACCGTACAAGGTTTTTTTAAACGACTAACTTGTGTAGGGTCTTCTGAAAAACCTTTGGGTTGATACATATATATCTGCAACCCTTGGTTACTACTCTGAACCGTTGTCGGTACGCAAAACTTTTATAGTTTTCTGTGTTCCGTTTTCTACGAGACTTCTGAACTGGTCGAATTTTTCTTTTACCTCGGATTTGTTCTTCATTAGATAAAGAAAAACTTTTCGACTGAAGTCGTCCACAAAAATCAAGAAATATCTCGAACTTCCGATGGAATTGATTGACATGGGCCCGCAAACATCAGAATGCACCAACTCAAGTAATTCTGTGGCTCTTGTTCCAGTGCTTTTAAACGGAAGTCTTGTCTGTTTCGCTTTACAACAGACCACGCACGAGTCGACAACCTCACTTTCAGCTAAACCTACCCCATCGGCAATCTTCTTCAGTTTAAGTTGTCCATCTGAGCTTAGGTGCCCTATACGACGGTACCATAGAGACTTCTTTTGCTCATCAGCAATTGATAATTTGGCATGTTCGACAGATGACTGGTCGAGCTTGTATACGCCTTCTTTCTTAGATGCTGTTGCAATTAAGCAACCTTCATTGTTTAAAATCTCGGTGCAATTTTCCTTGAACACAACAGAATTTCCACTGTCTGTTAAACGGCTCACGGAGAGAAGATTAGCGCACAGACTTGGATAAAAAAGAACAGTCAAAAACAACAACTTTGCATCACCCTTCCCACCAACAGTCATCACATTTTTATCAGCAATAACAACCTTATCACTGGCCGCCTTCGTAACATTATCCAACCAATCTCGGTGAAGCGTCATGTGCTTGGACACACCAGAGTCCAAATCGATACCCATAATCATAGGCTGGTCTGGAAGGCCGGCAAGAAGTAGAGTTGATATCCACTCCTCGCTTAGATTAAGTCCGATGCCTCTGATTTTATATGCTCTGTTAGTAATTTTGTTAACATACTCGTCCACTGATTCGCATTCTTCTAACCTCGTGGTTATTAGAATTTTCAACAGATCAACTTTTCAAGTTAACCCCGAGTCCTCAAAAGCCTTTTGTAGGTTGTCCCAAACTTCTTTGGGAGTATTGGCTCCTTTGACGTGGACGTAGTTGGTAGCTGATTGGTTTTATTAACAAAACAATTTTTGTTTTCGCTTTAGTCATCAATTAAGGATCTATGCACTTCTCCGTCCACAATCCCATAGATCTTCGTGTTGCAGTAGATTCTCCACAGCGAACTTCCATGTGTCGTAGTGTTCTCTACCACGAAGCTTCTCTATGGAAAAAATGTACGACGATGATGTAATGGCGTAATTCGACTAAAAAACAAAATCTTAAAATATCTGGATCTGCCAGATATTTAGAAATATAGAAATTTAACTCTTTAATTAATCTAATACTTGACTGAATTTCTCTAACTTTCTTGTGCTTATCGTAGACCTGGATCCATAGCCTGATATAAATGGAAGATTGAACCGAGCACAAGAAATAAAAAGCCAACTTGTTCCGATGAAAGTTAAAAGCAAAGAGGAAGTTTATTATTTGACAAGTAGTTATAAAAGTACAAGACTTACAAATATGTAAGGAGTTGCCAGTAAAATTTAATTTTTAGTTTACTCTATTACAATACTTTTCCGTGTTTTCCGTGCATTCAGGTCAAATTTCATAAGTTGTTTCGCAGGAAGGTATTATTTGTATTTTTTCAGCCTTTACACTCATGAAATTCACCAAAAGTATTAAATTTGTCATGGTTACCAAGAATCAAAATAGTCAACTTGGTGAGTTTCACACCACAACTTCTTCACCCCCTCTCCCCATGAAAAAATACCCTTCCATGTGAAATTATTTTATAGACTTTTTTGGCTCTTCATTCTCATGGAACATCAAACGTTTTCACCAGCCAAATTTCATGGTGATACTATTTTTTTCAAAAGACTTTGTACTATTTTAGCTGTAGAGGTAGTAAAATTAAGATAAGAACAATAATTATGCTTCATATTCATTTACATTCATGGCTTTTCTGATACTAGGTCGAATTGAATACGCACATGCAGATTGAAAACGGAAAACAAAAAGATATCCCAATTGAAAATGTCAAGAAAATGGCGGTTCGTGCATCCATTCATTTTTCCAAAAGTCTATGAATCAAAGATGTTTGTCAAACCAATTGGATCCACAGTCCCCCATTTTTTGACATTTTCAATTCAACCGGATTCAATTATGGACCGAATATCAAAACAGCCATCATTATGTTTAGGTATATTTAAAATACTTAAAACATTTGGTCTGATCCTTTTCTTTGAGTTTCTGTGATTTTCGGTCCAAACTTCTGTCAAAGAATTTTTTTTATATGAACTTTGACAGAACGTTGGACAAGCATGTACCTAACTGCATGGAAAATCACATATTTTCAAAGGAACAGCCCTATTCATTCATTGTGCTTCAAGAGGAAGTACGTGTAGCCCAGTCGCGTACTTTGCATAGGTAAATGAGATGATGCCTCCGGTAGCCATTGCTAATGATAATGACATTTGAGAGCCATCATTCATCAAAAATAAATAAACAATTTAGTCATTAGGACAATAAGTGGCAAAAAAAATTATGTATTTAACAAACCGTTTACATTTAGTAGTAATAGCAGCCAGGTTAAATGGGTGGTAGATAGAAAACCAGGAACATCGCCAAAACCTTTTTGAAGGTTTTCATTTTAATTTCAACAAGAGTTCCAAAAAATATACATATAATATGGCTGACTCGTAATTTAATTGTTTTTATTTCAAATAAAAAAATAAAATATAATTTATGCTTTTTGTTTACTGCAACTATCCAAATCAAATGGGATCAGATTAAAAGCGTTATTTCAGGGAGTAGAAGTTTTTAAACACCATCACTCAACATAACCTATTACCAGAAACTGTATTAACCTAAAAATTGGTTAAAAGTAGGTTGAATGTTGAGTATGCGAAACGTGTTACACCACTGCTCAATCTCATTTGGTAGTTTGATAAACTTAGAGCTTAGTACATAACTTCAACATTGTCTGAGGCATCAGCTGCCAAACAATATCGATTTTTCTCATCGCAACCCATTGACATGACAAAAACAATCATAAAAGTTTGATCAATATTCAATTCGTCTAAAGGAATTTCTTGTAGCATTCCACTACAGTTGATATTATTTCCTTGCATGTAACGCAACTACTAAGAAGATATTTGTTTTAGAAAGTAATTCAATTAATTAAATATATTTTAAATGCTTTGCTGGAAAAACGAAGATTCATACCTTCAAAAACGTTATCCAGTTTTTGCTCCCATCAATAATCCCAGAAGCTTAAAAGAAACTCTTCTAAAGTCTAGTATTCCAATTGTGAGTGAAAGAAAAGAGATTTCACTATAATGAAATGGCACGCAAATTCATATCTCGAGAACAGAGTCTTCGATTCACGTCTGGTTAAGGATAATCTACTTGATAAGTGGTCGTGTGATGGAGGACAATATGTTGAGAGAAAGGACTATCGCAATCTTGTGGAATCATACGTTAGATGGATCATTATGTTTATTTTAGCAATTATTTTATCTGCACAGCACTTCAAAGCTCATTAGTTCATTTAGAATTGCAATTTCATAAAGTTTCATATTTAAGCTGATCACACAAATCTAAGCTTTTTTTCTGTTGAATGTTTTAAATTTATTTTTTAATTTGAAATTTCAAAGTTAGTTCTTTGGTAATAACAAAAAATATGCTCAAGATTTCTTGAAAAATTAAAATTGCAGCCATGGAGCACAGCTGGTGGTCCACCATGTATGGAGCCCGTTTCAACTTCATCAATTGCTTCGAGAAGTTCTTCATTTCTGGTACATACATATGAGCATATATATAAAAACAGTTTGAATTGTATAACGGGGTGATATTTTGTTTTTCAGACAACTCGACCACATCCATGGCGACCGACTCTTGCCTACGATATGATTGAGGTCAATCCAGTAGCAGAGCAACCAATAACAAATCAACTAGTGAAACCATGCTTTACCCCAGTTGGAATGTCAACAGAGCCCTTGACATTTCCCAACTTAGTAACAGGCTTTGAGAGAAATCCACAGCATGCTGCCAGAACAGCTCTTTATACCCGTTACACTCCTGGGGAATGGACTAATAATTGCTTGGCTAAATATGCGGAATCAAATACAAATAGGTGTTTTTATTTATGGTAACATAGTTGGTTTAAATAAATAATAAATCTTTATTTTGTTTCAAAAGAAATCAATCGGAGAGACTACGAAATGAGGCAATACGTATTATGCGTGAAACCGATGAAAAGACGGCCCAGGGCCAGCGAGATGCTGGCAGAAGGTTGGGTGAACGCCTTACCGATGTCACCTTCTGGAAAAATGAGCTCAGCACTGAACTTGAGAAGCTCATTTTTGAGACAAACTCACTGGCTAGTTATAAGGGCATATTGTTAAAAGCCATTCAAGACCTAGAGTCACCACTGCACATTGCCCAAGAATGCCTCTACCATCGAGAAGGACGTCAAGAGGTTGAAAAAGTCCACGACCATGTTGAAAAGAGTCTTTTGTTGGAAGTTTCCAATTTACGTACAAGCCAGGAAAAGCTTAGAAACTTATACGACAGAGTCATGCATCAGCTACAAGAATTACGTGCAGCTCAGTATTTACTTGAAGACGATGTTGTTCATAAGGAATCAACTTTGGGAATTGATTCAGTATGCCATCAGTTAAACAATTACAGTAGAGGAATTAGCTATTATGGAGGTGTAGAAAAGTATGATCCTACCATCAGTACTCAGGAATCTTGGTCTCAGTCAAGCAGTCAAAGGGTTAATAAGTAGGTTAACTATTTGAATAGCTTTTTCATTGAAAAATTCTATTAGCTTGAATTATTAGATCTCAAACTGAACGTGCAAAATCAACTCAGCTTCGAAGTGACATAGAAACTATAATAAATCAAACTGCCACTAATGTTTGGGACTGTTGGAGTAATTCAAACAATGCTTTAGATAGACGTTCACAAGAGATGTCTGAAGCGAAGAGCAAAGTTCAACTACATTTGTTCAAAGTTCAACAGGAGTTGTTTGACTTGGAGAAGCATATTGGACTTTTACAAAAAGCTATCCAGGATAAGTCTTATCCATTGAAGGTCGCTCAGACACGTCTGGAAGCTCGAACTCACCGTGAAGGTGTGGAGCTTTGCAAGTAATAAACTTGAAAAATGCTACATATCTTTGAAAATTACATAAAATGATCTTTGAATTATCTATTTTTAGGGACTTTGCTCAGATGCGATTGGTACAAGAAGTTCATGATCTACAAGATATTGTTACGAATTTGCATAGAAAACTGCAAGAAGCTGAATCCCAGCATCAGCAGCTTTTGAAAACTCGTGCCAGTCTAGAAGCTGATTTGCGGAGAAAGGTCAATGCACTTTTTATTGACCGGGAGAAATGTATGGGCATGCGGCGCTCATTTCCGGTGGATAATTTAATTAAGTATTAGAAACTGAAAAGAACATTTTTCTTATTTTTAAATCTTGAATACTTTTATTTAAATTATAACCGATGCATATAAGTGAATAAATTAGAATTGATTGAAACTAGTACGTACCTTGAAAGTGTATTCTACTTTTTAGACTTTAAGGGACAAAATACTCCAAAATTCAATATTTTATCAATTTGTGTAGTCAAATAACGATTTTGTTTTTATCATTTGACTTTCAGTTGGTATCAGAAGGTCAATTCTCGATATGTGAAACTGTGGAGTGATAAATATGAAAACCCCCTTACACCAAATGCGATTCTCGAAGTGTGAACAACTGAAAACAAATGTTTCCATATGATGATGCTTTTATCACAATTCATTCATTCTGTGAAAAGAAAAATGATAAACAGAAACTAATTGTGCTTATTAAATACACGCAAGTCGCCATCTTGATCTTTCTATGACGTCACATTCATCTTTTTCTATGAGAAAGTGGTGGCTTTTTTCATTTTAGTACTCACTTTGACAGCTGTTTCTCATAGCAAGTTCGGGAATCACCTTCAGCGTGTTTCTTTCATCCTTCTGTGAATAATTATTTACATTCTGAAATTTGAATACTTCTCATGTCAATATAAAGGAGAATAGGCGTATCAACCCATATGTTGTAACACCAACAACACTGTGAACAGTCCTACAGTATTTTCACAGACATTAGCTGTATTTTATTTCCCCCCAGATCTGATTTGGATTGGATTTGCATACACGAAATTACATGTATTACAAAAACAACACAAAATCAAACTTTGATTTTGGATTTTGATTTACAAATCCATTCTGACCACACACCCTTAAGCTGGCCATACACGACCGAGCCATCCAATCCATTTGGCTTGGTTGGATTTCAGCTTGGCTGGAAATCTAAATGGATCGGTGGCCGATCCACCCCTCACACGACCGATTTTGGATCGGCACGGGGCCATTTGGCTCATTGGCTCTGTCGTGTATGGCCAGCTTTAGCACTTTCTTGTAAAAATTAGTTTTTTCTCTGACGTGTAGATGGCCTTTTTGTGTTGAAAATAAGGAAGAATAGAGAATAGAGTAGAGAAAAAATACAGAAGTAAAAGGATAAACCAAGATAAGTATATAGCACTCTTGTCACACTGGGATCCTGTTTGTTTTATTAGGCGTTTTTCTTTTTTAACTCAGAAAAGAGCTCTGAACAGAGTCCGAGCATGCCGAGCATGTTCTGAACATCATCTGAGCAAGTTTGTTCTGACCACCCTGAACTATTTTTGAAATACACCTGAACACTAGCTGTCAAATGCTATGCGTTCAGCATTGAACTCAGTCTGCTCAGTCATTTTATTCTGAGCTCATAGAGCACGCTCTGAACAAACTCTGAACACACTCAGAACGAAAAAAGAAATACAAATTTTTAGCTCTGAACGCTCAGAGCTAAAAAAGAAACACAACTTTTTGTTTGACAGTTCAGGCTCTGTTCTGAATTAAAAAAGAAAAACCCCTATTATGATAATCTAATCCGGATCAGATTTGGGGGATAATAGCCGCGTTTTATTATCGCTCATAACCCATATGATAATTGAATATGAAGACAATTTGAAAAGAAATTCTTCTGTTTAAGTGGAGTGACCGAATATATAATTCAAAGTTAAAAGTTCAAGTGAGCTCAACTCCATAATTGCGTTTCGCCCAGGTACGATAGTTGGGCTCATCAGTTAGATGACTATCGTACCCTTCTAAGACGCAATTTTGTATCGATGTTTACCGACTAATATAAAAATCACAGCATTAAGATACTATCGTACCTGGGCGAAACGCAATTATGGAGTTGAGCTCACTTGAACTTTTAACATAACCCATATGGTTCACCTCTTGAAAATAAAACGATGCGGGCTAGTGCCGGTCAGAGTGAAAACCCCTATCTGGGTTATTGAAATTAACCTTGACAGAAACCTAGATCCTATGTTGTTTTTGTAATACATGCTAAAAGATAACCTCGACCTAGACCCAGAGATAATAAAACGCAGCTACTAAAATACAACTATTATTGAATGCTTTCTACTTTTGGTTATGGACTTTCAAATTAAAAAATAATGCATTAAGTAAAAGTCTAATTCATAAGCATTGTTAAGAAAGAGAAAACTATAGTTAATTTTCCATGCTTTCAGAATAACGGTAGATTTAAGGTTCTCCCAAACCAACGCGAAAGATTCGCCGACGACGCGAAATCATTCACAATAATACAAAATTTGAAAGATACACAATGCTAAACAACAACAAAAAAACGCCTTTGCGAATGATTCGCTATGACTTCGCGTTGGTTTGGGGGAGCCTTTAATCGTAGCCAACGCGAAACATTCACCAACGACGCGAAATCATTCACAATAATACAAAATATGAAAGATACACAATGTTAAACAACAACAAAAAACTGTCTTTGCGAATGATTCGCGTTGGCTTGGGAGAGCCTTTAAAGTGAACACTAAAATAGCAGTATTTTGTAAATATTCTATTTTCTTATTTTTTTGAAGAGCTGTAAACTGAAAGCAAATGAGTTGTTGTAAGAAATGTTTTTAAGGAAATATGAACATAAACCAAGCATTTGTAATATTTCTTTTTTGTAAAAGTGGGCCGTAGTAATCACGTCAGTGATGAGCAGCGCAAATTAATTCTGTCGCTGCTCAGAGAAGGCAAGTCATTGCAGGAAATGCAGCACATTTGTTGTAACTCGGCTTAAATGATCTCAAATTCTATTAATATGTGCTAAATCCCGAAAAAAAAATGGAAAAGGAAAAGTAACACCCCAGTTACTTTTCTGGGAGTCTGGGATCGTGAGATTGTATAACAAGAGACTACAAAAATCCGCAATTGGGATTCGTTAAGATCTCATTCTGTCTATGAGTGATATGAACTAGAGAAAAACACTCCTAAAGGAAAATATGCAAGCAAGCATGCCGAAAAAAGCCACCTCTCGGCATAAAATAAAAAGAGAAAACTGGATGCAGTTTGCAAGAGATCATGTAGGGTTTCCTTTGTGCGTAATATTTTACGGGCAGATAAGTTAAGGGCTATTTTTTGTCAGAGTATTTGGTCCCGCCAGTGTGTGCTGCAACGTCTCCCCAGCACTGAACATTAACTCTAGTAAACAGTACACAAAAAGAAGGTATTCACCCTTGTTAGGGTAGTCGTTTGGCGTTTCAGTTTAAAACCTACCCTAAAAGTGGCGAGAATAGTGGAAGAGCAGAGAGAACGCTTAACTTTTAGTTTCATTCAAACACCAACGTTTTTCTGGCGCTTCAGTAAAAAAGACTATCATAATTAGGGTGATTATCTTGCGCAGGTTTTCAAAAATGAGAACTGTCAGAAGGAATTAAAGATGATCGTAATAGTGATACCATCAGATAACAACAAACACAACAAACATAATTTAAATAACACTAAAAAACTATTTTTTTATCCTCAAAATAATAAAATAATAAGGGTATCCATTCAAGAGCTTAAAGCCTTCGTAAACGTTGTAAACTTTTAAATTTCGTAATTCTGTCACAATTTGTATGAAAAATTTGACAGATTTACGAAGTTTACAACTTTGATACTTTTACGACGCTGTTGCATGAATACCCTTAATATTTATACACTAAATTGCTTGAAAAAAATCTTATTTGCTAAACAAGTAACAAATGAAAACACATACCACACAACAAATTTCAGTAACACATCACGATATCCACCATTTTCCACTGATTTTGACATATGGACAGACATGAAAAGGCTTATGATACTACTTTTAACATGTGTAGGTACTGTGACCCTAGTATACCACAAGAACGGTTAAAAATACATAATTGTTTCGTTTATTTTAAACCCACTGCTATTTTCTTGTTCGCAACTGCATATAATTCAAAAGTTTTCAATGAATGCTGCTTTTTTGTAAAGGCATAAGTCTGTATATCATGCGGAAAGTATCATGGCCCAATAACTATTGCACTGCGCTTTAGCTCTTATAATAGTTATAATACACCTTATGCCTATATGTTCAACAAAAAAAGCACTCATTGAGACATTTCCAATGATATTAGTCAGCTGGTGTTACAACTTGTAACTTGTACAAGGAAAGAGTCATATCATAGTGCAGTGCAACCAGTGATGGGACTTCTACCACTTAAGTGGTATTTCTACCACCTTTTGGTGTTTTTGAAATCCTTCCACCTCTAACTCAAAATCTACCACCTTTTACCATTTTGCTGCTAGTAATAATAATATTTCATTTCAATCATTGTATTGCTTTGGAAATCATATTTTACCCATTCACATTACACACACACTCTCACCACGAATTGAAAAATTCCAATGCTCCAATTTCCAATAGAGCCAGCCTCTATTGTGCGATGCTATATGGTCGTTGATCGTAGTGTATTTTCGCTTTTGTTTTGAAGTTTTATTTCTTTCTGTGCTTTTTGCCGCGTCGATGGCTTTTTCCGTTTGATATTTATGTACATCTTTTATAAAAATAATAATAATTATTATTATTATTTTAGCTAAATAATATTACGAGTAAGATGCGGGAACCACTGACGTTTCTTCAAAAAAATGTCTCGTTGTAGTGTTAAGGTACTTTGACTCTGTGGCTTATTCTGATAAGGACAAATTCTTTGGCTTATTTGAACTAGAAGAGTCTGAAGCCGAAGCAATCTACAGCAAAGTTATAGAAACGCTTGCGTCTTTTAGTATTCCCCTTGACAGTATGATTGGCTTTTCATCAGACAATGCTGCTGTTGTGACCAGCGTTACCACTTCCGAAAAAAAAGCCGAAGTAGTTTTGAAGAAAAATGTGAAGTAGATTGAGAAAAATCGAAGTAGGTTTCAAAATGTACTTTCTTGTACAAACATTTACTAGGCCAAGAGCCGGGTACTTTTTTCTTGCAATTTATTCCTGAACTGATTTTCTTGATGGAATATGTTCAGGGGTGTCCCCTGAATATAAATCCATGTTGGCGGGGCTGGGAGGCACGAGCGTTAGCCGCCATCTTGGAAAACGCGTTTTATCATAATATCTCGTGAGCCGTGCATCGTACGAATATAATAGTAATTTTTTTTGAAAGCTAATATACCATTCTTTTATTTGTTTTTCTAAGTCGTGTTGCTGTTGCGAAAAGTTTTTGAGAAGTTTAATTTTTAAGTCAATGAATTTTTGAAAACAATCAACTTGAACAAAAATTTGCAATTTTTTACAGAAATATACATAGATTAAATTTTTATTTCTTAAAAACTTTTCACGAAAACAACTTGATTTAAGAAAAATCAAACAAAAGAATGGAATATTTACTCTAAAAAAATAACTGTTATATTCGTACGACGCACGGTTCACGAGGTATTTGATAAAACGCGTTTTCCAAGATGGCGGCTGACGCTCGCGCTCCCCAGTCCCGCCAACTTGGATTTATATTCTGGGTCTGGGGACACCCCTGAATTTTTTTTACGAATCTATTGTTTGCTCCTAACAGTAAACGCCACTTATTCCAGTCAATTTGTGCTCAAAACAGTGCTTACCAAGCATGATACGTCAGGAAGTTTTAGTCACAAATCTACATAAAGTAGGGAAAAAATCAAAACTATGCCACAATTTGCATGGTTAAAACACAATATGGCTGAATTAACTGCGAATTCAATGAAATTAAGGAAAAGGAAGTAGATTTGGCTTTTTTTTTGTAAAATTGAAGCAGGTTAAAACAGAGAATTTTAAAATGAAGTAAATTCCCATACTTCAGTGATGGTGCGAAGTAGGAAGTAGATTTTTAAAAAATAAGAAAAAAAGAAGTAGATCTACTTCAATTGAAGTAAAGTGGTATCACTGGTTGTGACGGGTACACTGACTGGCGTTAGCCGACGGTTGAAAATGTGAATCCTTATGTCTTAACGATTGGATGTAGCTGCCATAATTTAAGTTTGTGCTCCACCTATGCTGCAATATATTTACCGGGACTCATTGAAAAATCGTTGAGGGACAAATATTTCTACTTCTGTCATAGCTCAAAAAAAACAAAAAGGTTTCATAACTTTTCAGAAAGCACTTGGTGTCGATGAACACCAAATTTTAAAACTTTGTCAAACTCCGTGGCTCTCTTTAGAAATGGTCGTCAAAAGAATCATAGAGCAGAGGAATCCCCTATTTGATTTTTCTTATATTACATTCATTCGAAGAGCCTAACTCAAATGCTATGAGGATTTTCAATTTTCTGAAAAATAAAGAAAATTTAAATTTTTTTTTAAATTGTATTGCCTTGAATTTAAAAATAATTAACGACTTGAATAGAATATTTCAATCTGAGACGACAAAAATCCACCTCTTAGTCGAAAGTATGGAATCTTTTAATTTAAATATGGTGAAAAATTTTATCGAACAGGAAAATATTTACTTGAATACGGATGTACAAAATTCTGAAAACTATTTGCCATACAGTTAAATGTATGTTGGTTTATATTTTGAAGCACATGTACTAGAAAATGAAATACATGGAAATAAAATCATGGAGGTACGAAAAGTTAAGTGCAAATATTATGTTGAGTTATGTGTACAAATTCAAGAACGATTTACTTTTTTTATGATAAAATTAAAGCATTAAAATATTTAGATCCGTAAAAAAGTCATTGCTGGAACAATACCAACAGTCATTGGACTTACAAAATATTTTCCGCCAAACGCTACAAGCATTGAAACGCTCAATGTTGAGTGGAGAAAACTCATCGGCGAATTTAAAATAATAGAAAGTTTCAAAACTGATGACATTGTACCACAGTGGATTTTTATTAAAAATTTGAAAGACGGTTTGGGAGATTTAATGTTTGAAAACTTGTCATCATACATGTTACAACTTTGTTGTTTACCACACAGTAGCGCAGCAGCTGAACGTAAATTTTCACAGCTTAAAAATATCAAAAATGATAAAAGAAATAAATTTAACACAACAACTGCTCACAACATTTTGATCCCCCAGAGTTGTTGGTTAAATATGGTTCTTAATACAAATTCAAAGACGGATGCTTTAAGAAAATAATAATTTTATCGATTGTGAACTAGTGATTTATAATTTTTAATTTGAATGGACTGATTTTGTTTTGTTTTTTGATTTAATTGTTATAAATAAATGATTTTCTTACCAATAAAACATTTTTTTTCTACCACCTTTCTACCACCTTTTTTTTGGGCTCTATACCACCTTTTTAGTTTTCCCAAGTCCCGTCACTGAGTGCAACAGTTATTATGGGCTATTACAATTTGCCTACATGAGATACATATTTTGCTCGTACAACAAAAAATTCTCATTTAGACCATTTCAATGATAAAGGTCATAAATTGTAACAATTATTGGTCATAAAGTTTTACAACGATCGAGTATGCGATTTTTAATACCAAAAAAAGTACTAAGCCATTCGGGATATTGGCATTCGGGATTTTTTGCCATTTCGCGATATTGGCATTTGGGATTTCGTACCCAACCCACATTGAATATGCATTTTTTTTAAGTCCAGATAAAAGGTATATAGCAACTACCTACAATATAAGAGCAGAATGCCATAGACATCAACATGGAGGACCAAAGACCTTCTGCGTGCAAGAAGAGTAAGAAACTGATTTCCAAATAAATTATGATTAGTATTAAGAAATTTGTTCTCGTTGATAGAAGCTCACCCTGTAGAAAAATAATAACTGTTCACAGTAGTGGTAGTAGTACCTCCTGATTACCAAAATGAGGGTACAAGACCTTTCCCGCAAGGGCACAGGACCACCTCTATTTGCAAGACGCATGCTCCCAATGGAGCAGTCCCTTTTCCATAAAGCTGTAGCTCTACAAGATACTTTCAATGAATGCAATAAATCAAATCAAGGTCATTATGCTATGTCTCCACCAAAGATTTTCTCAGTTCAGATTTAACAAATCTATTTGGTGTTTACACCGCACAAAAAGATTTAAGGAAGTACTATTTCAACAGCTCTTTTAAATATGCAAATAGTACTTAATTTTTTCTTACGAATTGAAGGTTCCCATGCAGATGGATAGGCCACCTTGGACCAATTATTTGGCCTCCACTTTCACCGGACCTGAATCCACTAGATTTTTTGGGACTGCATAAATGAAAAAGTGCTCAGCAAAAGTCGGATCACTAGAGAAGCTACGGAAAAGGGCGTATCGAAGGACAGCTGCTTAGAAATTATTGAGCTGAATTTAGGAGCAGCATTAAGATCATTTATTAGGAGGTGCAGATTGTGCATAAGAGTTGGTAGAAAGAAATTTAAGCTTTTAATTTGAAAATTGAAATAAAATACAAAATTTAACAACTATCTAATGTTGTTGTTTTATTTTTAATTTACGGTCAGTTAAATTAATTTTTGTACAACTTGGGTTTTGGCTCAATTTATGAAGAGTATTTTTGCAAACCAAAAAAAAGATCCAATTCTTTCATTTTAAGTTAGTTATTTTATTAAATTCGCTCTTTTTGCGTATTAGCAATAATAATAGCCTATTTAGTGTTCGAATTACTGAATACTTTTAATAGACTGATAGCCAACGAAGCGCAAACAAAAAGGTCAAGTTGTAAGTCATATCAGTAATAGCCTTTGCGGTGTTGAACCATTAGCCCTGTGTTTCCCAACGTGGGGCCCACGCCCCGCAGAGGGCAATTTGATTTTACAGGGGGGTTTTTTCCATTCTGATGCATTGCAACCGTTTAAGACTCCAATCTAAATGAAAATGAGAAAAAAGATCGCACTTTCGCACTCATTTACTTTTTTGTAAAGAACAAAATGAAGACTTATACTTGACTCTGAAATAAGATGGCTCTTGAAACTGTTTTAAAATTCGTGTAACTATTTCGTCCGCTTATCTGTAAACGTTCGATGGGAAGGTATTTCTGAGTTATTTGGTTGATATTTTCGAAAAACTAAAACTCTTATCGAAGCAAAAAACGAAGAAATTTGATTTCGCTACCCTTATTGATATGTCATATATAAACACCGCAAATTTTTACAAGCTTCATTGGCCCCAAAATGTGAAGTGACTGAAACAATTATAAATGAAATTGATACATCATCTGGAAAATTAAAAAAAAAAAATTCTCATTCATTCATTCAGGGAAAAAGGGTGCATAGATGAAATATTAAGCTTGCAACTCTGAACAATTGTTGTCATGGGTCCATATCTCTGTAGTGAATTACTAAGAAGATAAAGAACCACAATTTTGTTTACTAGGGTTTCCATACGATTTTTTTACACCAGAGATGTTTTATTTTTTTCTTCTTTTTTAAATTTTTGGAAGTAAAAACAAAGCCATTTTTTTTAAATAAAAGAAAGTCCAAAAGCTATTAAAATTTTCTATCGATTATGTTTTGGCACCAATAGTGTAAAAAAATTGATACAAACATAAAATGCATAAATTTGCAGATCTGGGATTTGTGGCAGATTTAAGGCTCTCCAAAACCATCGCCAAATCATAGCGAAACATTTGCATCGATACAAAATACGACAGATGAACAAAAACAAAAAACTGTCCTGAGCAAAAATTTCGTGTTGGTTTTGGAGAGCCGCCCTCTACCCTCTTTTAGGTGCCAGTTATAGCTATCATTGAAACTCATCATTGAAAATTTTAATGATTGATTTTGAGACGTTTAGGAAGTAAAATTATTTATTCTTTTGATGGAAAAATAAAGCTAAAGACCTAATTAATATTTTTAGCCAAACAAAATTTTCAAATAAGCCCAACTTTACCCATAAAAAGACTTTTCTTATTTCAATGATTGAACTACCTTACCAATGATCATTGAAAAATTAAAAGTCAATTTTTGTGAAAAGTTGGGCCTTTTTGAAATTTTTTTTTGGCTAGAAATATTAATTAAGTGCTAAGCTTTGATCGTCCATCAAAATAATAAATGATTTTGCCTCCTAAACGTCTCAAAATCAATCATTAAAATTTTCAATGATAAGTTTCAATGATAGCTATAAGGTGACAGTTGTAGCTATCATTGAAACTCATCATTGAACATTTTAATGACTGATTCTGAGAGGTTTAGAAGGCAAAATCATCTATTATTTTGAAGGACGATGAAAGCTCAAGACTTAATAAATATTTCTAGTTAAAAAACAATTTCAAATAGGTCCAACTTTCCACAAAAAATGACTTTCAATTTTTCAATGATCATTGGTAAGGTAGTTCAATCATTGAAAAAAGAAAAGTCTTTTTATGTGGAAAGTTGAGCCTATTTGAATTATTTTTTTGGCTAGAAATATTAATTTAGTCTTAAGCTTTATTTGTCCATTAAAATAATAAATGATTTTACTTCCTAAACGTCTCAAAATCAATCATTAAAATTTTCAATGATGAGTTTCAATGATAGCTATAACTGGCGCCTAACTGGCACCTTAGGCACCAGTTATAGCTATCATTGAAACTCATCATTGAAAACTTTAATGATTGATTTTGAGACGTTTAGAAAGCAAATTCTATTATCATTTTGATAGACGGTTAAAGCTCAAGACTTAATTAATATTTCTAGTCAAAAAAAAATTCAAATAGGCCCAACTATTCACAAAAATTTACTTTTAATTTTTCAATGATCATTGGTAAGGTAGTTCAATCATTGAAATAAGAAAAGTCTTTTTATGTGGAAAGTTGGGCCTATTTGAATAATTTTGTGGCTAGAAATATTAATTAGGTCTTAACCTTTATTTTTCTATCAAAATAATAAATGATTTTACTTCCTAAACGACTCAAAATCAATCATTAAAATGCTCAATGATAAGTTTCAATGATAGCTATAACTGGCACTGGCACCTTACTAACACCTACACACCAGAATGATATGATAGCAATAGGCGTTTTTCTTTTTTAGCTCTGAGCAGAGCACGGAGTAGAGCTCGAGTTATCGGAGTTAGCTCTGAGCAGAGTGTGATCAAGGCTCTCCGATATAATTTTGAAATACATCTGAGTCATACGATTGCGATGACCTCTATTACACGATGATTCTTTGCGTCTGACTCTTTTCGAATTTTCATGAGTGCGAAGGAGAAAAATCATCGGATTTCACCTTCGCACTCATTGAATTTTGACAAGAGTCAGACACAAAGAATCATCGTGTAATAGGGGACGATGTATTCAACTCACCAAAAATAAGTAATGACTTTTAATATCCATCAGACAGCTGGGCCAATCAAAAACACGAAAAATTCAAAATTGTGAACTGAAATTGATGTGTCTAACGCGTCCACTTGAAATGAGTGAAAAAAAAGTGTGAAGTTGGCTGCGCTCAGCTATTTGCTCCATTCGCACGGTCTTTTTATTCTAAGCTCATTGAGTGTACTCCGAGCTAGCTCTGATTTAAAAAACAGACACAAGTTGAGCGCTCTGAGTGCTTGGAGCTAAAAAAGAAACACAGATCTTTTTTTGACAGCTCAGTGCTATGCTCGGAGCTAAAAAAGAAAAACGCCTAATTATTTACAAGTTCGGATCACTACAGCCTCACCGACACAATTTATACACCAAAACAAAGACATACCATTCGCGTCGAAAAAATTCAATTTTCAGATCGAAATCTAAATACCATAATTTTAACATTTTGTCAGTAGTGTAAATCCCATATTAGGTGTGTTTTTTTTTGCAAGCCCGGGGGAATCGGATAAAAAAAACGACATCGGGGCTAAACGACGCCATTACAGAAAAAAATGTGTTATAGAAGTTGATCATATATTGAAACTTTATAGTAAATATTGTTTGGGCTTTGATGATCAGTTGGTTAGATGCAATTAATTAAAAAGAACTAATTCATATTTTACCCTACGTTTCGCTTGGTTGTTTTCCAGTTCTTCAGGGGTTGATATTTATTTAGCTTCAAAAAAACACAATTTACAGCGATTAGCATTTGAAAATAAACATATAGATATATACATAAATATTGCTTATAATGGATTTTGTATACTTTAATTTTAGGTCTATTGCACTTACTTTTTTGTTCATATCATATTGCACTCCTCATCCCTTTTCCCTTTACATGGTATTTGATATACTACATTGTGTTGCTCTGTTTTTTGTGTGGTTTTGTGTAGGGTAATATATGAATTAGTTCTTTTTAATTAATTGCATCTAACCAACTGATCATCAAAGCCCAAACAATATTTACTATACCCTGAGGCCACACGAGCAAGTACTTGCAAGTAAGTTGGCTACATACACTGCCTGTCAAATTCGTAATTTGCATTCCACTTGCCTCCCACTTGCTTTCCACTTGCATTCCACTTGCTTGTCTCCCAACTTGCTTCTCAACTTGCTTCACTACTGGCTTCAAAACTTGCATGCCAGTTGATAAGCAAGTTGCTTGGGTTTGTTTGTGTTTGTAAGCAAATTTGTATGTATTGCAACTTGCTTGCAAGTACTTGCTCGTGTGGCCTCGGGGATAGAAAAAAAATGGAGTTTCCATACAAACTATCGATAACATGTATGAAATTCATGCCGGTAACACAGTTTTTATCTGGGCTTAAGTTAAGCCCCGAAAATTCTCTGAGCTTAGCTAAGCCCGAAGGGGATTAGTTGTTGTTGCTTTTAAAATGTAAATTGCTTAGCCCCGACATCGTTTTTTTTTCATCCAAGCCCATTCGGGCAAGGAAAAAAACACAGCTTATTATTCACTTTATTAATTCTAAATCACCCTGTATAGAAATTAAACTACATTTCCTGAACTGCACGAAAAATTATTCCCAAAAACAAAAACATTACAATCTGTCAAAAAACGCCACAGCACACAAAAAAGGAAAAAACCAAGAGGAATTAACCAAGTTATTTTATCTAGAAATAATTTTTTAAGAATGTTATCATCATTGAAATCAAAAACAACATAAATATCTTCAAAAATGACCGAAAATATTTCACCCGAATCCACTCCAGATCCCTCGTCCACACCAGCGAGTGAAAATGCCGAGGAAGTCGCTTGCAACGAGCGCCAGGAAGTCGTGAATTTTATCACGGATTTGAAAGCAAAAATATCAGCTAAGTCCCAGCTTCGCAATGGAAACATAAAACGTGTTCTACCAGGTGAGGAACATTTTGCTCGACTTGATTCAAGTTTGAAAAAGAACACAGCGTTTGTGAAAAAACTGAAGCAATTCACTGCTGCGCAATTGGATTCCCTTACCAAGGACATGAATGGCCTCAATTTGAGCAAGTACATTTCGGAGATTTGCACGGCTCTATCGGATGCCAAGATTAAAATGACCGATGTGCCTGCTGTTGTGTGTTTATGCTCCCATTTACATCAGACTTACGCTGATTTTGATGCACAGTTTCTGGAAGCCTGGCAAAAGTCCTTGGCCATCAAACCCGGTGAGAGAATTTCCAATCCTAGCAAGCTGCGTGTCGACTTAAGGCTTTTTGCAGAACTAGTTAGTTCAGGGGTGATTGGCGGCAAGCAAGGACTTTCCCTACTTGGCAGCGTTCTGATGAATATCATTTCCCAGGACAAGGAGGACCACAGCAATTTTTCTATTATACTGTCTTTCTGTCGCCACTGCGGAGAAGAATACGCAGGTTTGGTTCCAAAGAAGATTGTTATCCTCGCCGAGAAGTACGATATTGAGATTCCAAAGTCGGATTTCCTGCCCGCCGATAAACAGCAGAACCTACGTACTCTGCTTAAGGATTACTTCAAAAATTTGTGCAAACATTTAGTGTCAGAGCAGGCCGAACTAATGACCATGACAAAAAATATTCGTCGAATCATGGAGTCCAAAGGAGAGATCTCCAATGACAAAAAGGAGAAGTGTGAGCTAATGCAGTCCAATTTTGACAAACTCCTCTCCTCGGCACAGACCTTATCCGATCTCTTAGATGAACCACTGCCAGAGCTAGCTAAGGAGACTGAAAACGGTAATTCAGGGACAGTTCTCGAGAGTCTGCTGGAAGAATCCACCATGGGTGAGTTGGATCCGTGGGGAGATGAAGAGACAAAGGCTTTTTACACCGATCTCCCCGACTTGAGGCAGTTCCTGCCTAACTTCTCTGCTCCCAAGCAAGACTTAGAACCTATCGAAGAAGCCATTGAAATGACAGAAGAATCCCTGGATGTTGATATTGATGGAGATGTTGATGGTGATGATCCACCATCATCCACATCCGATCCGTCTAACGATGCTGAGATCCAAGCTGACGAACTGGCCTCAGCATCAGCTGCTGCCACTGAATCGGTTCTGCCAGAAAAAATTGGTTCGGCGCTAATGGAAGCCGGTAGAATAACCAACGCAGGAACCAACATCAAACAGCAATTCGAGCAATTCTTAACGAATCTTAATAATTGCGTAAACAAGGAGCTTATCGACTCTGCAGCAATTGAATTTCTTTTGAATTATAATACGAAAAATAACAGAAAAAAACTGACCAAGTCCATTTTTGGAGTTCAGAGGTAAATTAATTTCTTGTTAACAATTTTATTTTTAGTTATGATTCATTTACAACAGTTTCACCTTGGTGAATTTGTTAAGATTATGTGCAAAGGTTTTATTAGATGGAAACCATTCACCTAGACCATCTCTTATTTAAGTTCATTTTCCAGTTAGATTTCAACATCAGTCTGAAATCCAAAAACATAAAAATCCTTACAGACTTGCAAATAACTTTCAATAACTTAACTTATTGTGTTACGATTCATAACTCTTACTATGTTTTACAGAACTCGTTTGGATCTATTGCCATTCTTGTCGCGCTTTGTAGCCATTGTGAACCTGGTCAATACCGACATTGCCATAGATCTATCAGAGATGCTTCGCAAAGAATTCAAATGGCACATTCGCAAGAAGAACCAACTTAACATCGAATCTAAAATTAAAATTGTTCGTTTCATCGGTGAGATGGTGAAATTTGGTCTATGCAAGAAATTCGATGCTCTGGCTTGCTTGAAAATGCTTCTGCGCGACTTCCATCATCATCAGATTGAAATGGCATGCGCTTTCATTGAAGTTGCCGGAGTGTATCTCTACAATTGTAAAGAATCCCGTTTGCTGACAAATGTATTTCTCGATCAAATGATCCGGATGAAAACCAATACAGCGCTCGATTCTAGACATGCAGCACAAGTGGAGAGCGTCTATTATCTCGTTAAGCCCCCAGACTCTGTGAAATTGGAAAAGAAACTGCGTCCTCCAATTCACGAATATATCCGTCATTTGATATTCGAAGAACTATGCAAACAAAATGTTGACAAATGCATCAAAATGATGCGTCGTATCAAATGGGATGATCCGGATGTCAATAGCTATGCGATTAAGTGTCTTTCTAAGGCATATTTATTGCGCTTCCCATTGATAAGGTTCTTAGCTGACTTGGTATCGGGACTAAGTTCTTATCAAGAAAAGGCTGTCACTATGGTTATTGATAATGTTTTCGAAGACATCCGAGCAGGTCTTGAGATACATTCACCCAAGCTTGCTCAAAGACGCATTGCAATGGCAAAATACTTGGGGGAATTGTACAACTATAAGTTAATCGAGTCGGCAAATGTACTGAATACTCTTTATTCTATCATATCCCTGGGTGTGTCAACAGAAGAGGGTGTTGTATCACCATTGGATCCACCGGATAGTCTTTTTAGATTGAAGTTGGCTTGTGTACTGTTGGATACTTGCGGGCAGTATTTTACCAGTGCCCTGAGCCGCAAAAAGTAAGTAAACTATCATCATTTGAATATTTCATTGCATATCCACGTCTTCCCTTCCCATTTGCTTTCTAGATTGGATTACTTTTTGGTGTTCTTCCAGCATTACTATTGGTATAAAAAGAGCAATCCAATCTTTAGCAAAGAGGACACTTCAGATTTGTTTCCCATTTTGGTAGATCACATGTACAGAGATTGTCTGGCTAATGTCAGACCGAAATTGAAGGTAAGAAGAGCTTCATATCCGTAATAACTATCTAATTTACTGCCTTGCTTACAGCTCTACAAAAATTTAGAGAAGGCAAAAGAAGCAATTGAGAATCTCAAAGCTGAGCTCTATCCTTCATTAGCTGCAGAAGCAGCCAGTCAAGATGTAGCTGGCGATAGTGGCCCCCCAGTAGAGGTGGAATTAGATCCAATTCGTGAAGACAGTGAATTTGATGAAGTTGTGAGTAAATGTATATGCTTCGTGACTGAAACTCAATTATGGAATTCTTTCCCTTTTCAGCTAAGTGAGGACTCCTCTGAATCCGATGAAGACGAGAAAAAAGAGCGTCGACGCGACGAAGATGAAGATGATATTTCTGGTTTAGAAAATATGAATCAAAACTGGAACGATGATCCAATGGATGATAATCCCGACGATGTCATTGAAAAATCAAAGGAAGATCTTGAATTCGAGCAGATGTTCGAAAAAATGGCTGCCGATAGCTACCAGGAGCGTTTAAAAGAAACCATTAAGCCTAATACAAAGGACATTCCAGTTCCAATGATGGCAAAAAATAGCAAGAAATCCTACGATCAAATTCAGTGCAGTGGAAGCAGCAGTGGCAGCAATTTGAATCCTAATGAACCCAAAGACAGTGCTGTGCCATTTGTATTGATGGTTCGTGGTGGAAAGGGTAAACAGCAGTTCAAGACTTTTGTAGCTCCCTCTGACAGCCATTTAGCGATAAATTTAAAACTTCAAGAACAGAAAATCCGTGAAGAGAATGAAAAAGTCAAAAGACTAACCCTCAACATAACCGAACGCATCGAAGAGGAAGACTACCAAGAGTCTCTGTTACAATCGCAAAAAAATCAATCTCAAAATTACTATCAACGTCAAAATCGTCCGAAATTTAAGCATCAGAAGGGTGCTCCAGATGCTGACTTGATATTCAATTGATTTAAAAAAATAAAAAAACATGGTAACATGCACGAGAATACTACGTGATGTAGATAGAAGCGCAACAACTCATGTATCTCTCTTGGACAAGAAAATAAACGAGTAGACGACAATCACTCTCACATTACAACCAAACATCCAGGTCTCTAGTAAAATATTCTTCGATTGATGAAGTCACATAAAGTTCTTAAAGCAACCGGATTGCCATTGATGCTGTTGAGGAAGTCATTAAGGTTTTTTTTTCGTTAATCTTAATAATGACACACATAAATGTGCCGAGCAAAAAGAAAAAGAAATTAAATTAAAAAACCAAATGAATAAAAGAAAGAAAGAATATTATTGGCAAAGTAATAAAACAATGTTTTTCTGGTTCTTATCAAAAAAAAAAACTTTAAGAAACCAACCCTTACATCCTCAAATAAGGTTATACAGTTTTCTGTATATCTTGGCGTCAACCACTGAAGCGATTTGATTTAAATTCTGAACTTAAGGTTTTTTTGCAATTCCCTGGAGGTGAAAGAGATTTTTTTAGCTTCAAAAATAACGGTTCTTACCATACAACCGACAAAGAAAAGCAAAAGAAGAAATGAAATGCAAATAAAAATAGAAGATGCCAAAGAAATAAAGAAACTTCACTTATCATGCCTGATTTAAACAATGTTTCCTCGAAAGCTGTTTATTTTCACACATTTTAAGCACTTTGCTTTATTAATGGGGTTTTCTTTTGGTAAATTCAGATTTTGATCCGAAAATTGATTTTTTTCGTCGCGAATGGTATACGATTTCAGATTGATTTTTCTTTTTCAGTGTATTGGTGAATAATTTGTGTCTGTGAAGCTATAGCGATCCAGTCATGTCAAACTGATGGCTTTCAATTGTTCTGGCGTGTAATGGTGTTAGTAAAAGAGGGGTAAATCTGCCGAAAAATCCAGATCTGCAAAATTGATTTTCGATCAACAAAAAAAAAGATTTTTATGCCCATTGGAAGGCTTTAATTGCCAAAATCTGTGTTTTGACAGATCTGAAGGGGAAAAAAATCAATTTTTGTTACCAAAAGAAAACCCCATAAGTGTCTTGAAAATTGTTTTGTTTATATGTAAATATTTATTTGAGCAAGGTCACTTATGGGGTTTTCTTTTGGTAACAAAAATTGATTTTTTTCCCCTTCAGATCTGTCAAAACACAGATTTTGACAATTAAAGCCTTCCAATGGGCATAAAAATCAATTTTTTTTTTTTGATCGAAAATCAATTTTGCAGATCTGGATCGGCAGATTTACCCCTCTTTTACTAACACCATTACACGCCAGAACAATTGAAAGCCATCAGTTTGACATGTCTGGATCGCTATAGCTTCACAGACACAAATTATACACCAATACACTGAAAAAGAAAAATCAATCTGAAATCGTATACCATTCGCGACGAAAAAAATCAATTTTCGGATCAAAATCTGAATTTACCAAAAGAAAACCCCATTAGACTTTTCCATATTTAGTATCAGACGATTCATTACTAGCCAATTATTTATTGAACTAAGATCTTCATTAAGATTATTGACACACATTTTTATATCAGGACCAGAAGTGCACAAGAGATCATCATCCGCAAAAAGCTTGAGCCATGAGTGCTTCAAAACTTTTTCCATGTCATTTATATAAATAAGAAACAACAATACGCCGAGAAGGGTCCCCTGGGGAATCCCTATGTTAACCGGGAGCGATTCCGATATTTTTCCATTTACTGTAGTTCGTTGGCTTCTACCCACAAGAAAGCTTCGAAACCATTCAAGTTCAATTTCTCTTACATCAATTTTAAATAATCCTTGCATTAATATAGCAATATTAACGGTCTCAAACGCACGTTTTAAATCTATAAAGACAGCTATGATCACATTTTTTTTTGTCGATTTCAGACTTCTACTTATTTACTACAAAGTTTATATATGTTTCACAGGAATGTTTAGCTCGAAAGCCTGATTGGTTTGCACATATAATATTATTACTAGATAGGTGTTCTTGGAGCTGCACCATAACAATTTTTTCTAACACTTTTTCGTAAATTGGGACCATATTGATTGGGCGGTAGTCTTTGCATAGTTTAGCATCAGGAATTTTCCTAGTAGGAACAATCAGTGATTCTTTCCAAGTTGCTGGAAAAATGCCAGACGCCAGGGATGCATTTATAACTCTTAAAAGTACCGGACCCACTATATTAATTGAATCCTGGAGCATTTTTGCATTCATAAAGTTAAAATCGTTTTTTTGACTAATTTCTTCTATTGCACTTAGAGTTTGTTCAATGTTTACCTCCGAAAACTTAAAGCCTTTATTGCACTCTTCCACTAAACATGTATAAACAGGGTACGAGACGGAACTAATTAAAGTTACTATACTTTGGACAAAAAATGTATTTAGCTCATTACTTAATATTGCACTGTCGTTTATTGTGTTACCATTATCTAATTGCACTTCCCCTATTCTGTCATCTTTGTTTTTATGTAGCACATACCTTTTCAGTTGGTTCCACATATCTTTTTGAGAACGTGCGTTGTCTATTTTCCTTCTTATAAATGCAGATTTTGCTTTGAGTAGTTTTTTCTTATACGTATTGCGAAAACGTCGGTTCTCATCCCAGTCGTTATTATTATTAGTCAAAGATGCTCTGCGGTACAAATAAGTTGTATGGTCTTTATCTTGTTGAAGCTCGGAAGTAAACCATTGCGCGTTGATATAAGGAACACTTTTTTCAACAACCATTGAGTTGACTATACTTTTTAAGTTTATTGCGAAAAGTTCACTTGGTGAATTTATATTGTAAGGTTGTTCAGGGTAAAAGTTAGAGAAAAAAGTGTGTGTGTGTCAGCTCCGACGCACGACTGGAGTTTCCTCCTTCAGATCGATTGTCTAAATAGGCACAGAAAAGGTTTACCTACATATTTTATACAGTAATACATATATTATGTAGGTATACATATTATCTTAATCAGAGCTTATCAAATAAAGAGACCAATCCTTTGTACGTTTGACCCTCCATTTGTTTACATTGTTGTATTTATTTCATTGACGGTCGAAGAATAGATGTGAATTGCAACAACAACAAGACCTGTGCTTAATGACGAGTTGATTCTATGTATGCGTTTTTCACTGCTTTTCACTAAACTTTGCAAATCTAATACATCAGCTATTCGCTTATCGCTTCAGCTTGTAGGCAAATCAAAGTGACAGCTGAGGATTGGCTTCTTTATTTGATATTCTCTGATCACTTCGTACTTTTTTAAGTAAGTGCGAGTGAGAAAAAAAAATGCATTTCAATTTCTATTTCTGGTGCAGGGTTGCCACTTTACTGCAATTGCAGTAGATATACTGCATTTTTTCACAAAATCAATCTGCTGCCTTAAAATAAATTCTACTGCACTTGATTTTACGAACAAAATTACCCTTCACGCCTTATACTATGTTCCCACCAAAACGAAATCTGAGATTTCAGCTGAAAAATTTGGAGTTCTCGACTTGGTGGAGCGGGATTTCATTAAGATTTCGTTGAAATCTAGATTTATCATTGAGATTTCGTTGAAATTTCCATGAAATCTTGTTCCATCAACTTGAAATATCAAAAGTTTTCAACCGAAATCTCGGATTTCATTTTGGTGGGAACATAGCATTAATAATAATATGATATGTTTATTTATAGCTATTTTGTTTATTTTTTTGTTTTGAAGAAAAATAAATGTTATATGTATTTTATTTATTTATCAGTTTTGTTCGAATGACATATGTATTTAGTTTAATTAAAAAAATAAATTAAAAAAATATTTCCTGGGAAAATATTGAATCTACTGCACTTTTTTTTACAAATATACTGCAAAAATTTTCTGAGAAGTGGCAACCCTGTATCTGGTGTCGCTTTTTCGTTTCATCTGGTATCTGGTGTCGCGTTTCCGTTTCATCGTTCAACAGATTTTACTCCTCATATTTTTTTCATACCGGGGGCTATATATGAAAATCGATTCTTAAGGAGTAAACTCCAATAAACTCCAAAAAGAATTCATACTTAGTTTAAATAAAAATTCATGTTAATAATTTTCTCTTTTCTGCACTCTATTACAGTTTCAATTGATTCATGGTCACTTATTTTGTATAAACTATTAACCTTTGCCACAATCAGGGACTCATCGTTAGAAATAACATAATCAATAAGGGTTCTAGATGTTGGCGTAATTCTTGTAGGTTAATTTATGATAATACTGAGATTATTGTCATTCAGACATTCAGCTAGTCGACGTCGATAAGTATCATGAGTTTCGTAATAATTTATGTTAACATCACCACATAAAACAAAGAAATTATTGCACTGTTGAAGGTAGTCAATCCATTGGATAAAATTAATACAAAATTCAACATTAGGACATAGATGAGACCTATATATTGCACCTATGTATATATATCACAAAATTATTAGAATATTGCACCTTTATAATTAAACACCAACATTTCAACTCAATGACGAATTGCTTGACTAGAGAAAATTATTTTAGTTATTTTTAAAATAGAAAGAAGCTCCACCTCTATGGCTTGATTCACTGAGACAATTTAATAATATATAACCATCAAGCTTAATACCATTAATATCATGATTTACAGTTATATGAGTTTCAGTTAGTATTAAAACATCAACATCAACTTCATCAACCATACACTGTATTTCAGAAAAATTATTAGCCAGACCTTGGACATTTAAAAAGACACACTTTATCGAATTTAATTGCTGGCACTCAACACGTTCTTTGGCTATTTTTATTTTCCTCAGAAGGGATGGACAATTTGGATCATTGGACGCATGATCAGTATTAATCAAGGTGTAGATTTGTTTTAGCTGCACAACAGTTTACACATTTCTTAAATTCAAATTTGAGTTTAATATCGTAACTGTCTTGCATTTTTGTGATCAACTCCACTTCAAAGCAGAGATTTCATTTTGAATAAGACTCTAAGTGATTTTCTAATGTTAATTTTATTTTATTAACTATTTTATTTTTAAATGATTTCGTGTGTGTTCAAATTTATCAGTAAAATTTTTATTTTGTTACAGTTTTTTGTGCGTTTTTTTTTCATTTCTAAAAAGCATTTTATCCTTAATATAAAATATATCGGAAAAATCATTACATTTTGACCAATCGGAACAAAAAAAAAAATGTTTTCTAAATACAAATATAAAAGATATTAAATGTTAAAATAAAAAATAAATCAGTACAGTTACAAAAAAAATATATTTATATTAATCATTTATGTATATATAAATTAAAAACAAAAAAAAACTTACAAACTATAATTAAAATCCAAAATGTTTCTTACCGAGTTGAAAATGATTCTTAAAAATACAAATATATTTCCGGAATATTATTCCTTCGCTAATTTTTTTGGAGAATTAATTGCTTGATAAAGTCTATAAATCTAAAAGTTATATTAATTTGGCTATACAATAATTTTTGTTTTGTTTTATTATTTTTTTGACTGTCCCGCCAATAAGGCAAAGATTTATTAATAGGCACACAATTCTTTTGATTATAATCTGGTTTTTCTAATGTTTAAAAAAAAACACCAAGTTCGTATGCGTTTTTGTATAAAAGTATAAATATGCTTAATTAATCTGTTGGAAACACCAAAAAAGAAATCAAAACGATTCCTATCGGTGGACATTTTCAATGTTCATATTAAAAAAAAAACTATCATTTTATTTAAGTAATCAGCATGATTCAAACAGCAGTTGACAAATCATATGCGTTCATTTTTAGCTTAAAAGATAGTTTTAATTATTGTATACATAAAATATTTATGTAAGTAGCAGGCACACATATTTTGTTCCCTTAAGACACAGATTTTATTTATGATTTTCGTTCGTAAAAAAAATACCGTCATGTTGCGCAATTTTAATGAAAGATACTGTATTTGACTTGCGTAAAAGTTATTAGGGAAGACTTTAATAATGGTGAAACACTAAATGGCATGATAAATTACGGCAGTTTAAAAATAATTCTTTTTGAATACTTTAATGTAAAATTCCTACTACAAAACGACGGTATTCGAAGAAAAAAAAAACAACTAAATTCATCTTCCACAATCGAGTAAAATAGAAAATGTGCTTTGTTTACTTTCCAGCGTACGTTGGATTCTTGAACGTCGTTGTGGCTTGCTTGTAGATTGGATTCTCACCCTTCGAAAAAAAAACAAAAGAAATAATTAAAAGTTTCCACAAAGTAACGTCTTTCCACTTACAGCATCCCACTTTGCAGCCATACGCTCCTTTTCAAATCGCGCAAACTCTCGTCGATCATGAATTGTTGTCAGCAACTTCCATAGCAACAAAATAGCCAAACCAACCAAAACAATAGCTGCAATCACACCCAATACAATTCCCAACATAAATACTTTGGGTGGACATTCGCGCTCCTGCTGGGCGTATACTACAAGCTTGCCATCTACTTCCGTGTATTGGAATTTGTATCTGCAATCATCATCATCGTAGTACGAACAAGGAGTACGGGTTCCATTGTCGTCGCCAGCGTATTTATCTTCGCTAAATGGAGTAAATAATGTACAATTTTCAGCACAGGCAGCTTCATTTAACGGTCCAGTTTTCCACATTTGACATTGAACACATTCCTTGAGATCCTGACAACGTTTGGCACAGGTGGGACAGTTTTCACAATATTTACCAGAGTAACGACCTTCTTCAGATATTATGCACCTAAAAAAATGAAATGATCGTTACTGATTTTTCTTTAATTTTGAACAGAAATTGTCGTTGAAGTTTAGGAAAACCAAAATCAAAACTAATCGTTTTTTTTTAGATAGGAAAAAGTCAGCCTTTATGTGTATATTTCGTTTGAAAAAAAAAAAAAACTATATTAAAAGTACTATTAATGGTAACAGAGTTTAAATAGCATTCATAATGTCCATAGACATTAGGTTAGGTTAGGTAGAAGTGGCTGTCAGTAATTAAAACTGACACTAGACTAAAGTTGGCCGGTTGTGATACCACATGAATCTTGAAAATCCTCCTTACTCGTAAAACCACTTAGAGCCCCTGACGAAGCGTGCGAGACTATAAATGTCTCTGTTTGCCACATCACTATGATTTATATAGAAGTAATCTCCTGATTGGAGCCTATAAATAAATAAATTGGGTGGCGCAACAGCTCGTGGAGAACCAGGGCCTAGTGACTTACAACTCACAACCATTCCTGTGTGCGTGTTTGTTGGCAGGAATGGAGGGGACCTACAGTTTTTTGCCGAGTCCGAACGGCTAAATGAGAAGCACTTTTTCATGACAAGTATACTCTTGGAGGATTTGTCAGTTCCTCGCAAGAGGCAGTACCTCGAATAAAACATTTCTGTTTTTAGGTGGCACGGCTGGGAATCGAACCCACACCTTCGGCATGACAGTCCTACGCACTAACCATCAAGCCACGAGGTACTACTGATTGGAGCCTACGTCTGTGGGAAAGAGCACAGCAAGTACAGTGAAGGTGAGGAATCCTCCTCCTCTTCCATACAGCTTCTTACACATTACATGTGTTAGAAACAGAAATACAGTCCATTCACATAAATTCCGTGGCCATTATGAAGAAGACGCGTTTATGTTTTGCAATTTGGGAAAAACTAACTTGATTCATATTATAAGGCTATAAACCTAAGGTATTGAAATTTTTTAATTTCGTATAAGGCGTAGTTCTTGTCTTTATACTTACTCGCAAGCACCACACACGCACTTGCCGTGTCCTGAACAAATTTCTCCACCATTAAGTTTACATGTATCGTCAGATGCCAAACAATCACATGCTAATCCCGTCCAGCCTGGTTTGCAATTACAAACGCCACAATTGCACGTACCCTGATCTGGACCCGAACACAACAGTTGATTATGACGATCACACGAGAAGTTGTCACACTCGCAGAATTTTCCTGAATACACTTCTTCAGGGTTTGCCCGCTTATCGCATTCACAAATACCACAGACACAATTACCTCTTCCGCTACATTCAACGTTAGTCACATTATCAGCTTTGCAAATGAAAGTATCATTTTTGGTGTGTTCATTTGCATTTGAACATTCGCAAGTGGCTCCGAAAATAAATTCGTTACAATCACAAATACCGCACATATAATTTCCCTGATTATGACACTGCGGAGAAGCTTTCTCGTACATTGGATGGCCTTCATGTTCACATGGACAGCTGCAGACCATTTCCAAATCAACTACTAGAGTTTCATTGATACCAACTGGATAAATTTGAATTTGTTGTTTCCATTCTTTGGGATCTTTTGGACACTCGGTAACTGTTATTTCGGCAGTGAAACTAATAGTATTGCCAAGTTTGATTTCATCACACTTGTTTGTTAAAACTGGATCTGCATCTTTATTTAAACAACTCGAAAAGTATTTGATTTTGACATAGCTATTAGCATTGTCTTTCATTTCGATTGAGGATGATATTTTCTACAAAAAACCGAAACGTAGAGGTTATAAAAATAAGCAAATATTACACCATTGTTTTAAACTTACTCTATATTCATCTCTCACTAATTCCACCACGTTAGATGAATCATCTGACAATACAGCACTAGATGATCCTTCAATATGTTCCGAAAGTTGTTTGTACACATTGATTTGAGATTGGGTAACGGCGAAAATAACGTTGATTGCATTCTTTTTGACATGGTGATTGATCTGAGAGATACTAGGATAGTCCTGAAGGGTTGAGTGAGTATACATACCCTTTCCATCTAAATGACAATGGCCGTCATTCGGTTCAATAACCCCACCGAGCTATTAAAAATCAAAATGCCAAAATAAAAATAGTATAAAAATGGTCAATTAAGTTTACTTACTTTGCCATCACCAGCATAATGAAATCCTGCATCTGTTGAAAAGACCAGTAGGCGACGAGCTTGATCCCTCCAACCAATGCTTTCGCGACAAACAATAGCTTGCATAATTGCATCAAAGCCACCTTCGGGTGCGTCTAAGTTCCCTGATACAGCAGCATTATGTACCTCCTCCTATAATTTTTGTTTAATATTGTTTTTTTAGTGTTTATCTTATTTGAACAACATTTTGCATATTTTTTAGTGGAGAAGGTGTGAATATAGAACCCTTTTTTTGTTTCCTTTGTTCAATTTATAGTGTTTTGTAAATAAAAAAGTCCTAACATGCAGAATAGAAAGATTTGGCAACTCGACCAAACCACTGTCTTCAATTTGACTAGACCAATGTATTCCAATAAAAATCAGCACAGCAAGTTGGTTTAAATTACAAATTTGTTAGCTCTCACAAGTTGACGTTTAGTCACGGCGATCTCACTTGGACTCATCAGTAACTAGTGATAGCCTTTGTCATAATGCAATTTTTATTAAGTTCAGTTCATCATACAAAAAATAATATTAACTAAATATATCCGAAAAAACTAGAACTCCTAATCATTTAAGCTGGGATATTGCGCCCAGGGCCGGGTATTTTATTTTATTAGGTTTTTAAAACATTTCAATCCATATTATAGAGCCACCTTAGTTAGCAAGGATTTTATTTAATTAATATTATGCATCGATACACGCTGATTGGTTGCAGGAAATGAATGAAGATCTTGATTTTTTACACAAAATATTTTCGAGTGATGAAGTTCATTTCCAATAATCGAAAAACCATTCCATGTGAGTGACAGTCTGGTGTCTTTTTTTGGTCGGCAAAGTCATCGGACTATATTTTTGCTGGTGTGACATTGCATGCTATGGACGTGGACGACATATTTATGGCGCCATATGCCACAAAGCTCGTGAAACAATGGGCAAGGTCCGATGTTTATTTTCAGTTATCCGGAAAGCTTTGTGTTGTTGCAATCCCGTTAAAAAAAACCGGCTGTTAACGGCTACATAAAAATACCTCAAGTTGTCTTGAAATATTTCTAATAATATTAACCTTCGGAACGCGAGGAATAACTCCATTGTGTGACAAACTTCATAGCGTTAGCGTTCTGTTAAAACTTCTTAAGTCAAAATATAAAATTGTTTACGAGACAAAGAAAACCGGGTTTGAAAAATAATACAATTTAATTCTTTTAACATAAAATGTTTTGAAATTGGTTAATAGAGCCAAAAGAAACCATGCCACCGTTACCATGTAAATTTGTATTCAGTGTTCTTTTATCTTCTTCTTCTGGATAAACACTTTGGCTTTTCTATGCCTTATCCGCGTTTTCTTAACCTATTAATTCAATTAATTTTCTTACCATCATTTCGAAAATGAAAAACAAACGTACAGGCTCTATATTCACACCTTTTTCTTTAATTGTTGTTATCGATGCATACACATTTGTCGACACACTATTGAATCTTTTTAAATTAAAAACCAAATAACATAAAAAGTATTGGCTAGCCACTGTTAATTAATTCGTTATTTTGGATTCTTAAACTTACACAATTATGGTTTAGAACTAGGTACACATTGATGAGGACTTTGCGAACTAACTAGTTGATTTCACGAAACTCAGTTTCTATGATTTGGAATTGAATAGGTATTTTTTTTCGGAAATAAATAATGAAAATCTGAAGGATAGTTAAAAATTAATGTTGACAATATAACTCGAAAATAACATTCTTTGGTAATCGTTTAGGTGAGGAAATAACTAAAGTAAAAAAAACTCCCTATTGCTTTTCGTTGTCAGCTTCTACTCTGGAACGCGAACTTGTATGTTACTCATTAAATTAAACTCTGCATTTCGGAATGAAACAAGTGAAAAATTATAACAATTGATACAGCGTTTAAATTTCGATATCGCCATTTTGACCTTATTAGGAAAATGGGGAAAGAAAGGGAATAGAAAGAATACAAAATAGAATATTTTCGATTATAGACTTTTCAATTATATCTTTACTTTCAACTCTCTCCAAAATGTTGTCCTTTTTGAACAAATGAAATTTTTAAGCAATTAACAATTTGGTTCCGAGATTACTTTCGAAACCACAAAATGGATACCTAACCCTCTGTTTTGATTTTATGGCAATTCATTTAGTTTTTCTATCTATTAATTTATATAGATTTTTAATCTTGAAATTATGTAATTCTCTAATATTTTTTGCACAATATTGTAAATACTTTTTATGAAGGGTCATTAATAACTATGTGTAGTGACTCAACTTTTGGATCACATGATTGGCAGAGCGTAAAACTTTTGTTTATGTATTAAAATAATTTAACGAAATTTTGAAAAAAATTATAATAATAAAAATGCTCATTATTGCGATTGAATTCAAATCTTTTTTACTTCTTTACTGAATTGAAATATTATTTTATTGTTTTTTCAAAATTTCGTAGAATTATTTAAATTAATAAAAAAGTTATTATCAAAAATTTAACGCTCTACCAATCATGTGATCAAAAAGTTGAGTCACTTCATTTATGTTATTGATAAATACTAAACGTAGATAACTATTGTGTCTTAACTTCTGTTGCTAATATGTATACTCTAATGTATGAATAATGAATTTAAAAAAAAATACAAATATGTAACAAATTTAACTGTAAGCTAACACTTCGACCGATAAGCACATTTGTGAATTGATTCCTCAAAAATGCACTAACACTAAGCAATCAACATACCTTGTATGCTTTAAATTATTATTAAATTGTATATATCTAAGTATTTATTAAAGATTCAAGAGAGTGACGTCAAAAGGTATCAACAATAATACATTCATATTTTAATCGATATAATTTGTTAATGCGTTAAGGTTTTTTTTTAGTAGAATATTTAGTCAAAAACAACACCCAACACTCAGAAGTTGAAAAAAAGCTTTAAAAAAAAAAAAAAAATCAAAACATACCCATTACCAATTTGGACAAAATTTAAATCTCAACACCCACACAAACACATTTACAAACATATACCCACTTACGCAGAACATTAGTACACACAATTAAATATACATACATATAGGAACATCCAATGAACTTACACAAAATTTAGATGTGTTCGTGCTTAAACCCATATTATTAACAAAGCCGTAAGGTGAAGAAGAAGAGTATGTATAGGTAACACTAAATAAATTAAGAAATAAGATTTATTTAATGCAGAAATGTAAAGTTTTCCAGTTGACCCGGAAGGCGACCGTTATATTATTTATTTCATCGATTTATTTAGATTATGCTTTAGGCCCTGGCCACGTAGTGAGCGGCAAGCGGCAAAGCGGCAGACGGCAATCTCTAGTTCTGAATATGCCGTTGCCAAGTAACGTAATGTAAAAACATAAAACAATCATTTTATTTTATTATTTCGTTCAAAAAAATTTAAAAAAATGCCGCTCAGGATTGAATACAAAAATAAAACAGAATCTAAATCAGAGCGATGCCACTCTGTCGCTCACTGCGTGGCCGCAACCATACAATCCCACGTTTTAATTTTTTGTTGCCGCTCAGGATTGTGTAGTTTTGCCGCTCGCCGCTCTGCCGCTCACTACGTGGCCAAGCCCTGAGGTGTTTATAGAATGGGCGTTATAAATGTTGATATAAATATTTTGAAAAAAAGCATATATGAAGATTGATATTATAAAAAGCTTAAGCTCAAAAGAAATAAAGTACTTTCAGTTTGTGACTGACAGAATGTTCTATGAACTTTTTAAAATACAAATGCAGTGTCTACCAGGATGCGCCTCAGAAGAAAAAAAACAATTAGTGTGGTGACAGCTGGAGGATTACTAGGGCCTAGTGACTTATGTGCATTTTTATCTTAAATAAAAAAAAATTGCATGTTAAATCCAACAAAAATACGAAATTATACCAAATTATTGTAAATTAGCTAAGTAACTGCAACTGATTACTCAATTTCAAGTTATAAATCGTCCGCTTAGAGTGAAAAGCAGCTAACTCATTTTTAACAAAAAATTATTGAAAAAAAATGTTTGCATTATTTGAATAAAACCAAAATTACATTAAGTATTTTTCAACACTCCTTATTGCTAAATTCAGTGATATTGAAAAGATTTGATAGACTTTTGTATTTTTTAGCAATTTTTTAAATGGTCTTTAATGTTTAAAAAATGTGAAGTTAGCCCCTTTTCACTCAACCGAAGAAATGATATTATTAGTTCTATTGTCAGGGCCGGACAAGCTATATGTGCAAGCGGTGCAAATGCACAGGGCGCTGAACCCAAGGGGCGCCTTGAGCAGGCATTAACAAAGCCACTTCTCGTAACCACTACCTATACCTACCTATTTTTTAAATTTTTATTTCTCACACCAATAGTGATATCCAGTACATAACTTCCAGTTTATTCTGAATTTAAACACAGTTAAAATATACATACATCTATCTACTATTCCAAAAATAAGTCGATGTCTATCTTCCTATTCTCACCCACACCCACAGTAACAAAAAACTACATCACAAAATCTTTGAAATGTGCACGATTTTGTTCGCCTTTACCAACAGATACCTACCTATTTGCTATTTTTCTCTTTTTCAAACTGTCGACGTTATTCTCAGCTCGCTCACCATCGTGTGTGTGCTGTGTGCGTGAAGGCATTTATTTTATTTTCATAACCCAAACCCACCCCTATGCTGTGCAACATAAAACAAAATTCTTCAACTGCAAATACAGACAATTAACAGCTAGCATGGTGATAACATGAGCGCGATAACAGTTCTTCTATATGAAATCGAAGTCAGAAATGTTAATTTAACAGAAATTCTAAGGTGAAAAATTCATACTCATTGGCATAACAGCGCGCAAATTAAAAATTTGCGTCTATGAATTAAACTCTTCCGGTTGAGTGTTTTTTTTGTTTTATTTTGGCATTGGCTTCTATTGATGAGTGAAACATGAAATTGTAGCACTGTCTTATTGTGTGTTGAAACAAAGGATTGAAATATGGAAATAATGAATGATGATGATGCAATGATTTATGATTATGATGATGTTTGTCGTTAATGAGGGAATCTTATTTATTCAATTATTATTATCATTAAGAAAAAAGGATTTTTTGACTTATCTAATTACATTATTTGTGTGCCAGTCGTGTTCTTATTGTGGTCAAACTAAAAAACTCAAAACAAAAGAAGGGAAAAAAGAATCTATATTGAGAGTATATATGTAGATCTGTTATGCGTAGAGTCAGAGTCCAGTAGTCATTAGTTTATAAATATAACGTCTAGCGTGTTTACTTTTTTGTTAAAGGCCTAATATAATCCTGAAGTATAAAATCTTTTTGTATATTTTAATGAACATTAAAGTGGTTCTTACATAGTTCGAACAAATTCAGTTTTTATTATGTATTTACAAAAGTGTCGTGTCCATCTACAACCTAGGTACCTACCAACATAGTTAAAAAAGTAGATAGGCACAAAAAAGTATAAAATAAAAAAAAGCATTGCAAAGTCTACCCCTTGGGTAAAATGAGGATATGATTTTTTCCACCATTGACCGCAATTGATGGGCGGAAATGATGAAGTATGCGCAGGGCGCTAATTTCGCTCGGGCCGGCCCTGTCTATTGTGTTGTGGCTATTATGTTCTTTTGCTCTATTTAAAGGTATATTTCGAAACAAAAAAGTTTTTCTCTATGTTTAGTTTTGCTAATATTTTTCAATTATTTAAATCATTGCTAATTTAAAGAAAGTATTTTGAGACCTTAAACTTGAAAATTTTTATTTATCAATGTATACTGTTTTCTTGAAATCTAAAATAATTTTTTAAAACTTCTTTGTTCAATCGCTTTTAGGTAATATTTTTGTCAGGCAATGGCATTCCGATTAAATTAGCTCAAATTACCAAGAGATAGTATTAAAACGAAAACGTTTTTTAAAATCGTTAACATCTATCTATATTAATAAAGCTCTAATCTTGCTTTGTTTGTTTGTTTGTTTGTGAGGGCTAATCTCAGAAACTACATACCTGATTCCAAAACTTTCTTTTGATGGTTGAAAGTTTATAATATGAGGATCGTTTTAGGGTTAAAATTTTGTTGAAACTCCGCAATTTAAATATGAAAAACTTTAAAAATGTATTTTTGAAAATTGAATTTATATGAATCTATTTACATTTTGACGGAAAAAAAGAGAACACTCTATGATTCGCAGCGAATCCACTATTGAGAGTTTAATAACCGGCATGACTCTTTCTCTTTCTTAAATGACAGGAAAGTGGACGAAACATTTGTGTATCTTTAAAGCGGCGTACACACTGTTGAATTGTGTACATCGGTGAACTTTTTTCTTTTTTTACATGAAATTGGTAGCTTGAAATTTTATGCAAATTTGCACCGATTTTAAGTAGATAAATTTAAATTTTCAAATTTGCTTGAATAATTTCAATACAAAAATTCACGGCGGGGTAAAAAACAAAAACTAATACCAAAACAATAAATGTTACTGTTAATGAATCTGTGCCGGATTTCACTTTATAGAATTGAAAGAAAAAATTTAGTTCAGCGAGATTTCTTTTCACTCTTCATTTTAGATTTAACATGTCTGCATAACTATTCTTTTACAGGGCTGGTCGAAACATCAAGTTGGACGACCGAATTACATAGTGACTCTTTAGCCGTGTTTTTTACAGCATTTTTATCTCCACTTAAAAAAATACTTATTAAAAATACAACAAAAATTTGGTATAATTCTTTATTGTTGTTGTATTTAACATGAAAATTTTGTTTAAGCGAAGATAAAAATACCCTAAAAAACACGGCGTTTGCCTCTGATTCTTTTTGGTTGAATGAATGTAAAAATTAAGGTGATTTATTTGTATAAGGAAAATAATTTTTATGTTTCGTTTGTATTCTACATGTATTGAAAATGCAAAAAAAAAATTTTTAAACAACTCTTCAATCCATGTTTTTTTTCACGAGCGAAAATTTGCCGTTATTTCTTCCGTTAAGAGCAAGGTGTACATTTTGACCCGTGGTTCAGTAATTTTAACTCAACGATTTTGACGGATTAACTGACGTTCAACTATTGTACAACTCGACTTTATCACATACATATCCACCGAAATCGGAGTTAAAATAGCTGAACCACGGATCAAAATTTGAACCAAGATTGTACAACTGGCTCTAATGGCCAGTTTGTTACAGTTACTTCTAATTTTAATATGAATTTAAAAGTCTTTGATTTAATAGCGGTAATAAAGTAAAATCAGCTGATTAGCGCTTTCGATAATAAACAAATGAAACTATGGATTTATGTAGCAAAGTATTGTTAGATAACGATATCGATGATCTACCAGTTGTAATAATCATTGCTTAAAGATGATAAGCTGTGAACAAACTGACTTTTACTTTCCATTAATGACATGGGTTTTAATATTCGCCAATATTTTCGTCATAAAATAAATGGGAGAGCTGATTGTCATTAAGTATTGTCATTAAGACGACGTATAAACGCAGTGACACGATTTTGCTAATAATAGCTGCGTTTTTTTGTATGTCCATATGGAGTTTGGTGAAAAAAACGACATCGGGACATTTCAACATTTGCCTTGGTCTGCCATTTTGTTCTGAACTATCTTACCAACAAACATTTGACATTTCTGTACAAATTATCGATAACACAACGACAATGGTAGTCTGGCAACACCGTTTTTATCGAGACAAAAGTTAACTCCAGTTAATTATCTGGACTTAGCTAACTCTATATGGACATAGTTGTTGTTGTATTTAACATGTAAATTGTTTTGCTTTGTTGTCGTTTTTTTCACACAATTTTATTTGGACATGCAAAAAAACACAGCTAATATGCCTGTTTGGTAACGTGAAATATTCACCAAGTTTCCCAAACTTGGGTTTTTCTTCTTTCTCTCCTTTTCTTCTTTCACTTAGTGACAATTCATTTATTCAACATTAGGTGTGTTTTTTTACTTCCCTGAATGGGCTTGGACGAACAAAAAGGCAACGGCGCTTAGCTATGCCAACACAGAAACAAAAATGGAGTTTCCATACACACTATCGATAACAAGTATGAAATTCGTGCCGGTAACACAGTTTTTATCTGGACTTATGTTAAGTCCTGAAAATACTCTGGGAATAGCTAAGCCCAAAGGGGCTTGGTTTGTTGTTGCATTTAACATGTAAATCGCCAAGCCCGACGTCGTTATTTTTGTCCAAGCCCATTCGGGCAAGAAAAAGAACACACCTATTGTAGATGAAAGATGTAGGCCTACACAATTCAACATAATGTGGACGCTGCTTTAGGATACACAAATGTTTCGTCCAGTTTTTTATCAACCTATTTAAGAAAGAGAAAGAGTCATGCCGACTCTTTGAATAAAGGAAGCATTGTATAGTGTACGTGAGTGAGGCAGCAAGATCTCAAAAAATAAAAACAAAAATCGAGGTTCATCTGTCATTTTAAAGGGAAGTGCATTGAGATTTCAAATCAATAAACAAAAACAAGTGAAAAAGTTTATTAAAATAAATAAAAAAGTGAAACAAAATAAGTATAGTGAATACTTGTAGCTACTAAGCCAAATATAAAGCAATTTGTGGTGGTACCTTTGTATATAAAATCTATAGTACTATCATCAGCCAATTTTTTTTATTTTCATAAGCCTTCACCAGGCGGCGCTAATATGGAAATGTATTTGATATTTGAGAGTTGAAATAGAAGAAAAATGTAAAAGCAAAATGAAAAAGTCGTAAGAGAGGGATATATTACATTGATTCTCGCAACAATAAGGGGAGCAAGGGAGACAAATGAATCAGTTGCTTGTGCCATACTAACGACAAGAATAAATGAAAGGAAATAAAAATAAAACAAATTGCTTTCTATTACTCGATTGTGTTTGTATGTGTGCTTGAGGTATAAGTTATATGTTTATTTATAGATTTATACGTACATACATAATGTAGGTAGGCATGTAGATTATATTTTCGTTTATTATTTTAATTTTGTTTTTCAAATCTTGGGTATTTGACTTGAAATTTTTAATCTTTGTAGCAATGTTGCAACTTTTCACCACATCTATGAAGGAATTATTTAAGGACATGTTGCGATATTTTAATTTTTTGTATTTACCTTATGTAGGTAGTAGGAGTTTTATCAGTTTTTCCAAATTTTATTATAACTTTATGATAACAGTCTTACGATAACGATTCATGGAATTTAAACCATCATCGCGTAAAATGAAGAGTATATTAAGTTTTTGTTAGGAAAAAATGCATTAGGTAGTTTTATTATGAATAGTTTTGTTTTGATCTTTTGCTATTGAATAAAACTTTTTTTTTTAAGTATTGGGATGTAATTTTTATTTATGTATTTGTTTGTTTAAATTTCATGTAACTCCAGAAATAATTTGTGTTTAATCACTTATGACACTCACTATTGGTTAAAAGTAGACAAGAAAAAAAATCCTACGGGAGGGGGTTTTATTTCCCCCCGCTTGGACAGAAGGGGCAGTCTTATAAAAAAAAATATTGAGGTACCTAGGTACTTAGAATGGAAAAAGTATACCTATTAACAAACAACCACTTACAGTATTGTTTTGTAGCTTTTTGGAAAACCAGAAGTCCATTCTCATGGTTTATTTTTAAATAAAGTTCTTTTCGTAAACAGCTTCGGCAAAAATTGTTTTCAAACTTAAAATTGTGAAAAAAGTTGTTTTTTAATATACATTATGTATGTTTTTCCATTTTAAGTATTTTTTTTTTATAAAATTGCCGCCTGTCCAAGCCGGTTAAATATACTTTTTTCTTGTTTATTTTTAACCTAAGTACATGCCCTTGGCAGATTTTACGCGAATCACCTAGTATGCTGTATGTATAAAAAATATGCCATTATATTAACCCCTACAGCGACTAAAGGGATGATAATAAAAATCTGAAAAAATCAGGGAATATTTTTTTTTCTTTTAGAATCGTTTTAGGCCCATACAACTTGATCTTTTTCTTACGACCACCCTAATGCACCTACATACCTGCATATCTTCTTAGCTACTAACATTTCAAGAGGCTTAGAATTTTTGAAATTGTGTGCATAAAAACTAGATGAAATACATAAGAGAACAATGTTCGAAAGCATGAAATTGATTTAAGAAAACCGAATGTCATCTATGTTAATTTTTATTTTTATATTATTTATTATTTTATATTCACTTGTACCTTAATTTGTTTGTACATTTTAATTCTTATTTTCATCATTATTTTTATCTTTATCATCCACTAAATTTTGTAAAATAATTTTTATGATCACATTTATGTCATTTAAGATACTTTATGTAATCTTTGTAAATGTTGTTTAATTCTTTAAATAAATATCAAATATCAAATATCAAAATATGTACATAAAGACGAAAATATTAATTTTATACCAACAAAAAACTTGAAATCATTGGAGCTATTTATTAGAAAATTTTAAATACAAATTTGGTTTTCTGGTTTTGAAACTCAACACTTTTGTGAGACAAATATTCTAGAAAGATATAAGTACTATTACCATTTTATTATTTTTTTTTGACCCTTCACCGTTAGTTCAAAAAAGTACTAAACAACGACTTTTTATGGTCTTTTCGTAAATCTTTTGTTTCCTTGCAAATATTGATTGCATGGCTTGCGTTGGTATGCATAATTTTAGACTTTTAAATCATCAATATTCCTGTAAATATTCAAATAGATTCATGGAACCGTTTTTCCACACCAAATTTTCAAAGTCTTACAAACCAGTTAAAGGAACAAATTGTGTTGTTCCTAAACAATGCGTAGTCGTTATCAAAATGACAAGAAATTCATCAACCCGTTTTTGAAATAATGTTTTTTCAAAAAATAAATTTAATATTTAAGAAGGTTTTATAATACAAATTCTATATACTACTGAAATAAATCAGCGAAGTAGAAGACTTAGCATTAAAGATTGGACTTGTTGAATTATTGATTCAAAATAGCTTTTTATGGCCTTTAGTCCTATAAATTGGCGTTTCGTTCGGCTTACTCACTTGAACTCATCAGTGACATAGTGAGGGCTTTGTCATACGCAATTTATATTAATTTCAGTTCAATAATTCAACAAGTCCAATCTTTAATGCTAAGTCTTCTACTTGGCTGATTTATTTCAGTAGTATATAGAATTTGTATTATAAAACCTTCTTATATAGAAACTATGCCTGGCCCAGGGCAAAAAAACTTCCAGCTTAATGATTAGGAATTCTAATCTTGTTGGATATAGTTTACAGTGGATTTTCGTTGAAAAATTCATGTAAGTTGAACTGAAATTAATATAAATTGCGTATGACAAAGCCCTCACTATGTCACTGATGAGTTCAAGTGAGTAAGCCGAACGAAATGCCAATTTATAGGACTAAAGGCCATAAAAAGCTATTTTGAATCAAATTTAATATCTTTTTTTTAAATCCAAAAATGATTTTTTTTTTATTCAAAAAGTTTTTCCTCAAAGGTTGTATGGCAATTACATACCTTTATTTTTAGAGCCAACAAAAATTTTAATTTCCCCTCTGGAGAGTTACAAGAAAACCTTAAGTTCAAAATTTGAAGCAAATCGCATCATTTGTTTAGGCTGTAGATCCAGATACAAACAGACAGACAGACAGACAGGCAGACAGAATTGTGCCCCCTTTTTTCGTGTTCTCTATCATCGTAATGTCATGTTTGATTGTTGTCTCAAAATTTTCGTTTGCACGAATCCAAAACTTACCATATAGTATCTATATCGCAAGTTAAAAAGAGGCTGGGTTCGACCCACACTGGTAGTATGTAATTTTTTGTATTCATTTTTATTTTTCTGGTGTTCAATATGCAATCAAGTGAATACCAAAGATTGGTTTGCTTTCGAGATATAAGAGACAAGAACATTGTTGAATAATATGTTTTTAGCTTTTTCTTAAAAAAAAAACTGTTTGTAGACCAGAAAAAAAGAACTCAAATCGTATGGGGAGCCTTGAAATAATTAATTCATGAAATATTAAAATTGGTATCGACGCAGAATTGCACCCCTTATGGCATATCCAAAGTCCCTCAAAATCCGAAATATTACCGAAAACCCTTTTAAAATAATGGGATGTCTGTGGAACTTTGAATAAATGGTTCATTAGTCAATAGAAGCAAGAGTCCAGAGTCCCTAAAAATATCTATAGATAACCATCTAGTCTTCAGTATTCGATTAAAAACTAATAAAAGCAAAAAAATAGTTTTAAAAAAAAACTAGTATGTAGTCTCAAAATTTGGAATAAAGACACTATAAGCTTGTTTTTTGTCATTTTTTGTTCTGAAATTTTTAGTTTCAAATTAGTTTTCATGGAAATGACTTGATTTAAAATCAAGATGATAGAACAGACTTTTAGATTTTAAAAAATGTATAATTCTTAATTGTAAGTATTACCATTATTTCTAAATATTTTTTTTTTCATCTTAAGTGTTTTTTTAGAAAATTGCACCTCCTGTGCAAATGGGGTGAGATAGACCCCCTCTTTCATAGTAAAAAATGCTTGTAAATAACTGTTCTATACAAATCTGTCAATAAACTTTGTCGCCCGAGTTATCGTAATCTCCCCTTATAGGTATTGTTTAATTATCGATAGATGTTTCAAATTTCACTGATTGTTCAGGGCTGTTTTTTTGCACTCCTTTTTCATTCCAACTGTGTCAAACAGGAAAAGTGCTGCAAAAGCAATGCTAAGAACATCCAAACGAAAACAGACCTAAAGCAACCAACCAGGGTTGCCAGCTCAAGAAGCACTTGTGTAGCCCAATTTCAGAATTCTTGTAGCCCAAATCGCTACCCAAAATCTAGCCCAAAAACTAGCCCAATCTCATCTTAAAAATATGAATTACTTATACATTCCACGTTTTTTTTTTTGTTTTTTGGAATAATTTCCAGGGACAAATCCTTAAAATCTGGATGAACTATACTATATCGTTGAACTTATGTAACGAATTTTCTTAAAAGTTATAGAAATAATATGAAATTGGGCTACTTTTTTCATATTCTTGTCGCAAATTAAGGAAAAAGATAGCCCAATTTATGATAAATAGCCCAATCTGACAACCCTGCAACCAACCACCCCAAACAAAAATTCGTTTTTTTACCCACCCCAGCACAAAAATATTCCGATCGTATGCTGAGCGGCAGCAGCAGCAGCCGAGCATGAGCAACAGCAGCCGTCAATGACAACCACCTACGTGCTTACCATATTCCAACAACAACCAACAAAAATAACAAAAAACGAAAGTAAACAAAACAGCCCAAAAATATACACACTAAATGACAACGAAAATTACACCTAACAGCAGCAACCTTCCTCCACCAAAGCATTTTTACGACTGAAATCTGAAAAAAACAAAACACGAAAGAAAACACAAAAGTAAAATAAACAAATAAAAAGATTTAAAGTGATCAGAGCCAAATACGCATACGCACCCAACTCTCAACCTATTATTCATTGACAAAACCAATACCTTTGAAAAAAACAAAATTGCTTGATTTCTTGCCTCCCTCCAACTCTTATAAAAAAGTATACAGCTCTCTCATTATTTTATTATTACACTTTATTCTTCATTTGCCATATTCTTAAGTTTACAATTCAGCTGTACACACTTAGTTAGGCTCAGCACCAGTAATTTCATAAGCCGTCACTTGGTTCGTGCCAGTCGTTCGTCACCCATGATAGTACTATAGATTTTATATACAAAGGTGGTACGTTAAATCCCGTAAAAACGCCTATTATAAGGAGTGTACAAACATTTAGGCCCATTTGCTGATACGGAACATAAATACTTATGTTCCACATAAAGCCTTAAGTGACACATAACGCTTTGCACCAAATGAAAACTCAAACATAAAAACCCTTAAGTTGAACATAACTTAGGTGGAAGAAAAAGTGCCACATAAGATATCTATGTTCAACATTAATTTTCGTTTACTCTTGATTTTGACTTGTTTGCCAAGAATTGTGAAGATATGGCTATGATAATAGTAATGATGTGGAAGGAATACATATTTTTTCACTCTTCAGAAGGTTTTGCAAAGAAAATAACAATAGTTATTTTGAAAATTTCCTGAAACTGCAATTGGCATTTCAAAAACAAAACGTAATTTTGTTGTTTTAAAACAGCATCGATCTATGTTTTTATCGTTTTTTCTTTTATCAAAATAAAATTCAAGACTAAAATTTATAATTGCAACTTGCCCTTGGCACGGTATATACGAGTATACATAATGAAAATGAAAACACCAGATCAATTTCAAAATTCTTTAATTAAAGAAAAAACGAAAGATTACAAACTTGATCCATAACTATTGTGTAGGATAAATAAAATAAAATTTCATCTCAAATTCAGTCACAGATTATAGTCCGGTAGCCGACCGTAAGATTACCTATCTCATCGCGGCCATGCAAAAATTGGATGCCAACCGATAGCTTTGCTCCCAACATTTACAAAACTACTGGTCGAACAAGCTTTATCTGGTCGCAATGGTTAGAAAATGCACTTTTTAGGTTGTATTTTCCGCTAAATGTACCTATAATATAATCAATATAAATGTACCTATAATAAATGAAAGGTAAGAGTGTCCTCTACACGATACCAATGGTCGGACAGACTTTTTCTGGCGGTTGCGACGAGTCCAACCATTTTCTTAAACAATTGTATTTTTTTAACCGTGCGTTTTACATTAAGGAAAACTGAGTAAAATCATGTCAAATAGCTAGGAAAGTGGCCTTAGCCAATTTTTTTCATTTTCACCCAAGGATGCACAAAATCCTAATTTTAGAAAAGTGGTCGGACTCTTGGTAACAGCCAAAAAAAAGTTTGTCCAACCATTCGCATCGTGTAGAGGACAGTCTTACCTTTCATTTAATATCCCATTAATAGAAGTTGCTTATATTATAGGTACATTTAGCGAAAAATGCAACCTAAAAAGTGCATTTTCTGACCATTGCGACCAGATAAAGCTTATCCGACCAGTAGTTTTGTAAATGTTGGGAGCATAGCTATCGGTTGGCATCCGATGAGATAGGTAATCCTAAGGTCGGCTCCCGAAATATTATCACAATTTAATAAAAATAACTCATATGTATCAACATTTTCAAAGAATATTTTCGGCCTTGTAGCTAATTGTTAGAGAACCTCTTGAGCGTCTTGTTATTCCTTTGTAGAATCATTTCGGCTGATTGTTAGTTTTTTCATTCGGTCCCAAACGCTTTCCTTTCGGTATCTTTTCACGTTGCACATGACTTCTTTTTCACCAAAATCACAATCAAGCGTTTTTAATTTTGCCAACAGTTTGGGTTTCTTTTATTATTTACGGACATTGTTAAAAATAAAATACCGTAAACAACATTTACACACAAAAACAAACCAAAACTAAAAATATTTTGACATTTCCGCAAATTGACTTGAAGTTAGTTAGAATTCAAAAGTGGTCCCTTACTATGTTGAACATAAATTTTTTCGAGCAACTTACTTAAATTTAAGTATCACATTGAATTTATGTGGAACTTAGCTATGTATAAGATTTATGTTCCGTATCAGCAAATGGGCCTTAATTTCACAAGTGAGTTGTGTCTGATAATTCCACATAAAGTAATGTGAAGTGATGTTTTAAGGTAAATAAATTATCGTAGAATACTTTTAATGTGGTATTTCATGGCATTTGGCTTTAAAAAAAAAGAAAATTAGCTGGAAATAAAAATGTACTTTAATCCAGGGATTAAGTTGAAATTGAACTGTCAAATGAAAAATTGGACTCCAGGGCGGGTTCGCTTCTGTTGGTGATTGCAAGGCGCTCAAATCCGTTAAGCGCCCGTAGTTCTTTCTGCTGTTGCTCCTTTCTATCATGTCGGTTTTGTATCTTTGTCAAGAAGTATTTATATCAGTTTAAAAGTATTCTACGATAGTGTATTTACCTAAAAAATATCACTACCCATATCTTAAATATGAAAAAAAAACTTACATGTGAAATGATAAATATCGCTCCGTATTATACCTAGGCATTTTTACAGGATTTAATGCATCATCGCATGTCGTTTTATATTTTTGTTCGTAAATAAAGTATTGCAAAGTTTTCACTATACATATCTAACTTTTTTAATCATTTTAATAAGCTTTTTTCACTACTCTATTCAGAGCTCTATTCTGAACTAAAAAAGAAAATCGCCTTATATGCCAACTATTAAACTCACAATAGTGGACTCGATACTAATCTTAGAGTTTTCTTTTTTCAGATAGATACCCTCATCTAAATTCATTTTTTTTTAATTAAAATATCAGTTTTCTTTCACCCCTTTATTTGCAACAATGTTGATGAAATTTTACTACTAAAGCCATCCTTAAATAATAACTAAATAGCTATAACTCCAGCCTATATACTTGGTGGTAACACACACAAGTTGCTATTTTTCATACAAAATTATTGAAATAATAACCTGTCTAACACCAAATGGGTTTGAAAATTCAGTTTTGTAGTTTCTTACAGCTGGCCATACACGACAGAGCCAAAGAGACAAGTGGCCCCGCATTTGGATTTTTAGCCAATCTTGAGATCAGCGCTCAGTTACAAACAAACAATAATTATTACATTCAATATAAACCAAACTAAGATTTGTGCCCGAGCGGAGCTGGGCGGGTCGGCTAGTCTATATTAATAAAGCTCTAATCTTGCTTTGTTTGTTTGTTTGTTTGTGAGGGCTAATCTCAGAAACTACATACCTGATTCCAAGACTTTCTTTTGATGGTTGAAAGTTTATAATATGAGGATCATTTTAGGGTTAAAATTTTGTTAAAATTCCGCAATTTAAATATGAAAAACTTTAAAAATGTATTTTTGAAAATTGAATTTATATGAATCTATTTACATTTTGACGGAAAAAAAGAGAACACTCTATGATTCGCAGCGAATCCACTATTGAGAGTTTAATAACCGGCATGACTCTTTCTCTTTCTTAAAAGACAGGAAAGTGGACGAAACATTTGTGTATCTTTAAAGCGGCGTACACACTGTTGAATTGTGTACATCGGTGAACTTTTTTCTTTTTTTACATGAAGTAGATGAATTTAAATTTTCAAGTTTGCTTGAATAATTTCAATAAAAAAATTCACGGCGGGGTAAAAAACAAAAACTAAAACCAAAATAATAAATGTTACTGTTAATGAATCTGTGCCGGATTTCACTTTATAGAATTGAAAGAAAAAATCAGTTCAGCGAGATTTCTCTTCACTCTTCATTTTAAATTTAACATGTCTGCATAACTATTCTTTTACAGGGCTGGTCGAAACATCAAGTTGGACGACCGAATTACATAGTGACTCTTTAGCCGTGTTTTTTACAGCATTTTTATCTCCACTTAAAAAAATACTTAAAAATACAACAAAAATTTGGTATAATTCTGTATTGTTGTTGTATTTAACATGAAAATTTTGTTTAAGCGAAGATAAAAATACACTAAAAAACACGGCGTTTGCCTCTGATTCTTTTTGGTTGAATGAATGTAAAAATTAAGGTGATTTATTTGTATAAGGAAAATAATTTTTATGTTTCGTTTGTATTCTACATGTATTGAAAATGCAAAAAAAAAAATTTTTAAACAACTCTTCAACCCATGTTTTTTTCACGATCGAAAATTTGCCGTTATTTCTTCCGTTAAGAGCAAGGTGTACATTTTGACCCGTGGTTCAGTAATTTTAACTCAACGATTTTGGTGGATTAACTGACGTTCAACTATTGTACAACTCGACTTTATCACATACATATCCACCGAAATCGGAGTTAAAATAGCTGAACCACGGATCAAAATTTGAACCAAGTTTGTACAACTGGCTCTAATGGCCATTTTGTTACAGTTGCTTCTAATTTTAATATGAATTTAAAAGTCTTTGATTTAATAAAGTAAAATCAGCTGATTAGCGCTTTCGATAATAAACAAATGAAACTATGGATTCATGTAGCAAAGCATTGTTAGATAACGACATTCGATGATTTACCAGTTGTAATAATCATTGCTTAAAGATGATAAGCTGTGAACAAACTGACTTTTACTTTCCATTAATGACATTGGTTTTTATATTCGCCAATATTTTCGTCATAAAATAAATGGCAGAGCTTATTGTCATTAAGTATTGTCATTAAGATGAAGTATAAACACAGTGACACGATTTTGCTAATAATATGCCTGTTTGGTAACGTGAAATATTCACCAAGTTTCCCAAACTTAGGTTTTTCTTCTTTCTCTCCTTTTCTTCTTTCACTGTGACAATTAATTTATTCAACATTAGGTGTGTTTTTTTACTTCCCTGAATGGGCTTAGACGAACAAAAAGGCATCGGCGCTTAGCTATGCCGACACAGAAACAAAAATGGAGTTTCCATACACACTATCGATAACAAGTATGAAATTCGTGCCGGTAACACAGTTTTTATCTGGACTTAAGTTAAGTCCCGAAAATTCTCTGGGAATAGCTAAGCCCAAAGGAGCTTGGTTTGTTGTTGCATTTAACATGTAAATCGCCTAGCCCGACGTCGTTATTTTTGTCCAAGCCCATTCGGGCAAGAAAAAAAACACCTATTGTAGATGAAAGATGTAGGCCTACACAATTCAACGTAATGTGGACGCTGCTTTAGGATACACAAATGTTTCGTCCAGTTTTTTATCAACCTATTTAAGAAAGAGAAAGAGTCATGCCGACTCTTTGAATAAAGGAAGCGTTGTATAGTGTACGTGAGTGAGGCAGCAAGATCTCAAAAAATAAAAACAAAAATCGAGGTTCATCTGTCATTTTAAAGGGAAGTGCATTGAGATTTCAAATCAATGAACAAAAACAAGCGAAAAAGTTTATTAAAATAAATAAAAAAGTGAAACAAAATAAGTATAGTGCATACTTGCAGTTACTAACCCAATATAAAGCAATTTGTGGTGGTACGTTAAATCCCGTAAACACGCCTATTATAAGGAGTGTACAAAAATTTCATTTCACAAGTGAGTTGTGTCTGATAATTCCACATAAAGTAATGTGAAGTGATGTTTTTAAGGTAAATAAATTATCGTAGAAAGTAATGTGGTATTTCATGGCATTTGGCTTTAAAAAAAAAGAAAATTAGCTGGAAATAAAAATGTACTTTAATCCAGGGATTAAGTTGAAATTGAACTGTCAAATGAAAAATTGTACTCCAGGGCGGGTTCGCTTTTGTTGGTGATTGCAAGGCGCTCAAATCCGTTAAGCGCCCGTAGTTCTTTCTGCTGTTGCTCCTATCTATCATGTCGGTTTTGTATCTTTGTCAGGAAGTATTTATATCAGTTTAAAAGTATTCTACGATAATGTATTAACCTAAAAAATATCACTACCCATATCTAAAATATGAAAAAAAAACTTACATGTGAAATGAAAAATATCACTCCGTATTATACCTAGGCATTTTTACAGGATTTAAGGCTCTCCCAAACCAACGCGAAACATTCGCCGACGACGCGAAATCATTCACAATAGTAGAACAGTAGTAGCAACAACAAAAAACTGTTTTTGCGAATGATTCGCAATGATTTCGCGTTGGTTTGGGAGAGCCTTTTAATGCATCATCGCATGTCGTTTTATATTTTTGTTCGTAAATAAAGTATTGCAAAGTTTTTACTATACATATCTAACTTTTTTAATCATTTTAATAAGCTTTTTTCACTACTCTATTCAGAACTAAAAAAGAAAATCGCCTTATATGCCAACTATTAAACTCACAATAGTGGACTCGATACTAATCTTAGAGTTTTTTTTTCTTTTTTCGGATAGATACCTACCCTCATCTAAATTCATTTTTTTTTTATTAAAATATCAGTTTTCTTTCACCCCTTTATTTGCAACAATGTTGATAAAATTTTACTACTAAAGCCATCCTTAAATAATAACTAAATAGCTATAACTCCAGCCTATATACTTGGTGGTAACACACACAAGTTGCTATTTTTCATACAAAATTATTGAAATAATAACCTGTCAAACACCAAATGGGTTTGAAAATTCAGTTTTGTAGTTTCTTACAGCTGGCCATACACGACAGAGCCAAAGAGACAAGTGGCCCCGCATTTGGATTTTCAGCCAATCTTGAGATCAGCGCTCAGTAACAAACAAACAATAATTATTACATTCAATATAAACCAAACTAAGATTTGTGCCCGAGCGGAGCTGGGCGGGTCGGCTAGTATATTATATATTATAAAAAAAAACCTTTTACCATAATTAATTGCTAGTAAAAAATTACACACTATTAAATCTACAAAAAAGAACTTTAAAAAATAAATACATAATCTAAGAAAGCATTATAAAACGCGAAAGGCTATAACAATCATTAGCACAGAAACACAAACAAAATACAGAGAAATAATAATATAATGTGAGAAAAAGAAAGGTGCAGTAAGATAAACAGAATTGCATAAATCAAAAAATTGGAACAATAGACTTGAGTGCATGAAAAGTACTGTTTTTTTTGTATTAATAAAATTGGATTGTTTCTTACAGCAAATTTCTTTGTGTCTACATTCAAGGTCATGTGATTGCGATAGCCATAGGGAGCTTCACAACCATCGCAGGGTTCTCTTAGCCTTTTTTGGTAATTTTGAAAAAGAAATTAATAAAAAAAAATATATAAATATTACATATAAACTGCAAATAGAAGAGTGATATAAATATTTGTGCACTAAAATAATAATAATATTTGTATGTTATTCAAGTGCGTTTGTTTCAATTATAAAATTTCAATTTCTATGCAAATAAAATTATTTAAATCCGTCGGGTATCCAGGTTATATCTCATCGAAAACCATAATTAAAAACTTTAATTTTTTTAATTTGAGGCATAATGCGAATAACGCTCCACATTTGTTGAGTTACTTCGTTATTTTTATTATTTTTTAATTAATCAATTTATGTATTACTTTTCCGATAAGTGAAATTAAATTTGATTTTTAGAGCATTTTAATCAGTGGTTTTTTTTTTAGCAACAAAATTATTCCAACTGAACTTCAATTTTATAGCAAAATAATCTCCAAATTATTTTAAAATAACTCAAAATACAAACAAAATGTTTTAATGATATCTTTAACGAATTGTGCTTATTTAACCTCATAGAAGTACCTATGAACTCAATGGATGTCTCACCCACCCGGACCTGCCTTGGTTGGAAAGTATAAATTGGCAACACTTCAATGCTCTGCCTGAAATTACTGGTTGAATTAGTCTCAGAAGTCATTAGAAGTTGATTTAGAACCACAGAAAACATATTAAATAGTTTTGAATTTTGTTCAGTTCTGCACATCTATCAAAATGATTGACCAAACATCAACCAAACATGGGTGGAAGGAAGCATATCCGATTACTGGACTATAAGCCCCATTATCAAATAGAGATAACAGATACCGTTTTTTTTTTAAGCAAAATTGTTCTTTGGGTCTTTAGTTCTCTATCCGAAGAGTTCGATTAAAGGAGCAGATATAAACGCGAACTCTATAAACTCTATTAATTTGTGCATGTAGGTCAAAAAGAAATATTACATTTAGTACTTAAATAATTTCACTTGCATAGTAAGAATCATTATTTCTTAACAAAAACAAAATAGGCCAGGAAAAATGGGTTCCCAGGTTGAAAAAATTAATTCATGAAATATTAAAATTGGAATCGACGCAGAATTGCAACCTCTATAACATATCCAAAGTCCCCCAAAATACCCACATTGGCTTTTTGTGTAGATGCATTTGAAGAGGTGCATACGGGGAGAGCTTGGAGGTCTATCAAACTAAAATATTTGTTTTGGTACAACGTTAACATATGATACATGCTTTAAGGGTAGTTTTTAACATTGAATCTAATGAAATCAAATTGAAAATGATACAACCATCAAACCAAAAGTTATAGTCCCTTTTATGTAATGATGACTTTTTTGTCAGGTACAACAGGTAAAATATTACCGAAAACCCTTTAAAAATAAAGGTATGTTAATGAAACTTGGAATAATTGTTCCATTTATCGTACGAATTTAGAACCAAGACAGTCCCTAAAAATATCCATGGTGAAAGGGTGTTTTTTTAAGGGGGAGGGGCAAGTGTAAAATGTTTACCATAACACCCACGAAAAAACTCTTACACTCATGAGACTCGCCAAAAATATTAAATTTGTCATGGCAAACCAGAATCAAATAAGTCCATACAAATATATCATTCGTATTCGTATAACACATGGAACATTTATACCAAGTTTCATTAACATACCTTTATTTTCAAAGGGTTTTCGTTAATATTTTTCCTGTTGTACCTGAAAAAAAGTCATTATTACATAAAAAGGACTATAACTTTTGTTTTGGTGGTTGTATCATTTTCAATTTGGTTTTATTAGATTCAGCGTTAAAAACAAAACAAATATTTTAGTTTGATAGACCTCCAAATTCCCCCGTCTGCACTTCTTCAAATGCATCTACACAAAAAACCAATGCGGGGATTTTGGGGGACTTTGGATATGTTATAGAGGTTTCAATTCTGCGTCGATTCCGATTTTAATATTTCATGAATTAATTTTTTCAAGGTTCCCGATACGATTTGTGCTATTTTTCCTGGTCTAAAAATATTAAATTAAAAATGTAACAAAAAATGTGAACTTACTTGGCGGGAATAGTTGAAACATACGGCATAAGAACCTTATCTACAAACGATCCAAAACCCAATTTAAAGTTTGATGTTATATTTTTCATTGTCTCCGACAAAGAATCACCAAGCGACGAAAGTCTCTGTTTATCGTCTTCCATGGATTTAGACAAGTCCATAAGATAGTAAAGATCGATCGGATAATCTTTAGCTTGTGAGTAACGGAAATTTAATTTATATGGTTCATCTGTAATAAAAAAACATTATTTATTTTACAAAAAAAAAAAACTAAAAATGAAATAACAAAAACTTACTTATTCTCATTTTAAGATCTACTCTTTGGGGACTTAATTGAACAATAGATCCACTTGCCGCACTATAACTTCCTGAAGAACTGCTAGATCCTTTTGCTGATGATCCATACTCTGATGATTGATACATTGATCCACTTGAACTACGAGAAGATCCAGCTTCATAACTTCCTCCAGATACCATCTGTCCACCTCTACTAATCGAAGCGGTTTTTGTTAGGTCATGTTCAATTGTAAACGTCCTCTCAGAACTAGGATTGTAGGTGAACTCTTCTGGACAGACATCAAAGGGCGGAATGCTGGGCTGAAAGCATCTTGGTTTGTCAGTAAAATTTGCCATCATGCACCAGGCACACCCCCTTGTCTGTATACATTCATGGCACTTTCGTTTATTAACACATGGATTTTGAGTATATTTGTCTGCAATTTGTGCTTCAGCAACGATAAGGACACAGCCGATAAAAACAAAGAGCGCTAATAAGGCTAGTATTCTACTAGTTCGAGTCATTCTTGTGGATTTTAGGATACTTCTGAAAGTATTCTGAAAATTAAAAGAACGCTTTTAGCACTTTACATTTTAAATCAATACATTAAATAAATCGTACAGCAATTCTATGAGTCCTACAAAAAACTTAAATATCCAACAACGAAGAGTCTAAATCAAAGTCTAGTAATTTTTGTCTACTAACATTCTTTCAGTTAAAGCTCAATCAGATGAAGATTTGTTGCCATATTTTTTTGCGACATTTGCACTAAACACTACTGAACAAATCAATTCACAAACTATTTAAGAGACGTTGCTAACTATCGTAAACAAAACCAACAAAATTTGGTCGCAATATCCAGTGGTTATTTTAACTTATTTATCAGATGGAAAAAATGCATGTACATAATTATATATGCACTAAATAATTCTTAAGTATGTATATAATACACTATTCACTTTTCGATCACGCAAAATTCAGAATGACACGCAACTTGTTGGATGACCCTATACAAAGAATTTGTTTTGCTTAAAATTTGAGTTTTTAATCAAATATTGGTCACTAACTCCGTCGGTCTATTTGACTATGCAAACAGGTGTACATCGCGCTAGAGCCTAAACAGACGGGAAGATTTACTTAAACATCGGTACCAAGCATTTTTCTGTGATTCCCTAGACAGACGGTAGCTGCCATACAACGATTTTGGTTCTTTGAGTTTTTCTAAAAGATGGCTCTAACCATTTTGATTACACTTTTTATCTGTATTGTCCGAAAAAAATTGTTATATGTAAAATTATCTTTCAAAATCAACCGGTTCATAATGGAAAAAGGGTTCTACCAACAGTTCATAATTTTTGTTCGTCAAAATTATACAAATTTCCTCATTAGCTATATCATTACCTCTGTTCGTGTACTACCCAAAACAGCCCATTTAAGTCCAAAGTTCTGTCAGTATCATTTTTTTTATATGAACTTTAATAGAACTTTGGACTAAAATGGGTAGAAATTGGCTGTTTTGGGTAGTACGCGAACAGACCTATTATTATATTCACCACTACTACACATTTTCAATGCGTATCCACCTTTTAGTCCCTGAAATTCAATTGTGCTTTTCTGTGAATCATCAACAAAACATCATAAACTATAAACATTTATATTCTGTGACGTATTCGTTATAGTTAATAAGTAAATTTAAATTGCTAAAGATCAAACTGGTTGTACTCATCAATTATACAATTTAAAATATTGGTAGGTAGGTACGAGAATTAGAAAATTTGTCATGAAAATCAAACAAAGATGATAAAAAATTATTCACAGAAATCATCAAAAATTCTTCGGAAATATATTTGTCATGATCACCACCTTCACGTTTATGTCAACAAACGTGAATGTTCGTATATCTTTGTGTGAACTCCACCAATACTACATTCAATAAGATATATTTCAGCATAACACATCTTTAGACTCCATATTACTCCAATTACTAACTCTTAAATATTATCAACAACAAAAATAATAACCAACAAACCTAATTCCCAGATGTTAAATATGAAGAACCACGAAAACGCAAATCAATTATGTAAAAAGGCAATAAGATTTCAAACTTATCCAAAACGAATAGAAGACGATGATGTCAGCGACCGAGCTAGCGACATCCAAGGTAAACAAAGGCTGTATGTGCACTATTTTTCTTTAACTTAAAAATTTCAACGCCTTATCCTTATCCTGTCCAAAACGAATTATGAAGTCATTTGTTTGCGGGATTTTAAAAAAATAGATAAGAGAACTGTTTGAGGTTCTGTGGTAAAACTTCAAGTTGTACTTTCCTGCTTAAAAAATTAGCCACAAATGAAACAAATCCATTCAGTGTACGGTTGAGAATGGCACTGAATACTGAAAGTGAAATCAGAAAAAATCAGAGTGACTCATCGACAGATAGGTACGTAAATATCAATCTGAGGAAACACCAAGAAAATCAAAATACACATACCTACGAGTGTTGAGCTTCGAGGTGAGGGAAATAAGTTGGAGTCAGACGCTATGTAAGCGAATGACGGAAGCTGAAGGCGCGAGGAGCTTGTACTGCAGACAGACATAAAGACACTGCTGCCACTGACGAGCTCTAATGAGCTGAATTGGGAAAAGGCGAGGCGATCCCAGGAAGTCGATGCTGATGGAATATTGATTCGTCAAAGCTAGTGCATCATATAGAATATATATGATTGCATTACAATACAAAAAGAATCATTGATAGATAACTTACGTAGGTAGGTAGAAATAGAATTTAGAACCACCTTCAGAGAAAAGAAATTAACTTATTGCGTGGGCAGAATGAAATGTTCTTAGTAGTTAAGATATAGGCTTCTGATTTTCACTTTTGACCATCACTGCACTTGAAAAAAGTTTAATTATCAAAGTTTATTTATAGAAATTACTTATCGCATCAAGAAGTAAAACTCATAAATTCTGTCGATGAATCAAAAGAAAAAAAGAAAATAACATAAAGGGGAGTCGCCAGCTAGTTAGGGCTATCTTCGAATCACAATAAAATACTTAAAAGTGAAGAAAATCAAACAATTTTAACTATTTATTTAAATTTATCACTTACATTATATTGTTGAAGATAAAGAAAATATATGTGCAGAATATTTATTGAGTTTTATGTGGTTTTTATTTCCATCAGGGAGGAAATAAACTAAAAAATATATATATTCTACTATCGCACTACTGTCGTCCGATCGTCACCGAATGTCGAAGAGTTTTGAGACTGAGCGAAAAAAATGGATTTATTTTAATGGCAGCTGTTTTCCATTCGATTTCGAATATTTATTTCCAGTGAAGTGCGAAAACATTCTGTAAGTGGGAGTGAGATAGATGGATGATGTGCAAATACAATCTCCTTTTGTTTCAGATTTTGTTCGAAATTATGACGAACTAGGCGAAAATGGGTGAAAGAGTTTAAGCCTGATTCACAATGCGACGGGAAAACGAGACGAGAGCGTGACGTGATTCGCTGTCATCTTTTTCTAGTTATAAAATCGTTTCCCAATTCACAATGCGACGAGATTCTTTACAACGAAAACTCTTTTGTTAAAAATAAAAAATAATAAAAATTATCCAAAAAAGCTTTAAAGACAACAGATTAGAAATTACTTGATCTTTTAATTTCAAGTTATCGTATTTTTTCTTTAAAAAAATACTTCCATTATGTAAATAACTACTTGTCAAAAAAATAAAATCGTCGTCTCGTCGCGTCTTTTTTTTTTCAATTTTTCAAATTCTTGGTGCCCTATTACACGACGACTTTAGAGTCATGACTTTTTTCGAAATTAAATGAGCACGAAGGTGAGATCAGATGTTTTTTCTCGTTCGCACTCATTGACTTTCGAAAAAAAAGTCATGACTCTTAAGTCGTCGTGTAATAGGGCACTTGGCATGACGTGATGACGAGAAACGCTTCATTGTGTATATCCTCATAGTGCTTGATTATACGTGAAGAACGAAAGTGTTCAGATGTGAAGAAAATTATTCTGCACATTTTGATCTCCTCTTTGTGTTTTGTGTTTTCGTATTTTCATAATGAAAGACACGATTTGATTGGTTGAATTGGATAGGAGAAGCAGCAGAAAATGATTGAATTTCTTCACGTTTGATCAGGGACATATACTTTCATTGTTTGAAATTCGTTTGACAACAACGACGGGATCTCGTCACGCTTTCGTCTCGTTTCCTCGTCGCATTGTGAATCAGGCTTTATGTGCCCTATTACACGACGACTTTAGAGTCATGACTTTTTTCGAAATTAAATGAGTGTGAAGGTGAGATCAGATGTTTTTTCTCGTTCGCACTCATGGAGTGCGTTACACTTTTTTCTAAGGATCCTCCTACACTGCAACCCGACTTCCCACCTACGGCCATACTAGCTGTGTTTTATTTTCCTAGATAGAGGACTATACTGCCGTGTTAAGAAGAAAAAACGTAACTGACATTTTGTCTGTTTTGAGTTAGAGCCAATTTTGAGGAGGTAAAAGAAACACACGACGTTCAGTTGAAGACTAACTTTATTGTTACATAACTTATACTAATTAGGTACATGCTTACATACTAGATATTATGATAAGAGATAAGAGAATAATGATAAGAGAATAGTGATCGATGATGAGAGATGACAATATGAAAACCTACAGTGTTGTTACAAAGTATTGTACCACATACATATATATCACTCCCCCAAACTTAATTAAAACTTTGAATAAAGAAGAAACTCATAGATATTATAATACTAATTCATGTAATATTAAATTTATATAATACAAGATTCATAATGTAATATAAAATTCAAAAAACAACATTGTATAATATCATAATTTACATAACTATTCAAATATATTTATTAATAGTTTTATTTTTAATTATTCAGAAAATAGTAGGTAATAATTACAAAATTAATTATGAACCTACTTAAATAGCTCTTAAACATATTTTGTTTTGTATATATGTATATATTACTGTACTGAATTCAAAAAGTTAATTATTAAATGTCATTAATTTATGTTCATTTACAATTCACTCACAATTGGTTTTAATCTTGCCGATCTTCTCGGTACTTCAGATAGAGAAATTGATCTTCTTTTCCTACGTGGAACATTAAATCTAACCCGTCTTTTTCCTTTAATATTTGACGGTGCAAAAGATAAATCTTTAAATTTACATAATTTTAGTTGAGATATATGAGCCATTTTATGATTTCCATCAATATTTACTGAATATACAACTCTTTTCTTAACTATGATTCCAGGAATCCAAGTATACAAATTATTATGTTTCATTTTATACAAAACTTTTTCACCTACTGATAATGATTTTAAAAAATGTTGGTTTATGTATAATGGTGGAACCTTGGGATTTTTAGTTTTGACTGGCTCGAGATTTGAATTTTTACTCAAATTGCTAAACTGACGGACTTTTGGGTTAACATCATCAAGAAGTGTCCTGGGTTGGACTTTAAATATTAGTTCATTCGGACAAAGCATAGTTGTAGTTGATGGCGTAGAACGATATTTTAAAAGAAAATTGAAAATAAGCCGTTCCATTGGAATATTCTCATAATTAGGGTCCATTACAAGTTTTTTAAGAGAATTTTTCACCGTTTGAACTCCCCTTTCTGCTGCTCCATTTGACTGCGGATGATATGGTGGACTTTTCAAACACTTTATATTGTTATTTTTACAAAAAACTTCAAACGCCTCCGAATTAAAGGGTGGACCGTTGTCTGACACCAAACTTGAAGGTAATCCAAAATATGTAAAAATAGGCCTTAAAATTGAAATCAAACTTTCAACATTCGTATTTTTCATCAACTTAACATCAATCCATTTGGTACAACTGTCAACTACAATTAAATAGGTGCAACCTCTCAAATAAAAAAAATCTAAATGGATACGCTCAAAAAATACTTTTGCTTCTGGCCAAGATACATGTTCGTTTGATACAGGTTTGTTATGGCACAAATTACACGATCTGCACTCTAAAACAAATGATTCGATGTCAGAATCGATCCCTGGCCACCAAAAATATTTCCTCGCCAATATTTTCATACGCACAACTCCTACATGCGACTCATGAAGAAGATCTAAAATTGACTTCTGCACAGCATCCGGAACAACCAAACGCTCACCATAAAACAAACAGCCTTCCTCTTCAGACAACAACACCCGCTTATAAAAATATTTCTTTAAATCGTCAGACACACTGCTTGGCCAACCTGACTGTACCATGTTTAAAACGCTTTTGATCTTCCAATCCTTCTTTGATTCTTTGGCTATGTCTGAAAATTTTACATTGAGATAATGATTGCATTGAACTGATCTTATACTATCTTCTTCTACTCCAGTAGGATAAGATAAAGGAAGTCGCGAAAGACCATCGGCATTCGACATTTGAGTACCCTTTTTATAAACAATCTTATAATCATACATACTCAAAATCACTGCCCAACGATTTAGTCTAGCTGCTGCCACTGCTGGCGTCGACTTGTTTGGATTGAAGATCTCCCTTAATGGCTGGTGATCTGAGTATATGGTGAAATGTTTGCCATAAATATATTTGTGAAACTTCTTCACAGTAAAAATAATCGCCAAAGCTTCCCGATGGAGCTGCGAGTAGTTTTGTTCTGCAGTGCTCAAAGTGCTTGACGCGAACAATACCGGTCTTTCAACCCCATTAATAATATGTGACAAAATTCCACCCACACCGTATGGACTCGCATCACAGTGTAAAACAATTTCTTTGTTATATTACGTTTTCATTAGAGCCAAAATGAGGTAATTTCGCAAATTATGAAAAAAGTGTTTTCATCTAATTACCTCATTTCGTTTGACAGCCCTGTGTTTTTACTTCATCGTCGAATGTCACTTTGACTGATTAAAAGTTTTCAAGAAAAAAAAGTATTAGTTAAAATGGAAAACGATGCCGGAAAATCTGTTGATTTTTTGCTTACGAAAATGGTCTACCCAGTTACAGAATCATCCAAGGCAAATATCATGCTTTCGTTCAATAAAAAATCGTTCATATTGACTCAAGAACCGAAAGGATGTGTTTTTTATTCAAGACATCGCCATTTACGGTGAAATCAGACGTATAAGAGCCAAGAACCTGTTCATTAGTACTAACTATGAAAATGATCTACCAGCCTTCCGTGAAATTGAAAATCGTTGAAAATGGCCAAGAGACCAGCAGTATATGGATCCAACCAGATATACGCAATTTGCGGCGATATCAGACGCATCGGAGAATCCAAGAATTGTTTCTACGACACCGTTTATGACCTTTCTTTTATATTTTTAACAAAATAAACATTGGACAGTCAAATTTTCATATATAAGTTCTTTTATTTAAGTTTGTTACACTGCTCAATTGTGTAAGCCCAAAAAGTTGAAGTTGCAAATCTTTCGATAAATAATGCACTCTCCAACCAAAGATGACGATGATGTAGGAATTTGGATCTCTGCTAGCATGTATGTATTCAACCAAGGCCAAGCTTGAATATCCTTTTGGCAATGGGGAATCGGCTTTTTTCAAACAAAAGTTATCCAACAGCTTCACTGGAAAATTATCCTGTTTCACGTTCGGTATCATCAATTTGGTGTTCCTTTAAATTTTTTAGGATACATATCGATAGAAAATTATCAATTTAAAGATAAAGTATAAAGATTTACCTGATTTAATTTTGTTTTCTCCGTAAATTTAATTCTTCTAAGCAAAATTTCATTAATTGTTGATTTTTTATATTTCGAATTTGACATTTCCATCAGAAACTTTAAGACCGATTCACAATAGCATTTTAAAAAGATGTGTTCGATTTGTTTTTACCTAATTTCAAATCTAATTTCGTGCAAATTTGGTTGAAATTATCTCATTTCGAGATGTGAATTTGTATGGGAAATGAGGTAATTTCGAACGTAATTTGGAAATTTTCAACGAAATTATCTCATTTGCTCTAATGAAAACGCAGTATTAGGGTCGTAATGATAAAGAAGGTTATCATTTAAAATTAAGTCTTTACTTTTCTTAAAAGCAGCTTCACAATCATCAGACCATACGAAACGTACATTTTTCTTAGTTAAGAAATACAAATCCTTCAACTCCGATGACAAATTTGGTATGAAACGTGCGTAATAATTTAAAATTCCTAAAAAGGATTTGAGCTGAGTAACATTTTCCGGCCTCGGAGCATCTCGAATAGCTTCCAGCTTTTTCGGACTAGGTTTAATACCCTCTCCATTCACTACATGGCCTAAATATAAAATTTCTTTTTGGAAAAACTGACATTTTTCATATTTGACCCTAACATTAAACTTATTCAACCTTTCTAAAACCTGTACTAAATTCTTTTTGCATTCCTCTACATCCGAACCTCCGATGATAATATCGTCAATATAACACTTGACCTTGGGAATATCTTTTAAAATTTCATCCATAATCGATTGAAATGCGGCAGGAGCTGACTTTAAACCTAAAATTAAACGCCGAAATCTGAAAAGACCAAGATGGGTATTAATGGTGAGGAACTCTTGACAATTTTCCTCAACCTCGACTTGCTGATAAGCTCCTTCTAAATCTAGGACGCAAAAACACGATGAACCGTGCAAACTGGCAAAAATGTCTTCAGAAAGTGGCATTGGAGAATGATCTGTGCGAACCCATGGATTAATGGTCATTTTGCAATCAACACAGAGCCGAATATCGCCATTCGGTTTCACCACAACCACTACCGGAGAAGCCCAATCGCTATAACGCACTGGATATATTATACCCTCGGTCACCATTTTCTTAATTTCATTTTCCACCTTGTCTCTAACACCGAAAGGAACTGTGTATGGTTTAAAAAACACGGGAACACTATTTTGCTTCAAAAGGATTTTGGCTTTAAAATGTCGAACGCAATCTTTTTTGTCACCATGAAACACGTGCTTATAGCATTCCACTAATTCAGAAACATTACCTGAACCCTTTAAACTATCACACCTACTATCACTAGCCAACGCACTTCTCCAATCAGGTAGCAACTTATCCAACCATGTTCTTCCAAGCAGCGGAGCAAACACCTTTGGACCCTCGACTATGACCAACTCCAGACTAAACGACTCACTTTCACTTGTCAAACTTACTAACGCGTCGATAGAACCCACAATCTTTACTTTGTCTCCAGAGATAACATTTAAAGACCGATTACTTTTATATATTTCAACGTTTGGATATAAAGAATTAAATGTGCTTATATGCATCACCGAAGTACAAGCCCCTGAATCCAGTTCCATCCTTATACATTTACCATTACAAATTAAATTAAAAAATAAGGGATTATTTTCCATTTGCAAATTGTTAATATAACCTAAATCATTTGGCTCATATTTTTCGTTTTCAGAATGCTTATTAATACAACTAACTCTATTACCTCTGCTTCCGTTATAACTGTTCTTCGTTCTCGTTCTACTTTTCGATCTGCCTCTGCTGTTGTTACTGTTGTTTTTCAGAAAACAGTACTTTTGCACATGGCCCCACTTTTTGCAAAAATAGCACTGTACATCTGCCAAATTTGACCATCTTGACCTCGACACATGCCTCCCTTCTTGACTTTGTTTTCTCGAACTCTCCTGACTCTTTGAACGACTTGGTGCTCCCTCATTCGAATACTTAGCTTTCATCGAATTTAAAGCCCCCGATGCTGTTGTACCACTCATATGAACCATTTCCAGTTCAATCATCTCCATATTCAAGGCAGATTCACACGCCTTCTCAAACGTTAAATCACCACTGTCGATAAGTTTAGACTGAATCTTTTTATTCTTTATGCCCATAAGCAATCTGTCCTTGAGAGCATCTTCAAGGAACTCTCCATATTTGCAGTTATCTGCCAACTGCTTGATCGCCACAATATAATCAGATAGATTTTCATCCATCTCCTGATTGCGGTTCAAAAACTTAAAACGCTCTGCCGTCGTATTTCGTTTGGGTTGGAAATGTGCTTTAAGCTTAGTTACCAATTCCTCATACTTCAATTCATCTGGACTTTTTGGCGCAACCAACGTCTTGGAGATACTATATAAATCTCCACCTCCAACTCCAATCAAAAAAGAAACCTTGTCTTCATCCGCCGTGATTTTGTTGAGCTTCAACAAATGGTTTAACCACTCAATATAACTATTGAAGTTATCACCTGCATTGAAATATTCAATGCGTCCAATAAAAGTTGACATTTTATTACTGCCGCTACTTATAATTTTGGGTTTAATTTTATTGTCTTTTACTTCGGTTTCGTCCATAAAATACCGCAAATTTGATTGCCTTCAGAAAAAAAATTACTTCCAGTTATCCTCGTCGCCAATTTGATATATGAATGCGCCAAATAAGAGGAGGTAAAAGAAACACACGACGTTCAGTTGAAGACTAACTTTATTGTTACATAACTTATACTAATTAGGTACATGCTTACATACTAGATATTATGATAAGAGATAAGAGAATAATGATAAGAGAATAGTGATCGATGATGAGAGATGACAATATGAAAACCTACAGTATTGTTACAAAGTATTGTACCACATACATATATATCAGTAGGGTTATTATTTTATTGTTTAATAATAAAATCACTATCTTGCCTTTTAAGTGGTTAAAAACGCTTACGAAATATGACGTATGTACAAAAAACCATACTTTTTTAATATAAATTGACGTATCTGCATGCCTTTTTAAGATAAATTGACGTATCTGCATTTTTCATAAGAAAAATAAACGTAACTACCAAACAAATATTCGTGGATCGGGAAAGGAAAATTATTTACTTGCAGATACGGCAGATAGTCTTAACGTGAAAATTATTTAACTAGACTTCTATTAAATATAAACAAATAAATTTTGGATCAAAAATTAATAATTTGATTACTTATCATTTCCTTAAAGTATGAAATAAATTCATCCAGAAATAAAAAAGTTACATACATAAACAGAAAAACGCATTTATCTCGAAATGTCAAAAATACACTTACGTTTTTTCTTCTTAACACGGCAGTATAACCACCGTAATGCAATGCAATTTGAGTGGTAATGAACTTAAGGTGGTAGTTAATAATGCCAGCCAGAGCCACCCTTGAGGTTAAACTAGACACTGTAGAAGGGGGTACTTATTTATAAAAGTGGTTGTACAAAGCGAATTAAAGGAAATCATCCCAAGGGGCACAGATTTGAATTTTGCAACAAGAAATTCAAAAATCTGGATTCACAAGAATAACTCGGAAGTTTTTGTAGAGTTGTTGAATGCTCTCATTGTATTTTAAATTATTTGAGTTCCAACTTTGTTATATTCAGGTCACTGTTCTTATTTAGTGGGACTAAAAATAAATAGGCATGGCTTAATAGTAACTGAGTAGTTATCCATTGTGTTTCAATGTAACCTAATTTTAACTAGCCGTTCTCAAAAACAAAATCGAAACTGTTTTGCGACTTTGATCTTTTGCTACTTCAAAGTAGCTCTAAAAGTGTCTAATCATTATGATTCAGTAAAACTAATATACAACACTTTTGTAACAAAGTGAAAAAGTGACAGAAATATTAAATAAAATCCTAAATGCAACTACATTGTAACTTGCTGTCAGATTCTTCAAAAATAACTACCATATATTAGGGTGTCTATTTCCCAACATATTTTTTTAATGACAGACATCTCCTTAGTAAAATATGAATGTCATAAAAAAATATTTTACCAAAAAATTGTGTCCGATTTGTCAATAACCCTTACAAATTTATATTTGTATAGGTATTGCTGTTTTCACATTTTATTTTTGTAATTACTGCAGCTACTCATTTTTTTTGTTTCTATTTGTTCTTTAATGCTATGTTCCCACCAAAATGAAATCCGAGATTTCGGTTGAAAACTTTTGATATTTCAAGTTAATGGAGCAAGATTTCATGGAAATTTCAACGAAATCTCAATGAAAACTCTAGATTTCAACGAAATCTTAATGAAATCCCGCTCCACCAAGTCAAGAACTCGAAATTTTTCAGCTGAAATCTCAGATTTCGTTTTGGTGGGAACATAGTATAATCCTTTAAAAGCCCCCACTCAAAAAATTATAAACAATAATTTTATATAAAATATTATGGGTATTCATGCAACAGCGTAAACTCGTCGTTATCGTTGTAAAGTTTAAAACTTCGTAATTCTGACACAATTTGTATGGAAAATTTGACAAATTTACAAAGTTTAAAACTTTACAACGATTACGATGAGCTTACGCTTTTGCATGAATACCCTTATTATGACTTTTAACTATTTAATTAATAATATTATGACTTTTAATTCAATGATGAGAAATAATTTGTTTGGTCAAATTTTTTTTGGTCACTAAATTTTATTTAACCTTTAATACATTATTTTGGAAAATTGATGACACCCTAATGTAGGTTCATGTTAAAAAATATTTGTTTGTTTGGCTTGAAAACAAAATGACAGAAACAAACCTAAATGCAACAAGAAATACATGCAGACGGTCACAAAACTGTTTTCGATTTCTGGAGTTATTGAAGGACTTGTATGCAACTCTAGTATGACAAGTGTCTGTCACTTTCGTTGTTATTGAACAGTCACTGAGGGAAAGCATGTTGTTTCAAAGGAGGTGCGTTCTTTTTCTTTATTAAATCGAACTTTTGTTAACGTTCATCGTTCATTTATTCCAAAATTTTATTGTTTTTTTTTTATTGGATTCGGAATTTATTTGGAATTTTTATTTATGTATGTAGTTATTTTCAATTTAGTATTTTCTATTGTCGATTTTCATTTTTGATATTTTTTATTAAAATTTATATTTTTATCCATAAATAGTCCGACTTGGACAAATGTTATTATAATGGGAATTTTGCCCCTCCTTAAATGAAAAAGAGAGGTATTAGTAGGCTTAATGATTCAATTTCTTACAAAAATATTGATAAGGGGAATTTGATTTGTTAATTATATGAATATTTAAGTACTATAATTGTATGAATATTTGAGTACTTAACTTTTTCTTCCTATCGAATTCTTCCTCTGCTTCCTTTCGCCATCACTATTGCTTCTTTTGAATTGTAGCCATTGTCCGAGCACAATCTCTTCTCCTTGGATGATGCTATTAGGTTAGGTTAGGTAAATGGGCTGACAGTTGGTTTTGTTACCGTCACACTTAGATCAATGTAGATCCATTGTGGTACCCTAGGGGTTGTGAACCCTATGAAAAGAAACCTATGATACATCCCATGTTAATTCAAGCCCGTTAAGGGTATTGAAGAGTTTCAGCAGGCTATAGCCTGAAAAGTCGGTGAGTATTTCTTGGTCGTTGGAGGAGTGTCCGTTGGTACATAACCACCAGGCTGAGAAATGTCTGTCGTTATATAATCACCTGGCTGAGAAGAAAAACGCTTTTCAAAGGCGTGATCCTTCCTTTGCCCCCACTTGAGGAATCATCCCTCTATCAGGCCCGTAGGAGCAGTGGCTCCATGCAACGTCTGGTAGATGGGTATGATAGGTCAGTGGTTGGTTTATGTGTCAGTTCGATGGATGTCTGTCGTTTTATAATCACCTGGCTGAGAAGAAAAACGCCTTTAAAAGGCGTGATCCTTCCTTTGCCCCCACTTGAGAACTCATCCCTCTATCAGGCCCGTAGGAGCAGTGGCTCCATTCAACGTCTGGTAGATGGGCTTGATAGGTCAGTGGTTGGTTTATGTAAACGTACGATGAAGAAATGTCTGTCGTCACATTATCACCTGGCTGAGAAGAAAGCACCTTTAATGGCGTGATCCTTCCTTTGCCCCCACTTGAGGAATCATCCCTCTATCAGGCCCGTAGGAGCAGTGGCTCCATGCAACGTCTGGTAGATGGGTATGATAGGTCAGTGGTTGGTTTACGCATCCGTTCGTTGAAGAAATGTCTGTCGTTTTATAATCACCTGGCTTAGAAGAAAAACGCCTTTAAAAGGCGTGATCCTTCCTTTGCCCCCACTTGAGAACTCATCCCTCTATCAGGCCCGTAGGAGCAGTGGCTCCATTCAACGTCTGGTAGAGAGTTATGATAGGTCAGTGGTTGGTATATGTATCCGTTCGTTAACTGTCATTATATAATCACCTGGCTGAGAAGATAACGCTTTTCAAAAGCGTGATGCTTCTTTTGCCCCCACTTGAGAACTCATCCCTCTATCAGGCCCGTAGGAGCAGTGGCTCCATTCAACGTCTGGTAGATGGGCATGATAGGTCAGTGGTTGGTTTATAAACGTTCGATGAAGAAATGTCTGTCGTCACATAATCACCTGGCTGAGAAGAAAACACCCTTTCATGGTGTGATCCTTCCTTTGCCCTCACTTGAGGAATCATCCTTCTATCAGGCCCGTAGGAGCAGTAGCTCCATTCAACGTCTGGTAGAGAGGTATGATAGGTCAGTGGTTGGTATATGTATCCGTTCGTTAACTGTCATTATATAATCACCTGGCTGAGAAGATAACGCTTTTCAAAAGCGTGATGCTTCTTTTGCCCCCACTTGAGAACTCATCCCTCTATCAGGCCCGTAGGAGCAGTGGCTCCATTCAACGTCTGGTAGATGGGCATGATAGGTTAGTGGTTGGTTTATAACCGTTCGATGAAGAAATGTCTGTCGTCACATAATCACCTGGCTGAGAAGAAAACACCCTTTCATGGTGTGATCCTTCCTTTGCCCTCACTTGAGGAATCATCCTTCTATCAGGCCCGTAGGAGCAGTGGCTCCATTCAACGTCTGGTAGAGAGGTATGATAGGTCAGTGGTTGGTATATGTATCCGTTCGTTAACTGTCATTATATAATCACCTGGCTGAGAAGATAACGCTTTTCAAAAGCGTGATGCTTCTTTTGCCCCCACTTGAGAAATCATCCCTATATCAGGCCCGTAGGAGCAGTGGCTCCATGCAACGTCTGATAGATGGGTATGATAGGTCGGTGGTTGGTTTACGTTATCGTTCGTTGAAGAAATGTTTTGTACGCCTATTGACTGTGGTTGGATAAGTTACCAATCTCATGGTCGTGTGGTTGATAGAACGTACGGATTTTCATTTTCAAGCCATTTGGTAGCATTAATAAATTTCAATATGTTTTTGCTTGTAATGTCCGAGAGTTCTTCCAAGTCATTGAAGAAGTATCTCCCTAGGTGTTTGTTTCTGAGATGATAAAGCGCAGGGCAGTGACACAGGTAGTGAGGAGTATCCTCATGAATCTCTATGTCACCACATCCCCTGCATAAATCGTCTAAACAGAGTTTCATCTTTTTCTTGTGGTATCCTAGGTGGTTGTGACCGGTGATGATACTCACGAAAAGAGATAAAGACTTTTTATTCAGTTGGATGATGGTGTCGGTCTTTTGTTTGTTGAAACTAGGCCATAATTTTCTGGTTGTAACACAGGTATCGAGCGATCTCCAACGCTTATTTGTCGCAGCTAGAGTTCTACTCTCGATTAACTGTTTAAGATTACAGGGTGGAACCTGAACTGTAGTTATTGCCTGATCAGGATCAAGAGTCGATCCGATTCTTGCCAACTCGTCAGCGCTTTCGTTACCTGGGACACCACTGTGACCAGGAACCCAGCAGAGCCTTATATTGTGCCGTGTACCAAAAACCCTTAGCTCTTCGCGACAGCAAGTAACAAGCTTCGATTTGATTTCAATGGCAGAAATCGCTTTTATTGCCGCTTGGCTATCAATGAAAAAGGTGATATCAGCTTGTGGTATTGCCATCATTGAGACTTGTCTAGCAGCTTTTGTCACTGCCAGGACCTCAGCTTGGAAGACACTGCTGTAATCAGGAAGTCTGAATGAGCTGGATAATCCGAGGGTTTCTGAGTAGAACCCTGCACCAACACCTGTATCCATCTTGGAACCGTCGGTGTATATAGCTATCATCGAATCGCCGGTTGACGGCTCGTTTATTTGCCATTCCACTCTACTAGGAAAGGCTGTCGTGAACGGCTTGTTGAAGTCTAAATGGGGTGTTATGTAGTCAGTGCACACCATATTACCCGAGTATTTCTGTAGAATCTGCGCGTGACCTGTAGCACTCTGTTCCCAAGGGGCACGCTATGTTATTGGGAAGTTGTGGTGACTTCTCAGTAACATAGTGAGGATTACATTTGGGCAAAAAAACTAGTCACAGGAACATCACTATAACAGAAAAAGCGCAGAAAGCGGTTGTGTTGTGTAACTTAATTCAAGTTACTATGCAGTTGTACGTAACACTTGTGTAATCAATGTAAATCGATTTAAAGCGGTTGCTTCAAACTGAATTGCAACACTTTTGAGAGGTTACAGTCAAGTCATTGCTGTCTTAATTGTAACGATGAACAAGTTGTAGTGGAGTTTGTCAAGGCTGAACTGAATCCTATCAAAAAGTTATTAAAAAGTTTTTCGTTACTTTATTTTAAGTTGATTGGCATACATACCAAGTTTCATTCAGTTTCAAAATTGTATTTCCTATTTCGTATAAAACGAAAAACAAAGTCAAACATTTGAGACGCGATAACTGGTTTTTGGCTCTTTTATTAATTAATGAAAACAGATTATATTAGATAATTAATTTTCAAGGTTCTACGTATTTAATTTTCGTAACGCTTACAGTTGAATCATTTAATTTTCTATGCTACCACCTTCAAAACCTGCGCGCTCAGATAATAAATTACATTTAAAGTGTTTTGTTAAATATTCAGTGCCCTTTTATTTTTTTTTTTTATGATTTTTTTTGTAAAGATTATTAAATATTAACACTAAATTGATTTATTTTATCCATTTATACAGTTTAACATCAAGGTTTCAATATATCAAATTAAAAACAAAGGATTTAAATCTTTTTTCTTTTTTGGGATGGCAAAAAAATTATTTTTTTTTATAACCCAATAGCAACTAACTGAGACGCTTAAAAAATTTTTTTTGAAACGTCAATGAACAAAGCATACATGGTGCGTTCTTTTTCCGTAGAAATGTTAATTAGAAATTCTAATTAGTCTAACAAAGAACTTTAAATCTATTTTTAGAATTACTGAAGGAAAGCTTATGTTTGCATCAGAATGTATAGGGTATGACATTGTTAGCACATGAAAAATTCATAAAATCTACAAATTAAATTTCTCTTGACTATTTTTGTACAAAATCAAGTCATTAAGCAAAATATACCTATCCCTTTTTTCATTTTATATGATGGGTACATACAAATTCCATTATAAATATTTGACCAAGTCGAGCTATTTACGGATCGCAGAATATAAATTATAATCAAAAAATATCTTAGATCAATTTCAAAAACCGAAAGCGACAACAGAATATATTAAATTTAAAAAGTATTACACAAATAAAAATAGTTCCAAATACAAAATACCAGATTTTGGAATAAATGAACGATGTAAGTTAAATAAAGTTAGCTTTAAAGAAGAAATGGAACGCACTCCCTCTGAAAAATACGTGCATCCTCTCAGTAACGGATCAGTAACTACAATAAAACAATCAAGCAGTTGTCAATTGTCATACCAGAGTTGCATCCAAGCCCTTCAATAACACCGGAAATCGAAAACAATTTTGTGACCGTATGTGTACATTTATTGTTACAATTAGGTTTTCTGCCATTTTGATTTCGACATGCTTCCACAATCTATTATCCATAAATTGGAAACAGTTTCGTAACCGTTTGTATGTACTTCTTGTTACAATTAGGTTTGTTTTTGTTTTCAATGTGATTGCGCCACGATAAACAGAAACAAGGTAAAGTCTTTATCTCTTGAAAACAACTCGTTTGATTATTTAATTTCTAATCATAGTTTCTCTTAAAAATGAAAATAATAATGAAAGATGGTAAAAGATGATTAATACGTCACGAGAACAAAATAGGGGCTGTATCTAATGAGTAGACTACCTTGTTTCTGTTTATCGTGGGGCAATTGCAATGAAAACAAAATGGCAAAAACAAACCTAATTGTAACAAGAAGTACATACAAACGGTTACAAAATTGTTTTCGATGTATGAATTTTATATTCCTTTAGAAATCGAATACAGTTATGTGACCGGCTGTGTCTACTTCTTGGTACATTTAGGTTTTGTTGCCATTTTGTTTGCGATTTACTAGGGTTAAAGATATATTTTATTTTTTTTGTGTGTTTGCACTTATTTAGGTTTCATTTGGTCGAGTTGAGATACAATAAGTGTTTTTTTTTTTTTAAGTTAATATTATAAAATTAATTCCAAAAGTATATATACTCGTATGTATTGGAAATTAAACAAAATAACCAAGAAATCTCATTATTTGTTGAAACCAAACTAAAAATTAATTTTTACATGTGTATACCTATACATATGTACATTATGATTAACGAATCTGAAGAACAAAGTAAAGTTGCAATGTAGTTGCATTTAGGTTTTTTTAATTTTTATGTCACTTTAAAATCGTAAAGTAGTAGTTGAATGGATTTTTCACTTTGTCACAAAAGTGTTGTACATAAGTTTTATGAATCATAATTAATTAGACATTTTAGAGTAACTTTGAAGTTGCAAAAGTTCAAAGACGCAAAACAGTTTCTCTTCTGTTTTTGAAAAACGAATAATTTTAATTAGGTTACAATGGAACACATGGATAACTACCCAGTTACTATTAAACCACGCCTATTCGTTTTTAGTCTCACTTCATAAAAGCCGTGACTTAAGTATTACAGACTTGGAACTCAAATAATTTAAAATAAAATGAGACCATTTAATAACTTCACACACACTTCAAGAAAACTAAGATGTTATAAGAACACTTCGGAGCTACCCTTGTGAAACCAAATATTGGATTTTCTTGTTGCAAAATTCAAATCTGTGCCCCTTGGGTTTCCAGCTGCTAGTTTGGCTAAGCCGAAGTGCGCTCTTGGCTGCTGATTCATGTATATATAGATCTAGGGGTTTTAAGTTGAGTATAGCTTCCAGACCCGCTGTCGGGGTGGACCTCATTGCCCCAGTGATACCAATACATGCCAATCTTTGTATCTTTGTCATGATTTTAAGGTTGGTAACTTTGTCCAGTGAACTCCACCAGACTACGTTACCGTAAGTCAGTACAGGTCTAACTATGGCTGTGTACATCCATTTGATAATTTTTGGGCTTGGACCCCACGTTTTGCCAAATATCCTGTTGCAGGAATAGAAAGCAAACATGGCTTTCTTCGTTCTTTCTTTAATGTTGAGACTCCAGTTCAGTTTCTTATCCAAGATCACACCCAGATATTTGGCATGATCGGAGATTTTGAGCTGGGTCCCCTCAATAAAGGGAATTTGAAAAGTCGGTATTTTCCTTTTGTTCGTAAAAAGGACTAATTCTGTTTTTTGCGGATTAACCGCTAGACCGCAGTTTTTAGTCCACGTATTTACTACTAATAAGGCATTCTTAATTTGTTCACTAATTGTGGAGGGAAATTTACCTGTCGCTAGTAATGCAAGGTCATCCGCATATGCGACTACTTTTACTCCACTATATTTCAGTCTCATTAGAACTACGTTCATCACGAGTATCCAGAGAAGCGGAGAAAGGACCCCCCCTTGTGGAGTCCCTCTGGAGGTAGATACTTTGATCTGTTCTCCTCCTAGCTCAGAGTTTATCTGTCTGTTTCTTAACATGCACATTATCCATCTGATGATGGCGGAATGTACTTTAAGGTTAACGAGAGCTCCTTCCACTGCCTCGTTTCGGACATTGTTAAAAGCTCCTTCAATGTCTAGAAAGGCGGCAAGGGTGTATTCTTTATCTTTGAGCGTTTTTTCGATTGTGCTGACGACGCTATGCAGCGCTGTCTCAACACTTTTGCCTTTTGAATAAGCATGCTGGGCTGGAGACAAGACCTCCGGGCTCAGTGTGCTGCGAATGTGTAAGTCTATTAGTCTTTCAAATGTTTTTAAGAGAAAAGACGTGAGACTAATGGGTCTGAAGTCTTTAGCTTCTGTGTGGCTGGGCTTTCCAGCTTTCGGAATAAAAACTACCTTGACTTCCCGCCACACCTTGGGAACATATCCCCATTTCAGGCTACTTAGGAATATGTTTTTTAAGTGTGGGATTACAAGGTCTTCACATTTTTGTAGCATCATGGGGAAGACGCCATCTAAACCAGGTGATTTATACGGTGAAAAGGAGTTAATAGCCCACTTTATCTTTTCTTCCGTAATCAACTCGGCTGCCCAAGGGGCACGCTATGTTATTGGGAAGTTGTGGTGACTTCTCAGTAATATAGTGAGGGTTACATTTGGGCAAAAAAAACTAGTCACAGGAACATCACTATAACAGAAAAAGAGCAGAAAGCGGCTGTGTTGTGTAACTTAATTCAAGTTACTATGCAGTTGTACGTAACACTTGTGTAATCAATGTAAATCGATTTAAAGCGGTTGCTTCAAACTGAATTGCAACACTTTTGAGAGGTTACAGTCAAGTCATTGCTGTCTTAATTGTAACTGATGAACAAGTTGTAGTGGAGTTTGTCAAGGCTGAACTGAATCCTATCAAAAAGTTATTAAAAAGTTTTTCGTTACTTTATTTTAAGTTGATTGGCATACATACCAAGTTTCATTCAGTTTCAAAATTGTATTTCCTATTAAAGTATAAAACCAAAAACTAAGTCAAACATTTGAGACGCGATAACTGGTTTTTGGCTCTTTTATTAATTAATGAAAACAGATTATATTAGATAATTAATTTTCAAGGTTCTACGTATTTAATTTTCGTAACGCTTACAGTTGAATCATTTAATTTTCTATGCTACCACCTTCAAAACCTGCGCGCTCAGATAATAAATTATATTTAAAGTGTTTTGTTAAATATTCAGTGCCCTTTTATTTTTTTTTATGATTTTTTTTTTAGAGATTATTAAATATTAACACTAAATTGATATATTTTATCCATTTATACAGTTTAACATCAAGGTTTCAATATATCAAATTAAAAACAAAGGATTTTTTTTTATAACCCAATAGCAACTAACTGAGACGCTAAAAAAACTTTTTTGAAACGTCAATGAACAAAGCATACATGGTGCGTTCTTTTTCCTTAGAAATATTAATTAGAAATTCTAATTAGTCTAACAAAGAACTTTAAATCTGTTTTTAGAATTATTGAAGGAAAGCTTATGTTTGCATCAGAATGTATAGGGTATGACATTGTTAGCACATGAAAAATTCATAAAATCTACAAATTAAACTCCTCTTGACTATTTTTGTACAAAATCAAGTCATTGAGCAAAATATACCTATCCCTTTTTTAATTTTATATGGTGGGTACATACAAATTCCATTATAAATATTTGACCAGGTCGAGCTATTTACGGATCGCAGAATATAAATTATAATCAAAAAATATCTTAGATCAATTTCAAAAACCGAAAGCGACAACAGAATATATTAAATTTAAAAAGTATTACACAAATAAAAATAGTTCCAAATACAAAAAAACAGATTTTGAAGTATATGAACGCTGTAAGTTAAATAAAGTTAGCTTTAAAGAAGAAAGGGAACGCACTCCCTCTGAAAAATCCGTGCATCCTCTCAGTTACGGATCAGTAACTACAATAAAACAATCAAGCAGTTATCAATTGTCATACCAGAGTTTCATCCAAGCCCTTCAATAACACCGGAAATCGAAAACAATTTTGTGACCGTATGTGTACATTTATTGTTACAATTAGGTTTTCTGCCATTTTGATTTCGACATGCTTCCACAATCTATTATCCATAAATTGGAAACAGTTTCGTAACCGTTTGTATGTACTTCTTGTTTCAATTAGGTTTGTTTTGGTTTTCAATGTGATTGCACCACGATAAACAGAAACAAGGTAAAGTCTTTATCTCTTGAAAATAATTCGTTTGATTATTTAATTTCTAATCATTCTCTTAAAAATGAAAATAATAATGAAAGATGGTAAAAGATGATTAATACGTCACGACAACACCAAGATATTTCAAATAGGGGCTGTATTTAATGAGTAGACTATACCTTGTTTCTGTTTATCGTGGGGCAATTGCAATGAAAACGAAATGGCAAAAACAAACCTAATTGTAACAAGAAGTACATACAAACGGTTACAAAATTGTTTTCGATGTATGAATTTTATATTCCTTTAGAAATCGAATACAGTTATGTGACCGGCTGTGTCTACTTCTTGGTACATTTAGGTTTTGTTGCCATTTTGATTGCGATTTACTAGGGTTAAAGATATATTTTAGTTTTTTTGTGTGTTTGCACTTATTTAGGTTTCATTTGGTCGAGTTGAGATACAAATGTTTTTTTTTTTTTAAGTTAATAATATGGGTATTCATGCAACAGCGTAAGCTCGTCGTAATCGTTGTAAAGTTTAAAACTTCGTAATTCTGTCACAATTCGTATGGAAAATTTGACAGGTTTACGAAGTTTAAAACTTTACAACGATACGACGAGTTTACGCTGTTGCATGAATACCCTTAATATAAAATTAATTCCAAAAGTATATATACTCGTATGTATTGGGAATTAAACAAAATAACCAACAAATCTCATTATTTGTTGAAACCACACTAAAAATTAATTTTTACATGTGTACCTATACATACATATTGTAATATTTTCTCAGGTTCGTTAATAAAACTTATTTACTTTATTCAAAACGTCCACTTATTTATTTCACAAGATAAAACACTTTACTTTTCTTACTACAAACAAAACAATTTATTATTCACCACTGAAATTAATTCACAAACTTTACTTTTCACTTTTATTACAACCAACTTTATTCTTTCACGATTAAAAACAAACTGTGTCGCTGCCGTTCAAACCTGTGCCTTTTATACTTGTTTTCCAAACTCTCGAAATAAGGAGAACGTTCTGGTCTCTGCTTCCAGAGCTTTCCGTAGGGGAAATTTCCCAATAATTTCCCTTCCAAAAGCTTTTATTTGACAGCTGGTAAATCTGCTATAATCCGGCAGATGGCGCTTCCTTCGTTTGAGAGTTGCTATAATTATAGCTACTAAGGGTATGTTTGCACTGCGACCGTAAGCTTTAATGTGTTCGTTTGTTTGCTTTTCGGAGTCGTTATAGTTCAAATTTGGAAAGTCCTTACACTGCCCCCCTCTTAGGATTGATCGTCTCGAGCAAATCCATCACTTCCTTCACCATTACAACGATGTAAATGGTCGATGTGAACTACTTTTATTTTGCCTCTTAATCCTCTCCGAATGCGGTAGACGCCATCGTTTACTCGTGTTACAACAGTATAAGGGCCTTCCCAATTTTGTTGAAGTTTCAGTGACATTCCCCTCCGACGCTGGGAATTATAAAACCAAACAAGGTCTCCCGCTTGGAATCCTGTCTTTGTTGCTTTTGTGTCGTATCGTTTTTTCATCCGACCACTTGATGGCTTCATATTTGCCCTTGTTCTTTCATGAACGTCACTCAGCCTTTCTTCTTCATTTCCCTTATCACTCCGATTCATGGGGCCAGTCTGTTGAATTTGCACTATCCTTTCGTTGTTCTTCAATGCCTTCTGCTGAGTTTTGATTGTCAGGATACCGTCCACTGAAACCGTTGAGATGACATCTTTGGCATCGTACCCCTTTGGTAGCTGGTACTTCTGTACAAACTGACGACTTATGTAGCCATGTTCATCTTCACGTTCATGATTACCTTCCACTACCACGCTGTTGCCAACAGTTTTGACCATTAACTCATTTGGCTTGAAATGGCTGACATCCATGCACACTTGAAATCCGTCCGCTCCAACTTTGTAGTTTTCTCTGGAATCACGCTCGTCACCCTTTCGCCGAGTAGGAGTTAACTGCAGCGGAGTCACTTTTCCCGAGTCATCATTTTGCGCAGTCCTCATTTTCTTTTTACTCCAATCGTAAATGGGATCGGCTCTCAGTCGCTGGATGGAAACAACTTCCTTTTCTTTTTCATGCGTGCAATTATTGTAGTCTGGTTTCCATGGTCTTCTAGGTGGCAATCTGCATTGGCGTTGGAGATGTCCAGTCCTGTTGCAATTCCAACATGGAGGTTTTCTAGGTGGCAGTCTGCACTGGCGTTGAAGATGTCCGATCTTGTTACAGTTCCAGCATCGAGCAAGTCCATCTCGCTGGTTTCTTTGGAACCCAGTTATCTTGCAAGAACACTCCTCAACTCCTAGTTCTCTCAACCGATGAACTCCTTGAGAAGCCTGTTCTGCTGCTTCCATAGTCAGGGCGAATGCTAGTGCTTCAGGAAGCGTGCGTTTGCCAGCAGTTCGAATTGCTCGCTGAAGGTTGATGTCAGATACAGCACGAACAAAGGCTTCTGTTGCGAATTGGTTGATGATTTCATCTCCTGCAGCTGGATATGCCAGGTGCGCCAGTCGTTCGATGTCTGCTTGAAGCTGTTGCAGAGTTTCTCCCCTTTTCTGGACTCTTGTATTGAGTTGAACACGGAAGACTTCTTGCATATGGCCATCTCCAAAGCGTTTGTCAATGGCCTGAACAAGAGCGCTGAAGTTGCCATTCTTTTCTGCTGGTATGGTTTGCAGCAGCTCAGCAGCAGTTCCTCTAAGAGCAAGCGTCAGAGCTATATATTTGTCTTCGTCGTCCCAGCCGTTCGTTGCTGCAGCTGCCTCAAACTGCTTCTTGTAGATTGACCAAGAAGTTTGTCCATCGAAGGTTGGTGGATGCATCTCCTTTCTCCTAGGACAGTCACCAGAACTTTCTCGAACCTTCATCTTCCTTACTTTGTCTAATTCCTTGGTAATGGATTCAATTTTATCTTCCATATTTTCGAACTTTGCTTCTACTGTTGACAATTGCTTATCCACAGTTGAAAATTGTCTATCGACTCGCTCGTCAAGGGCAACAATTCTGTTGTCAAAGGCATCTAACTTACCTTCGAGTAAATTTGTCTGTTCTTGAAATTGTTGAAGAAGATTCTTTTCTTGTTTTTCGAGCAGACTCTTTTGTTCTTGGCTTTGTTGTTCTAGAAGATTCTTCTGCTCTAGGCTTTGCTGTTCGAAACGTTCGAGAAGATTCTTTTGTTCATTGCGTTGTTCTTGGCCTTGTTGTTCTAGAAGATTCTTTTGTTCTTGGCTTTGTTGTTCTAGAAGATTCTTTTGTTCATGGCTTTGTTGTTCTAGAAGATTCTTCTGCTCTAGGCTTTGCTGTTCGAAACGTTCGAGAAGATTCTTTTGTTCTTGGCTTTGTTGCTCGAATCTTTCGAGAAGATTCTTTTCCTGGCTTTCAAATTTTGCGAGCAGCTGAGACAGCATATTGGTCATGCCCGATGTACTTACTTGGTCTTGTTGTTCTTCCATTTCAATGTCGAATATAAACGTGTCTGGGTTTTTTCCACATCTTCTTAAATCTTCTTGCAGACGAATTATAAGATCATTCTTTGTTCCAGCAGTAGGAAGATCTCGCTTATTCAGTTCTGCCTTAAGTTCCACTAAATTTAAATCATTCAAAGATTTACCCATTGTCTTTTTTTTTTCACTTTCCACACATTAAATTGAGTGCACAGATAAAATAAGTTTTATCCCACTTCTGACACCAATGTAATATTTTCTCAGGTTCGTTAATAAAACTTATTTACTTTATTCAAAACGTCCACTTATTTATTTCACAAGATAAAACACTTTACTTTTCTTACTACAAACAAAACAATTTATTCAAAATAGCTTTTTATGGCCTTTAGTCCTACAAATTGGCGTTTCGTTCCGCTTACTCACTTGAACTCATCAGTGACATAGTGAGGGCTTTGTCAGACGCAATTTGTTCTAAGTTCAGTTCAACTTACATGAATTTTTCAACGAAAATCCACTGTAAACTATATCCAACAAGATTAGAATTCCTAATCATTAAGCTGGAAGTTTTTTTGCCCGGGGCCAGGCATAGTTTCTATATAAGAAGGTTTTATAATACAAATTCTATATACTACTGAAATAAATCAGCCAAGTAGAAGACTTAGCATTAAGGATTGGACTTGTTGAATTATTGATTCAAAATAGCTTTTTATGGCCTTTAGTCCTACAAATTGGCGTTTCGTTCCGCTTACTCACTTGAACTCATCAGTGACATAGTGAGGGCTTTGTCAGACGCAATTTGTTCTAAGTTCAGTTCAACTTACATGAATTTTTCAACGAAAATCCACTGTAAACTATATCCAACAAGATTAGAATTCCTAATCATTAAGCTGGAAGTTTTTTTGCCCGGGGCCAGGCATAGTTTCTATATAAGAAGGTTTTATAATACAAATTCTATATACTACTGAAATAAATCAGCCAAGTAGAAGACTTAGCATTAAGGATTGGACTTGTTGAATTATTGATTCAAAATAGCTTTTTATGGCCTTTAGTCCTACAAATTGGCGTTTCGTTCCGCTTACTCACTTGAACTCATCAGTGACATAGTGAGGGCTTTGTCAGACGCAATTTGTTCTAAGTTCAGTTCAACTTACATGAATTTTTCAACGAAAATCCACTGTAAACTATATCCAACAAGATTAGAATTCCTAATCATTAAGCTGGAAGTTTTTTTGCCCGGGGCCAGGCATAGTTTCTATATAAGAAGGTTTTATAATACAAATTCTATATACTACTGAAATAAATCAGCCAAGTAGAAGACTTAGCATTAAGGATTGGACTTGTTGAATTATTGATTCAAAATAGCTTTTTATGGCCTTTAGTCCTACAAATTCAGTAGTATATAGAATTTGTATTATAAAACCTTCTTATATAGAAACTATGCCTGGCCCCGGGCAAAAAAACTTCCAGCTTAATGATTAGGAATTCTAATCTTGTTGGATATAGTTTACAGTGGATTTTCGTTGAAAAATTCATGTAAGTTGAACTGAACTTAGAACAAATTGCGTCTGACAAAGCCCTCACTATGTCACTGATGAGTTCAAGTGAGTAAGCGGAACGAAACGCCAATTTGTAGGACTAAAGGCCATAAAAAGCTATTTTGAATCAATAATTCAACAAGTCCAATCCTTAATGCTAAGTCTTCTACTTGGCTGATTTATTTCAGTAGTATATAGAATTTGTATTATAAAACCTTCTTATATAGAAACTATGCCTGGCCCCGGGCAAAAAAACTTCCAGCTTAATGATTAGGAATTCTAATCTTGTTGGATATAGTTTACAGTGGATTTTCGTTGAAAAATTCATGTAAGTTGAACTGAACTTAGAACAAATTGCGTCTGACAAAGCCCTCACTATGTCACTGATGAGTTCAAGTGAGTAAGCGGAACGAAACGCCAATTTGTAGGACTAAAGGCCATAAAAAGCTATTTTGAATCAATAATTCAACAAGTCCAATCCTTAATGCTAAGTCTTCTACTTGGCTGATTTATTTCAGTAGTATATAGAATTTGTATTATAAAACCTTCTTATATAGAAACTATGCCTGGCCCCGGGCAAAAAAACTTCCAGCTTAATGATTAGGAATTCTAATCTTGTTGGATATAGTTTACAGTGGATTTTCGTTGAAAAATTCATGTAAGTTGAACTGAACTTAGAACAAATTGCGTCTGACAAAGCCCTCACTATGTCACTGATGAGTTCAAGTGAGTAAGCGGAACGAAACGCCAATTTGTAGGACTAAAGGCCATAAAAAGCTATTTTGAATCAATAATTCAACAAGTCCAATCCTTAATGCTAAGTCTTCTACTTGGCTGATTTATTTCAGTAGTATATAGAATTTGTATTATAAAACCTTCTTATATAGAAACTATGCCTGGCCCCGGGCAAAAAAACTTCCAGCTTAATGATTAGGAATTCTAATCTTGTTGGATATAGTTTACAGTGGATTTTCGTTGAAAAATTCATGTAAGTTGAACTGAACTTAGAACAAATTGCGTCTGACAAAGCCCTCACTATGTCACTGATGAGTTCAAGTGAGTAAGCGGAACGAAACGCCAATTTGTAGGACTAAAGGCCATAAAAAGCTATTTTGAATCAATAATTCAACAAGTCCAATCCTTAATGCTAAGTCTTCTACTTGGCTGATTTATTTCAGTAGTATATAGAATTTGTATTATAAAACCTTCTTATATAGAAACTATGCCTGGCCCCGGGCAAAAAAACTTCCAGCTTAATGATTAGGAATTCTAATCTTGTTGGATATAGTTTACAGTGGATTTTCGTTGAAAAATTCATGTAAGTTGAACTGAACTTAGAACAAATTGCGTCTGACAAAGCCCTCACTATGTCACTGATGAGTTCAAGTGAGTAAGCGGAACGAAACGCCAATTTGTAGGACTAAAGGCCATAAAAAGCTATTTTGAATCAATAATTCAACAAGTCCAATCCTTAATGCTAAGTCTTCTACTTGGCTGATTTATTTCAGTAGTATATAGAATTTGTATTATAAAACCTTCTTATATAGAAACTATGCCTGGCCCCGGGCAAAAAAACTTCCAGCTTAATGATTAGGAATTCTAATCTTGTTGGATATAGTTTACAGTGGATTTTCGTTGAAAAATTCATGTAAGTTGAACTGAACTTAGAACAAATTGCGTCTGACAAAGCCCTCACTATGTCACTGATGAGTTCAAGTGAGTAAGCGGAACGAAACGCCAATTTGTAGGACTAAAGGCCATAAAAAGCTATTTTGAATCAATAATTCAACAAGTCCAATCCTTAATGCTAAGTCTTCTACTTGGCTGATTTATTTCAGTAGTATATAGAATTTGTATTATAAAACCTTCTTATATAGAAACTATGCCTGGCCCCGGGCAAAAAAACTTCCAGCTTAATGATTAGGAATTCTAATCTTGTTGGATATAGTTTACAGTGGATTTTCGTTGAAAAATTCATGTAAGTTGAACTGAACTTAGAACAAATTGCGTCTGACAAAGCCCTCACTATGTCACTGATGAGTTCAAGTGAGTAAGCGGAACGAAACGCCAATTTGTAGGACTAAAGGCCATAAAAAGCTATTTTGAATCAATAATTCAACAAGTCCAATCCTTAATGCTAAGTCTTCTACTTGGCTGATTTATTTCAGTAGTATATAGAATTTGTATTATAAAACCTTCTTATATAGAAACTATGCCTGGCCCCGGGCAAAAAAACTTCCAGCTTAATGATTAGGAATTCTAATCTTGTTGGATATAGTTTACAGTGGATTTTCGTTGAAAAATTCATGTAAGTTGAACTGAACTTAGAACAAATTGCGTCTGACAAAGCCCTCACTATGTCACTGATGAGTTCAAGTGAGTAAGCGGAACGAAACGCCAATTTGTAGGACTAAAGGCCATAAAAAGCTATTTTGAATCAATAATTCAACAAGTCCAATCCTTAATGCTAAGTCTTCTACTTGGCTGATTTATTTCAGTAGTATATAGAATTTGTATTATAAAACCTTCTTATATAGAAACTATGCCTGGCCCCGGGCAAAAAAACTTCCAGCTTAATGATTAGGAATTCTAATCTTGTTGGATATAGTTTACAGTGGATTTTCGTTGAAAAATTCATGTAAGTTGAACTGAACTTAGAACAAATTGCGTCTGACAAAGCCCTCACTATGTCACTGATGAGTTCAAGTGAGTAAGCGGAACGAAACGCCAATTTGTAGGACTAAAGGCCATAAAAAGCTATTTTGAATCAATAATTCAACAAGTCCAATCCTTAATGCTAAGTCTTCTACTTGGCTGATTTATTTCAGTAGTATATAGAATTTGTATTATAAAACCTTCTTATATAAAAACAATTTATTATTCACCACTGAAATTAATTCACAAACTTTACTTTTCACTTTTATTACAACCAACTTTATTATTTCACGATTAAAAACAAACTGTGTCGCTGCCGTTCAAACCTGTGCCTTTTATACTTGTTTTCCAAACTCTCGAAATAAGGAGAACGTTCTGGTCTCTGCTTCCAGAGCTTTCCGTAGGGGAAATTTCCCAATAATTTCCCTTCCAAAAGCTTTTATTTGACAGCTGGTAAATCTGCTATAATCCGGCAGATGGCGCTTCCTTCGTTTGAGAGTTGCTATAATTATAGCTACTAAGGGTATGTTTGCACTGCGACCGTAAGCTTTAATGTGTTCGTTTGTTTGCTTTTCGGAGTCGTTATAGTTCAAATTTGGAAAGTCCTTACAATATGTATATTATGATTAACGAATCTGAAGAACAAAGTAAAGTTGCAATGTAGTTGCATTTAGGTTTTTTTAATTTTTATGTCACTTTAAAATCGTAAAGTAGTAGTTGAATGGATTTTTCACTTTGTCACAAAAGTGTTGTACATAAGTTTTATGAATCATAATTAATTAGACATTTTAGAGTAACTTTGAAGTTGTAAAAGTTCAAAGACGCAAAACAGTTTCTCTTCTGTTTTTGAAAAACGAATAATTTTAATTAGGTTACAATGGAACACATGGATAACTACCCAGTTACTATTAAACCACGCCTATTAGTTTTTAGTCTCACTTCATAAAAGCCGTGACCTAAGTATTACAGAGTTGGAACTCAAATAATTTAAAATAAAATGAGACCATTCAATAACTTCACACACACTTCAAGAAAACTAAGATGTTATAAGAACACTTCGGAGCTACCCTTGTGAAACCAAATATTGGATTTTCTTGTTGCAAAATTCAAATCTGTGCCCCTTGGGTGGTGTTGTATTTTCTATGCTGAGCTCTATTCGCGGGTTGTTATTCACGTTAGAGGTGCAGCTGGGAAAGTGAGCGTTTACCAGAAGTTCCAGTGTTTCGCTACACGATTCTGTCCAATGTCCATTGGGTTCCCTAAGAGATCCCAGAGTAATAGGTCCCTTAGCCAGTATTTTCCTGAGTCTTGCTGATTCATTGGTATTCTCAACTTGACTGCAGAAGTTCCTCCATGAGCTGCGTTTGGCTCTTTGTGTTTCTATCTTGAAATTCTTTTGACTAGTCTTATACATTTCCCAGTCCCTATCTGTTCTAGTCCGCTTGGCAACATTAAAAAGTCTCCTTGTATCTTTTCTGATATTACCAAGTTGAGTTGTCCACCAGGGTGGTTTCTTTTTACCCGCTCCCCCTGATCTAAGTGGACATCCCTTTTCAAAAGCTTTACCGAGAATCCCAGTTAAGCTATCAGTAGCTTTGTCTATTAACTCTGGTATTTGCAACGCATGAGTACTAAGGTTTTGTATTTCTGTTCCTACTACCCTATTAAAAATATCCCAGTTGGTATTTCTGAGATTTCTAAATGGTTTACGGGGACCTATGGTGTCGGGTATTGAGAATTCTATGAGCTTGTGGTCAGAGAATGATTCATCCTTCAATACCTTCCACTGTTCTACGGAGATAGTATCCGAGTTGCTCATAAGAGTGACATCGAGTACCTCTTTACGGTTTTTGGTAACAAAAGTGGGTTCCCCGCCCCTATTCGCTACCAAAATATTATTTTCTATAATAAATTCAAAAAGTGACTCACCTCTATCGTTGATATCAGTGCTTCCCCACTGCGAATGGTGTGCGTTGGCATCGCAGCCAACAACAGTATCCCATCTCTCCAGTGCAGCACGTTGGATGAGTTCCTTGGTTATCTCAGCCGGTGGTCCTTCTGTCCCGTCCCCCGGCATATAGCATGATGCTATTACCAGTGGTGGGAGCCCGGCACGTTCAAGTTTAACCATCGTTTGGTCTAAACAGCTGTATGTGGATAGAAGAAAGAGGTTAATCTGTTTTCTAGCTACAATACAAGTTCTAAATCTACTGTTAATGCCTACATTTGTGGGACTATACAGCGTGAGTTCTTTGGAGTGTAAGCCTCTAATTCTGCCACCTGCAATCCAGGGTTCCTGAACTAGGGCAACGTCTATGTGTCTACTCTCCATGAGGTAGACTAAGTTGGCACTGGCGGCTTTACTGTGGTGGAGATTAATTTGAATTAACTTCATTTTGATTTTAAAACCCTCCCCTCCTTAATTACCTCTTTCTTGGTAGCTATCAGCCGCAGCCTGCATCGGTTTGTACCGACGCGTACCTTCAAACCAATTTTCCTAAGAAGTGGTAATGATTTGTGATTTAGGATCACAACCACTTCTGTGCCATCTTTTGTCTTCTCGCCCATCTCAGCCACCTCCCAGTCTTGACTGAGCTGGTCGGTGTTGAGTGACCTGAGGTATCTCTCGATTCGATCCTTCGGAATGAGCGGTCCTTTGATGATAAGCTTTGCTCTAGGCCGTGAAAAATCACCGATTTCCTTCCTCCTCATGAGGCGAAGGTCAGCGTTTGGCCATGGAGCTTCAGCTTTACCAACAAACTCTTGGAGCCATGTAAGAGTATGGTCATCTTCACATGTCAACATTTTGAATCCTTGGAAGGTGCTGAGATTACCGAAGAGTGGCGGTGGCCGGCTCTTAACGATAGCCTCGTTAACCTCCTCAAGGATCCGAAGTTCCATTAGTTGCCACTGGTCATCCGTCAGTTTCCGTGTAGGATTACCATAGTCTACTATGGCAACTTGCTGGCCTACTACAGACGCCTTGGAGACTCTGGCTTTTTTCTTTTTATTGGTCGGTGATACGGTAGATGGTGAGCTCGTATCGTTCCTTGCTCGCTTGGACGTACCTGCATTGGCTGGTGGGTCAGTGGATGGCAGGGTGCCATCCTTAGACACTCCCAATGCGGTATTCCTGGAGCTCGGCTTAGTCGTTTTGTTGTCGTGTCTGTTAGTTATTTGTGGTGTCGTCTGGAGTCTTTGTTTGGATCTGTCCAGAGCCAACCGTTCCTTAACCGTTAAGGTTTCAGGATTTTTGGTTGATAGGAACCGGACAGTCCTCGCATCGTTCCGTCTTTGTCGGCGTTGTATTTCCTTGTCGCTGAGGAGTCTCTTCCCCTTGCGTCGCACTGCAGGTCCTGCATTGCGTCGCACGGCTGGATTCTCCACAGCTGTCAAGTCAGTCATGTCACTGTTAAGCGTTGAGTTACCAATGCAGTCACCTGGTTGGGAGGAGCAAGACGCATTTAGGTTGCATGTAGGGCTATGGCCCAGGATGTTTCCTTTGTGCCTCTCACTTCTCTCAACCTCACCCTGAGCTACCTTCCCACCCACCAGGCCCGTAGGAGCAGGTGGCTCCATGCAACGTCTGGTTGGTGTGTTGAGCAGCTCAGTGGTGTGTTTCCTTTTTGGGTAATTCTTACCACGTTGCCCTGGTTGTGAAGAGGTAGACGCACCTAAGTTGCATGTAGGGCTATGGCCCTGGATGTTCCTCATGTGTGCTACCTCTACACTAATACTATGTTCCCACCAAAATGAAATCCAAGATTTCGGTTGAAAACTTTTCATACCTTTAACTGCTGGGAAAAAATTTCATAGAAATTTAAACGAAATCTCAATAAAAACTCTGGATTTCAACGAAATCTCCATGAAATTCTGCTCCACCCGTTTGAAATCTCGAAATTTCTTAGCTGAAATCTCGGATTTCGTTTTGGTGGGAACATAGCATAACCCCTTCCGCGGGTATCTTTTCACCCTTCGGACCCGTAGGAGCGGAATGCTCCATGCAACGTCCGGCAGGCGAGTTCGATATTCCGGTAGTTGGTTCATGTTGTGAGTCAGTCTTTGTCATTGCTGGAGTAATTGATGAGGCTGTCCTCTCCCTGGTGTGGGTTTTACCAACACGAGAAGCAGGCGGCCCCATCAATCCACTCACGCTTGTGTCCTCCACAGGAGCAGCCTCCGCCGATGTATGGGCAGGTGGCCCATTCTTCATTGAAAGCTTCTTCTGCAGAAACGCACGTGCGTTGTGCAGTCTTTTGCGTTCAGCGTCTGTTAGTTCTTCCCACCCCATTGTGCCAAGTCGATTTACTGTTTTCCTGCAGTTGGAGATTTTACTCCGCCTGGAGGAAGTTGACAGTCCGGAGAGATTAGAGCTGGCAACGGAACAGCAGTCAATGATGTCATCACTGTCAACTGTCCCGACGCTGGCCCCATCCCCCACCCCGAGATTGGCAAACGGGTTGAGGAGTAGGTCCTCTTCTTCGTTCGTCATTGTTATTGTTTTGTCCTTGTGTGTTGTTTGTGTTTTGTCCTTGTTGTTTTCGTTTAGTGTGTTTTCTGTCACTGGCGACTTAGCTTCTTGCGAAGCCAAGCCCTCGCCGGCAGTCGTGACTCCTGCCGACACTGTAGCGTATATCCCCGCTAGATTTGTGTTCGTTTTTGTTGTATGTGTCATGGTTTGTCATAGGTGGGGGGGTTTCTTAGTTTGTTTAAAATCTACAGCTGGCCAGCTGAGGATCTTAGAAGTAGATCCACAGCTGGCCAGCTGAGGATCCAAACGTAAGCCTCCTCACCGCGACAAGGTGAACCCCAAGAGGAGGTGGATGATGCTATTGCTGGACAACTAACTTATGCGATACAAACCAAATACCAAGTACATTTATGATGTTTATGATGGGGATGATTTATAATTTCTCCAAGGATGTAGAAATGATAAATCATCTAGAGGTGAGAACAAGTTTATTTAATTTGAACAAATTTATATATTTTGTAAATGGAATTAAAAAATAAATCTCAAACGTCAGATGTCAAAATATAGATTTGAATTAAGACAAATTACTCTGTTTTTATAAGTAATAATAATAGATATGGCCTTAGTTTCTATGGCAAAAAAAAGCTTGTTTAGTTCAAGTGGCAAGAGATGGCATCGGCAATAACTACTATTTTTTGCCACTTTGCTCCAATGAGCAGTTTTGTTGCTAAAAAGATATGAACTCCTTTCAATACAGTTTTTGTATGGAAATGAAACTCGACTAGCAGTCCATATATAATAGGTCAATGTGTTAGGACCTGTTGTACAAACGTGGTTCAAAATTTGATCCGTGGCTCAAATATTTGTACTGGCTGATTTTGGCGAAATTACTTTGAACCATCGGTGAATCTCATGTTAAATTCCTTTCAACCAAAAAATCGATTCTGTTTAGAAAAAAATCGATTTGTTTAAAAGAAAATATCAATTTTCTAGACAAATGAAATCTTCCGACTTTAGCAAGATTTATGTCGAATTCCTTTATTCAACCATTGGAGATCGATTTCTTTTTTGGGTTGAAATTTGTAAAAAAAATCAATTTTTGTATGTGATTGTGTGCGTTGGCCATTGACATTAATTTTGAGGCAAAAAGTAAACAAATTAATGGGCATACACATACTCAAAAGTGCGATGAACCAAAGTATCAATGAACTTCGATTTCAAGTGTCCAAAGTCGATTGATGTTATGAAGTGCGCGCTCGCCGACGTGTTCCTCATTTGATGTGTTTTTTTATGGATTTTGGATTGTTTTTTTTTGTAACTTTAATGGACGCACAACAATGTTTGTCTATTTCTGCTACTATTCCCGGAAATATATTTGTATTTAATCGTTTTAAATGACGCGTAAATCTGAATGCACAACATGTCCTTAGCATTTTATGCAGACCTCAGTGTGTAGAAAGTTATATGTGTATTAATTTTTTACTTCATTCTTCCACTCCAAACGAGGTAGAAGATTTTATGGCATTTCATACCGCGCATTTAACTTCCCTCTCCTATAAATTCTGTTTTCTGCCGGCAGAAATCATCCCGTGTTCGGAGGCCCAATCAGTTTTGTAGTGGGTGAAAACGTAGCATAAGTCGCTTCCAACAACTTATTACTTCCAGAAGTAAGAAACCCACTCGCAGTACCATACTGCGCAGCTGTCAATTTTCTTCCCATCTTTCCAGATCTCCACTGTCACTTCCACACAATTCCAGGTCCCACATTCCACTCTAGACTAGAGAAGAGTGCTGTTTGCAAGCGCCATCACTAATAAATAAAAATTTCTATCCACTAACCATAACGAATGCTGAACGTGAAAAGTAAAATAATGTTTTTTATCACAAAATAGTGTTTATTTTTATTAAATTTTATCAAAAAAAGTTAGTATAAACTTTCATTATTACAATTAAATATATTTCCATTTATAAAAACTTGAATTTTATGTGAAAAATTGAATAAAGAAAAAGGAAAATCTCCTTGAACAGAGAAGGAAAAGAAAAAAAACTTGAAATAAATGTGTGGTGTGGTTTTAGTGGTGTAGTTAAGTTGGTGCTGCTTTGCCCTGGTAACTCATCGGAACGGTAGTTTCCTTCAACCTCCAATCAATTCCACCTTTTTCATATATATTTCCTTTTATTTTATTTTGTATTTTATCTTTTTCTGCCTTTCGAATTTTTATAACTTTTCTTGATTGCTGTTGGTGGCTCAGCTCTCTCTCTCACTCTCTGTCTGCCTGTCTGTGTCCGCGCCGCTGAGTGCTCTTGCAGTGTGGATCTGAGCTGGGAATCATCCGTCGTCGTCGTTCGCTTCGCCATCGTTGTTGTCATCGTCGTCGCCGTGCTGCAGTCGTGTTGAGAAATTTTTCGCACAAGACCCAAAGTTTTCCTCCTCTCGATTCCACGAACCACACGACCACGATCCCATTGCCGTTTTATTTTTCTCGTTCTGTAACTTTTTTGCCTTTTCCTTGTACTTTTTGGCCAATTTCTTGGTTCCTGTTTTACATTCCTGTTTGGTGGCTGTTGGGCTGTAAAAAAAGTGAAATTTTCCTAAGTTTTAACTTAATTTTTGCCGTTTAAATGTTTTGTTAATAAAAAAATTAACAATCGAACTAGTGACGACTGACTAGATTTCGTTGGCCAAAGTTACGAAATCAATTTTTATTTTTCCTTCGTCTCTTAATTGAGTTTGCATCGAATGAGTGAACGAATGTGGCTATAGTCTCTCGGTTGTCGGTTTGGCCTGTTGGGGAGAACAATTGGGGAGGGAAAGTTCCTGTTTCCTCCACGCAAGAGTTAAGACGAGTCGCTGTGCTGTGCGTCACTATTTTCACGTTTTTATCACAGCAAATGGCCGTGGAAAAAGGATTTTCTTCATCAACTTGCTTAATGGAAACAGATAAAGATTAAGAAATCGTTAATAGCTGGAAGAAGAAAAAAGTGAGAAACTAAGGGGAGTTCGCTTTCAACCTTCTTTTAGATGGGATAACGAATTAAATTGCAAAAGGTCGCGATACTCTAGTTTCTTCTATTTACCCAACTTCATTAATTTTAACTAACCAATCATAAACAAGAACAACAACGAAAACGTCTACAAGTCCGTATCTACGGCGAGTTAATTAAAACAAACATTTTTATATATATTTTATAGTTATTTGGAAAGAGAGTGAGCAGAGAGAAGCGGAAGAAAATCATAAAAAAAATTTGTTTTGTTTCGCAACGCGGCAAGTGGCAGCCACAGAATTCAACATATTTTTTTTTTTGCTCGTTTCTTTTACTTTTGGTAAGTAATTTTGTTTTAACCTATTTTCTTTGTTTCAATTACAATACTTATTGGGCAGGTAGATTTTGTTTTGATATCTTGGCGGTGCTTCTTACATTTTCTGTTTTGACCAACAGAAGATATACCTACCTAGATAGACACAAGGTCTATTAGTTTTCTGCGAATAAGTAATGGGTACCATATTGGCTTTCTGATTTTGATTCACTTTGATGAAGTGATTTATAAAACAGTTTCAAAGTGTATTTTTTGTTATTATATGCTATAAAGCATAAGGGCAATGTTTTGTAGTGGAACAAAAAAATAGAACTCGAATTTTTTTTTCTTTACCTTCAACAAGAACCGGTCAGCTGAAGCCCTAATTCTCAAACTTGGTTGATTCTGTTTGGTACTCTTTACTTTAATTAATATTAGAAAGGGCAAACTGTTCGACTATGGTATCCATTTTGGCTGATGAAAAATTGACTGCCTTTCAGAGTTCAAGCTGATCACTCAACACGAATTCCATCTTAATCGGAAACTTAATTTCAATTTCAATCGAAAAAATACCACGAAATCCGTTAAAATTGAAAATTTAATAAAATATTCAATTACAAACAGATTCGGTGATATTTTCTGACAGGACTAGGGTAGGTTTCCGATTTAGATGGAATTCATAGGCTGAATATTTGATTAGCGTATTTTATCAATCTAAATAAATAATATAGGGTCATCCAGCGAGAGGTGTCATTTTAAATTTCGCGCCATTTTCATACTGTCAATATTCAACTTCAACTGTCGTTGCGATGAATGGCAAATTCAAAGTCGGCAATAGTTTAAGTGAATTCATTTACAAACTATGTATGAGAAACAAATGTGAAAAACTCTTAAATAATACTCAATAAAGATTTCTACTACTACTAGTACTGTCGTTGCGATGATTTATTAATTACCTGTCAATACACTAGCACATTTCCCTGTTAGAAGAAATGGATGAAGAAGAGCTTGATCAATTAATCAACTATTGTAGTACCTCATTGCATAATGGTGTTGGACTGTCATGCCGAAGGGTGGGTTCGATTCCCAGCCGTGTTACCTAAAAACAGAAATGTTATATCTGAGGCATACTGCCTCTTGCGAGGAACTGAAAAATCCTCCAAGAATATACTTGTCATGAATAAGTGCTTCTCATCTAGCCGTTCGGACTCGACAAAAAACTTTAGGTCCCCTCCATTCCTGCAAATAACATGCACACAGGAATGCTTGAGAGTTGTAACCCGGAGGCCACACGAGCGAGTACTCGCTAGCGAGTTGGGTACATACATTAACTGTCAAATCACTCGCCACTCTACTCGCTTCTCAACTGGCTTTGAAAAAAGCAAGCCAGTTGGCTAGCGAGTAGGAAAAGTTTCGATGTATTAGTAGCTCGCTAGCGATTATTCGCTATTGGAAAGCCAATAGTATTACATATTTACAACTCTAGGTACCCAAACCGAACGGAGTGATGGTACACTTGGAACCAATCTTCATGGCATAAGTGAGTTACCATTTACCATAACGTGAGAGCTTGGATGGTGTCTTTGTTTCTAGCAAAGCTGGCGATGAGTTTGTACAATGGCACCCCCTTGACTGCTTCCAACCTTGGAAACAGTGAGGTATATGCCCAGAATGAACTTGGCACCCAATAATGACATGTTCTCGTTTCTATTCAACTAGATCGTGAAACTGTCGATCTTTTCTACAAGGGAAAGCAGTTTCATGCGTTCCATTGAAAAAAACTTGTAATATACTCAAGAATACTTTACTATCTCCAAAGGAAAACGGCTAGTGTTATGGCATTCTTGACACCCCTGCCATTGATATCAGTGGATTATTTAATGATATATTGAAATTGTTGCACTGGGATTTAAATGTCTATTGTGTCCCACCTAGAGCTATATGAAATTGCTCATCTTACAATTCTAATTCCAAATATAATTTGCAGAGAATTTGAGCATTTCAGGTTCCTTCAGAGAGGACAAATCGCTCTTTTCTACCCGGTAGCGTCCTAGGTGCTTTTTGGTTGTGCCTAAGTGCAAACTTATATTTCCTCCCGAATGAAACAGAATCTCCATGTGCCATTGCCACAAATACCAGGTATCCAGCGAAGTGTGACATATCGTCGGCTCTCTCTCAAAAGTAAGTCTGTTTTGAAAAATAGCTTAGAACTAGAAACTGATTTAAAAGGTAATAAAATGGAATTCTTAGATCGTAAAATGTTTTAAAACTGGTTGATTGAACCAAAAGGAACCATAACACTGCTACGAAACATTGGTATTTGAATTCAGAGATTTTTTGATCTGAAATACCTTTAAAATGGAATTTAAAGACTTATGAAGTTTTGTCAGAAAGCCGACGATATTCGTTATACGTGTAAGTTCATTAAACCTGCTTACTTACCAATTTAGAGCCCATAGCATAGGAGCTCAATGCTTTTAGTGCGGCTTGTCTATCTGAGATAATGGCTGTGGAACTTTCTTTTAATGTTTCGATCTGTATATTCTCTGGGGTATGAACTTTCGCAAGGAGGATGCTAGTGGGCTGCCTCAGCGGTATAGAAGATTTGTTTTAAGGCTCAATTGCATTTTTTTTTAGAGTGAAGTTTTCTTTCTCCTACCCACACTTTTTGTTACCTAAGTTTTTCTTTAAAATTTATTTTTTCATCATGGCATCTCTTAGAATGTGAAAAAAGTGTGTTCCTATTAACTTAAAAATGCAGTATTTTTCCCTAAGTCTTATACATTTGCCAGTCCCAGGTCTCTCGTAATCCTTACATTTCTACACTATCAAAAGAATTAATTAATTACAATTAATTCGTTTTAAATGGATGAATAACAATATCTTTTATATTTAATCATTTAATCATGTTGTTTGAGGTAACATCTTACGTAATGGCAGAGCTGACATCATTTTAATAATAACAATAATAAAAACAAACAATGACCATTTATTTTCGAACTTCACTAATCAAGCCTTGCAAATACAAAGTAGGTAGATATATGAAGTTGATATTAAGCAATGTTTCAAAAAAGAAAAAGAACTTAATACCTATGTATTCGAATTCAATTCGAGACGAGTGAAACAACACAAACAAAAAAAAAAAAAACAAACAAAAAATATGAGCCCACAAAAATAAATAAACAAACAATTCATACAAGAAAACTAACCCTATTCTTGGAGTTTTATTTTCTGGAGGGCAGCAGACTTTACGGAAACAAACAAAATTACCTTCGAACTAGTTTTTATTTTAAAGAATGGAAATAGAAATAATATGGGAACATTACGCTGAAGTAGGTGGAACAGTAATTTAATACAAACTTATAACGCAACAGACTCGTATAAGACGCCTACTATAGTTTCGCCAACGGTCAGACACACAAATATGCCACCTCAAGAACAAGTGGTGCTATTTTTTGAATTTATAATCAAATCAAATATTATGTGAGACGACGACTGAGGCTTTTATGTTATGACCAAAATCGCGTCATTTCGTCGGACCGGGAGTAGTCGTAGTGCAGTATCAACAGAAATGTGTGTAAATCTAATTTGCATCGAATTGAAACGCAAGGTGATTCGTAAATGTGATATCATCACGTGGGGAAACGCAGTCCCATCAAAGTTTGATGTAATGAATGATACCAATGAAACGAAGTCATGAGCTATAATTAGGTTTTGTTTTGTATATTAATTTGATTATTTTTTCTTGATTTTTTTTTTTTTTTGTATTACTGTCGTAGAGGCGGGTGTTGATAATTTTTAGTCGAATGGATAAATAAGTGAAGGTTTTAAGGTTTTGTGGGTCAACTTATACTTGTGGGTGCCCAATATGAATTTCAATGTTCGAAATTAGGAATTAGCAGGCCACTTTGTATGGGCAAGTCAGCCGTAGATGACCAAAAGTCTCATGAAACCATAGCTGGTTTGTTCACTATGCAACATGTCTTAGGTTCTGCACTCCAATTAATTCTTTCCATTTTCCATATGGTTTTTGAAACCACTTTTCCTGTTTGTCATTTTTTCCTGTTTCCTGTCAAAACTATACCAAATGTCTATTTGACCACATTAAAAAGAATATGTACTTATGTATGTACATATGTTTTGCTAAATGATATTTTATTAACTTCAATTTCAATTATTGCAACACGTAAGCTAAATATTAATAATCATGTTAATTTTTGTCGATTCTGAAAAAAAAATTACCTTTGTGTCCAACAACTTGTTTGTTTATCGCAAATCGAATTAAACTTGCTTGAGCACAATAACCGACATACTACGTGCTCGAATTATCTGTACTTGTTTTGCATCGGCTTTATGTTTTGAAATGGCAGTTTTTTTTTTTGTACCTAAAGTGCCTCTTGCCAGAACGTCTTCTCAGCATGAAGTGTGTTTGTGAAGATTGCTTTTTGGAAATACAAATCATAAAGTAATTTTTAAGTGCATCTTAAAATCACTAGTTTCAAAATTTGATAAACAACAGGTGACGACGTCCTGTACTTGGTGTGTTTATGTTCTCGACAACAACCATTTAGTCATAAATTCTATATATCAATCATAAAAATTATTTCTATTTTTGAACTAAATACTAATTGGATCAAGATCAAGAGCATGTAATTAAAATTCGAAATGCATATTTTTTGGTGTTAGATGTATTTAGGGTATTAAAGCCCATTCATGTATTCGTAAAAATAACCAAACCAGGTAATAGTCGAACATTTCAATGATACTTAGAAAAGACTGGCGACACTTGATAGCTTAGGATCCTTTGGGGTCATATCATACGTAATTATTGTTAAGCCCACTGGGTTATAATTCGAAATTTTTACAATATGGCTTTTTATCAAATAGCAATATATCCCTTTCTCGTTTATTCGAAATGCCAAAATCTTCACTTTTTTGTGACTGACCTTTTATTGACATAAAAAGCTTGGAAAACAGACATGACCGTCACGAGCATATCTAGCTCGGTGATCCAATCAACGATGGGATGCGCTGTTTTGATGCCATTTCTCGTTTGACCTTTGGGTGATACATGATTATGAGCTGAATTTTGCGGACATACTCCACAGTTGATCATTGTTTCATGCTCCGAGACTGTAAAAACAAATATGTACATGCGAAGGTAGGTGAACGCGAACAATTTTATTTGCCCAAGGGGAACGTCCAGCTTCATTTTTGGACGTGGTCTTCCAATTGATTGCTCTCTCCCCATGAAGCTCCCCAAGCTTTAAGCCCCACAGGTAATTTTACTATTAGTTTTTTTAGTACAAATTGTTTAATTTGTAATGAGAACAATTTCGTGCGACACACTTGTGTATTTAATTTTTTTCAAACACGTGTGCTTTGGATTGTAAATATGATCATGAGGAACACGCAATTTAGATATTACTATTCCTGAGGCCTCATCCAGCGTCACGTTGAAACTGATGCCATCAGCCACCCACTCATTCGCTCCTCATTTTCGACGTGACTTCTCACCAATTGTTCCATTAATACACATCATTAGGATTAAAAATACGATTTGTTTTCTAATTCGCTTTTGTGTCGGCAAGCGCACCGGCCGCAACGCCAATCAATCCGAGGCATAGTGGTGCAAACTATTCTTCTGCTGCCACACACATGTGTATCGTCTTTGAAAAAAAAAATATTCACTTGCAATAAATCTAGATACGTACATAGATATACGAACGAATGTATAGCAGGGCGTACACCTACCTATATGATATTTTCGCATTTTATTTATTTAGCTAGCTGTTTATTTATTTTGAAAGAATTTTATCTGTCTGTTTGTTGGAGCATTAAAAGATACAGATAAAAAAAAATATAACCATGAATTTTAAAATAATAGATAAAGTTTTTTTTTTTGTTCTTGCTAAAGAGACTATATAGGGAAAGTATTGTTTTCGTATTTATAAAGAAAAAAAACAAGATTTTATCAAAAGGTAAAACATAACGGTGATGAATGGAAAACATTTTTCCAAACTTACCTGGTATCTTATAGATTGTGGTTCAAGATTTTAGGGTAGAGAAATGAAAAGGGTTACCTAGTATCTAAAAGCTTTGAAATTTTACTATCTGTAATAAGTAGTTGCTCTAAATATGTTTGAAAACTATGAGCTGTACTTAAATGTTCTGTTTTCCTCAAACTTTTATCATTAAATATAAAGCTTACAACACTTGGGGCTTGTTTCACCATGTCAAAGCTAAGTTTAAAATTCAATTAACTAATTAACCAATTTGAACTTGTTAAAACATCAACACATTCGTGTACCTTCCACCTGCGGTTCTTAGTAATTTTTACTAGCCATCCATAACATAAGCGAATACCTACCACATCTAAGTAACGGTTAAATTAACTCCGTCAGTCAGTACGTATACAAACAGAAAAATTTATTTTGGCATAACCTATAGCAAAATGTTTCTTCTTTAAAAAAAAAAATGCTTAACCTTTTAGTTGAGATCATAAATAAAGTAAAACGATAACGATCCAACTATATCTTTTTTACAATAGCTGTCTCTATTTTTTTCTACATATAGGATAAAACGATAATCGTATTACCGTTTTCATTTTACGTAATATATATGTATAGCCCCAGAAGCTTGATATCGCATATACAAACCAGATATTTCCCAGTTTTAACTCGATAAGTACAGCTGGGGTTGAATTCTCGATCTGCGAAGTTATAAAAAAAGAAATAATATTAGAGTTTTCACAATAATTTTTCATTTTAGCATTGCACAAATACATCTTGTGTGATTCTCTATCAATGTGTATACTTAAAACAACTAAATGGTTAATCCTATAATGTGTCTAAAATTTTTAGTTTTTTTTTTCAGGCTGGTTTAAAAGACTTATGGGTGATTCCATTGAAAACGACCCTTTACGAAAAATCACAAAATATGACTTAGAATTGAAAAAAGTACCGTTAGCCGGTTTTAAAAGATTGCATGTTTTATTTTTAAAGTGAAATTATCAATAATTTTTTTTATCGCCGCTTATTTCGCAGCTCGAACCACTTTGCAGAATAGGTCTCCAAATGTCACTTTTGGTTATCAGAAGCTCAAAACCCTATTTTCAATAATTTATTGTTTCACAATTTGAGAACCGGTGATTATTTGCCCTTATCAGAACTCTAAGCACTTTTTCGTGTCATTTAATTATTCAATAGTAAATACAATTTTAGTTTTTAGGCAGTTGATTCATAAAGTGGTAAGTGTCACGCCCGTAACAAAAAAACGTTATGTTTCATTAGTAGAAGAAAAAAATTTGTATCAATGTGATAATTTGGGGAAAAAAGGAGAATACAATAATCTAATGTCAGGCAAAATTTCAAGACCTTGAAATTAATACTGACCCCGTATTTAAAATTTTAAGTCTATGTCACACCCGTAACAGGTTGGCATTTCAAATCATAATCTTTCTGTTTTTCAACTCAATTTTAGTTTTGTTGCCTTAAGATATGAAACTCATGATGTAGGGATATAATTCTAAGAGAATCTACTTTAAATATAAATTTAATCGGCTTTAAGTGAAAGTTTTCCCTATTTTAAAAGAAAATAGAGAAAATATCATTGAAGTGAGAAATCTATTCACTTTTCAGTGAGAAAAACTTCATTTTTCTAGAGAAAGTGTTCCTGTCATCATCTGAGATTTGATTATGCATCGATGACAACAATTTCCCGTCAAAACATAGTATATTATACTGTTTTCATGCAAAAATATCATACTCGGTCACACCCGTAACGATGACCTGTCACACCCGTAACGTTTTCAAATAAAAATTTTGTATAGTTTTTCGTAGTTTTGCATCTCATTTCTTAACTGAAACTGAAGATCAACTATCTGGGTTAGTATATGCAAAAGAATGATACATACTTTTCATGCAATGTTTTACACCACATGGAAATTAGATATCTTAATCGCAAATCACCAGTTTTCTAAGGTCACACCCGTAACGCAACAAAATTGCACCCTATAACTGAACTACTAATTTTTCATACTTTAATATACTAATATTTTAAAAGGGCTTCAGGTGTCCTATAGAATAGTAAAGTTATTATTTATAAATTGGGAATAGTATGTGAGTAATTAATAAAATATGGAGTCTCACTGTCACACCCGTAACGATGGAAACACCCTTATACAAAATTATAAAAATGTTGGATACTTAGTTTATTTGGAAAAATCTATTAACGCGGCATTGAAAATCAGCCATAAAAGTACAATGAAATTTTTAGCCATTTGCAAAAATTATGGTTCATTCACATTAGGTCTGTTTCATTACTTTTGAGATAAAGTTTTGGAAAAAGCTTGGTGTTGAGCTTTTTGATGTTGTTGTTGCAATGTTTAACCAGAAATGAAAAGTAAAGAAACGCATTTGGGACGTTTCTGGTGTGTTTTGAGGTAAATTACCTATTTGACTTCATTGCTTGTAGGCTCAACGCATATAAAATTATGCGCTTTCTGTATTCAGTGTCCCTTACATTAAGGACTTTATTAAAATAACCAGGAGAAAGAATTTATTGTTATATTTGACTCCATTAGTTGCGTTTAAGTATCTCCGGGTCTGGGTCGAGGTTATCTTTTAACATGTATTATAAAAACAACATAGGATCCAAGTTTCTATCCAGGTTAATTTCAATAACCCACATACAGGTTTTCACTCTGACCGGCAGAGGGCTATTTACCATTGTGAATGATGTCAGCGATTTGTCAGCAGTGTTAGGAATAGAGAGGAAAAGAGACAGGCTTAAAATGAAAAACAAATAAACAAAAGAAAAAAGAGAATGATATACAGCACTGTTTTTGCGCTAACCCGCATCGTTTTATTTTCACGAGGTGGGCGATAGTAAAACGCGGCTATTGTGTCATTTTCTTTTAATTTAATTCAATAAAAACATTTTATGTATGCTACTTCAACAATTTAATTTCATATTTTTTCGATCAGCTGATTTCTTGTCTGACAAGCAAGAAATTGCAGTAACTAAAATGCTCGGGTAGATTCTTGCTGGAGGGGAAAATGAAAAAGTCAAAAGCTCTGGCTTTTTCGTGCCAGAAAAAAGTAAAGAAACACATTTTGGGTAGTTTTGGGATACTTCGGGATTCCGCGGGTGAGCAAAGAAACAGACCTATTATGACAATACTTTTGGTTACCTAATGCCGTTTTCGATTGGATGTTTGGAGTACTCCCTTTCCACTCCTTCTACTCCAAATTTTCTATAATGCATAGGAATTGAACAGAACGTAAAACCTGTCTCATGTCTATGTGTCGGTTTATTTTACTTGAAGTGCTACTAGTTCTCCTTATTGAATGATTTGGTGAAACTTTGTAGAGCGATTGGTTAATCTCCGGAGATGGATATAGACTATAATGTTTTTAAATTGTTGACTACTTAAAAAAAAAAAAAATGCACGAGTGTACTTGCTCTTATATTCAAGTTGCTTGGAAACTAAGAAATTTTGAAAATATGAAAAAAGTAGCACTATAGCCATAGTACCTATTTTGCAAGTAAAAAAAATGGCATTGCGAAGCAACGCAAGCACTGGTCTATCAGTATTACAAATAGACGTTTAAAGCAAGTTTTTAACCACATAGCTAGCATAATATTAAAGTTATCCTTTTAAACTATGTATATAAACACTTAAAAAGCAAGTACATACATATGTACATACGAACCAGACAAGAGTTTTATATTAAGTTGTTTTATATTTTTTGTTTCTTTATTATTGTAGCCATATAATAAATATACGCAACGAAAAAAAAAACAAAACAAAAAAGCTTCATGAAATATGATGCAAAATAAGTTTACAAAAAAAAACAACAAAGAAGAGTAAAACCCCATAAAATAATATGTAAATAGGAAGAGGAACATGTAATTCTCCTTGAAGTAGCAAGGAATCAAGGTATAAAAAGGGTATAACCACTTCAAAAGTCACCGACTCCATCATCATCGTTGTTGTCGTTGTAGTCGTTGTCGTCACCATTGTCAGTGGTTTTAAGCACAGATGCCGAAAGTGCTTTTATATACCTAGTAACATTTTGATTTTATGCGTAAAACAAATCCTAAAATTTAGATTTAATTCTACTAATTGTGAGAGAAATTTTTAAATTGATTTGTTAAATATTTTATTAACATGGTTCAAAAGAAATGCCAACATAAAAAAGGCAAAACAAAATAATTTTCCAAGCTTAATACAAACTAACAGCTCTGTTTGTTAACTTTATCAGAAAACTGGTATTAAATACAATTTTGGAATTCTGTTCTTAATTCGGAAAAATATGACAAAATTTTAACAGAATTTAGCAAAAATTTTAATAAAATAAATCAATTGGGTGGCGCAACAGCTCATGGAGAACCAGGGCCTAGTGACTTACAACTCACAACCATTCCTGTGTGTGTGTTTGTTGGCAGGAATGGAGGGGACCTACAGTTTTTTGCCGAGTCCGAACGGCTAAATGAGAAGCACTTTTTCATGACAAGTATACTTACTCTTGGAGGATTTGTCAGTTCCTCGCAAGAGGCAGTACTTCGAATAAAACATTTCTGTTTTTAGGTGGCACGGCTGGGAATCGAGCCTACACCTTCGGCATGACAGTCCTACGCACTAACCATCAAGCCACGAGGTACTACAAAAAAAAAATGTAATAAAAAAACAGAATCTGATATCGAAATAAGTACTAAGTACTTACTACTACTAGTCCTTAGCACCTCTACGCTCTATGTTTTTTTGTGTAAAAGGGAATTCCTGCCAACAACACTCACACAGAAATGGTTGAGAGTTGTAAGTCACTAGGCCCTGGTTCTCCACGAGCTGTTGCGCCACCCAATGTATTTATTTATATTAATTTTTGTTTTTATCCAGAGAAAATGTACTATCCTTGAAATATGCAAAACGACAGCCCTGTTTACAAGACCAGCTAACAGGAAAGTTGTGTTGCATTGTCGGTACTTAAATATCGATCGATACCAGCAGAACCCCAAACCAGAGACCAAATCAAGCAACCAACCAACCGGCCAACAACTCTCTCTCCCTCTCATAGTCGCTCAGCAATCAGACTCTTGTAAACTGGCTGTTTTGTTGGCGCAGTGGGTCCTTGAACTGGGTTTGATATGAATTAATAATAAACGCAGCAGAGGCAGCATAAATGTCAACTTGTCTTTTGGCTTCACCCTGGTTCTGGTTTCTGTTTTTTTTTTATTCCCTGAAAATTAAGTGTGGTGATGTATTTTGATTGTTTTTGTAGCTGGTCCTGCTTTTTATTTTGTTCTCAGGCGAAATTTATTCGTATTAAGGTTAATCAAACCATTAATATCACATTATTATAAAAAAAAAAATAAAACAAATGCCTTTGTGTTCGTTCCATCATCATAATCATCCTCTCGTCGTGTTTTTCTGTGCTTCAAACTGATGTAACAATAGTTTAAATTTGTTTTTTCTTTTTTTTTGTTGTGTTTTATTTTTATTTTTTCCGACACGATTGGACAATCCTTCCTTTCTCTTCTAGGGATTGGCGTAATCAAGGTCATTTTGTTGTTTGTTTGGCTTTAGGGTAGTGCACAAATTTAATTCGATTCATCATCATTTTTTATGACTCAATATTGTAAAGCACCTCCTCTACCTTCTTAGTGAAGTTGATTTTTTTTTTGTTTTGTTACTTTATCTTTAAGGCAAGTATTGGTTTCATGGGGCAAAAAATGATATTCTTTAATCGAACATGCAATTAGGTGTTTATATTTATACGTAGGTATGTATGTATAGCTTGACCCTGAGAATTTTTCTTGGCTGGAGTGAATAGTGATTTAGTAACACAGTAGATATGTGATTATTTCACGTGTAAAGTGTTAACACGTGCTTAGAGGGTCGTATCATTTTGTGGGTGTATTTCCGAGGTATTTTCGGGAAGTTTTAATAACGAATCGCTTATAATTGTTCTGTCTTAGTATTTATTATCATTTCAACAATCTTGAGGCATTTTTGTGAGCCATTCAGTCGACTGGATTCAAACGTTGACAAAAGTTAATTACTTGGCATAGTTCCTTAAATATATTTAAGGGTGCTTTTTTTAGACGTGGTTTTCAATCTGGCAATACTTTTTTCGGAGTTGGTCTTTTTGACAGCTGTCACTTGATTAATGCTCTGTTTGGTTTGTCATTTCATAATGAATAGACTTACTCCTGAACATCGTTTGCAAATCGTGCAAATTTATCACAAAAATAATGGTTCGGTTCGCGCGTCGCGAACTGCGTCCAATATTCGCTCGATATACCAAGACGTTATTGCTGCTGTGTAGCAGAGTATCGAAGAAGACCCGAATGAGTCCATCCGCCATCGCGTCGAAAATTGGTGGTCGAAAATTTGTGGTGGAAAATTGGGCCTCTCAGCTGGAATTTGTTCGAGCCAGCCCCGGCGGCCACTTTTCCGAAATCATTTTAAAAACATAATGACAAACCCTTATCTTTATAATAAAGCTAAATTCTTGGCCATAACATTAAATTATATGCGTTATTTCTTCTTGAAAACCACTTTTTACATACATAAACAGTGTTGTAATTGGTAGACCTGTTTCTATGATCTGAAATGAAGCAAGTCAAAATATTAAAAATTATTAATTACTCGATTCCTTTTTCCGTTCGTTAAGTTATTCGTCTTTTTGACAGATATGGTAGGTGTAGGGGGTCGAGGTAAAGATCGTAGGAATGAAAATTTTAAAAGTAGAACTATTACTACGTTTACAAGCAGAATCGAGAGCTCAAGTTGAAATAGGGTCGAATACTCAACCCAGGTTTTTCGTTACTTGAGTTAAGTGCTCCATTTAGAATTGAGTTGAAATGGTATTGAGATTCCAGAAAAATTAATGGCATTTATGTATTTATTTCAATGCAAAACAAATATAACTGAATTAACACGAGTACTTTACTACACGTAGGTATCTATTTAAACAATACTATATTTGAAGACAAACATACAAATAAACAGACCAAAGTGTATTATCTGTAAAACCAACTCCTCGAACCAGGTTTTTCGTCACAAATTTCGACTCGACTCAGCTCCCCGAGCGGAGTTGAGTCGAATAAAGCTCATTTCGGTGTAGCTACATTTCATTATTATGACAGTTTATATCGTTCTTAAAGCTGTATTTAGCGATGCAGTAGGCTTTTTTTTAAGGCTTTTACTGTCAAAATCTTTGTTTTGACAGATGTGAATTGGAAAAATCTATTCTTGTTTCCAAAAGAAAATCCCATAAATCTCATCTCATTTTTAAATTTAAAATAACAAAAATGTTTTTGACTTCCGAAACTGTGAACATTTAGAACTTTGAAAGGTTTAAAAATTTTGAAAAAAAAAATTTTGGAAACAATTATGTTGGAAGCACTATTTTAATTGACCTCATCCCCAAAATTCGTAGAAATAAAGATGTTGGCCACCCTGCAACGTTTAAAGCATGACTGGTGTTCAGGTGAGACAGTTGAAAGAGATATCGAGGAAATTAAGTGCCATTGTTGGTAAAATCCAAAATATCATCCACATTTACTTTTTTATTCAACGAAACTTGTTAAGAAGGGGCTCCTAAATGCTTTCCCATATTCGCAAAGACATGCCCAAAAATCTACTTTAATTTTGGGTTAATACTGTGTAATAATTGCAACACCTGTTCATTAAAAGTCAAAGATTATTTTTGAGCTCAAAAACTATTTCGTTTTTTTTTTCTAAATTCATTACAACATTTTAAAAAGTTAATCCAGAAATTGGTTGAAAACTTGCTTTCAATCTTCAATGATTTGTGCATTTTGTTTTAAAAAATTGAAATTATATTAACTTTCTCTTAACAAATTGTAAGAAATAGAAGATGCGATTTTAGAAGAGCTAAGAGTCTGGTCCGGAAACCGAATCCCGTGCGCTTTTTGAATAATTGCGCCCATTTTGTAGTCCTTACAGGAAATCGAAATGCCCTGCGCTTTTTGTGGGGGACCTTATTTTTAAATTTGTTATTTATTTTTGACATGCTTAGGATGAACTTTAGCTTGGTTTTCATTGTTGTAATCCTGCCAACACTAGTTTGACATCTGGAAGCGTTTCCGCATCTGTTCCCATATTCAAAATATTAAAAATTAGGTACCAAAAAGTTAAGGGTCCCACTCTTTGACATTAAAAAAAAGTATGTTCCCGAAAAGTGGCAACATTGACATTTTAACCGAAAGGGCGTCTAGTCAACACCTATCTTTTAAGACATCAACTGTTATTTTAACCATGGACATTTTGTAGATAATTTTCGATTGTGGCCCAGATTGGGCGCCATTTTTCGAAATGGAGTTTAAGCGACAGGATTACAACAATTACTCCCAAAGCTGAATTTCATCCTCAGCATGTCAAAAATAAATTATAAATATAAAAATAAGGCTTATTTCTCAAAGTCAATGACGTTTGGTTAAGTTTTCTTAATCACTTTCTGCAGGAAAACGTTGGGGAATTTTATGCAATTCGTGTAAAATCATTTCCCAATTCATTAAGCAAATAGTAAACTTTCGCAAAAGGTTAATGGTATGCAGTGCCTTACATCGTTAAATGAATACTCTTACATATCTGTGGTGTTTGAAAGAAACATGATAACTCCATTTTAAAAATTGCGTCCTTACGTTCACTTAACATCGACCTAGAACCTAAACGGGTGGCCCGATTTTCTTCAAATTTGAAACAATTTTTTAAAGGTTATGTCCATAAATACTCCCAAATTGGTCCACCTATTAAGATTCTAGGTCAATTTAAAGTGGACGTTAAGACTCAATTTTCAAAATGGAGTTATCATGTTCCTCCCAAACACCACAGATATATAAATAAATATAGTGGCTTAACAGCTCGATGAGAGGCAGAGCCTAGTGACTTACACTCTCACTACAACTGTTCGAGTTGTTAGCTGGCAGGATTGAAGCGGACCTACAACTTCCTGCCGAATCCCATCGCCTAAGATAGTAGGCACTTAATCATGACATTAGATGCTCTTGGGGATCTGTCAGCTGTCACTTCCTCGCAAGAGGCAGTGCCCCTAAAAAAACACATTCAAGGTGGAACAGGTTGAATTCGATCTCAGACCTCTAGCGTGATAGTCATACGCTTAACTCTATGTTCATACATACAGTATACCTATTTTATAAAGTAGTTAATCCTTTCAAGTGACAGTTTTGAATAATTCAATATTGCCTTGAGCAAGTACACGGGACTCAGTCGTGCATTTATTTATATTGTGCAATTATTTTGAGCTTATCAAACTTATTTTTTTTTTGCAATTTTCTCACATGACAGGAGATTGTTAATTAATGACTTTTTTTTATATTTTATCAAACGTGTTATTTTTTTATAAGAGAGTGTGAGAAATTACAAACGACAACGATAACTTAACTGTCGAGTTTTGAATTTCGATAGCAAAATAGTAATAATGAGTATGTATAGAGAGTTGTTTTTAATAAACTCTACTGATAGATTGGATGGGATTTGCATTTTAAATAAAAAAATGTAAAATACTAAAAATTAATAACTAGCCAAGAAGAGAAAAGGCGTAAATGCATTCTACAAAAATAAAGTGTCAATAAAAATTAACACGTACCGAGTTGTCGTATGTAGTTGTTCAAAATTGGCACTGTCATGTTTTTTTTTTTTTTTTCTTTAATGAGTCTAGACATGGCTGTTAGAAAGTTATAAGTACCGAATTAAATAACTTCTTTTTTAGCAATTAATTGTGTGACGTGACCGCATGTCCTAAGGTAGATTCATATAAAGCAGCGTGGTGTTTTGTTGGTTAAGCTTAAACAAACAATGAATTTATTTTCTGAAAAATAATTTTGGCTACGCTATTGACGCCAAGTGAATATGATAAAAAGCATAAACATTTATGTACTTTCATACATATATATGTAATGTACATATTTATGTCGAATTAAAAGAAATTTTTCCTTAACATCGTTTTCGAAAATTTCAAAACTAATTCAAATAGTCAAAAATGAGTGAATGTAGAAAAACACCTCGTCCTCGTTAAAAATTATTCTTGTTCTTCACTCGAAATCAATAAAAACAGAATTGCCGCATTGTTTTAATTGCCCAAATCAATTGATTGATCAATTTGCCGCTGTTTCCTTACAAGTATGAGAACATACATAATTTAACAAAAAAAAAAACGAAAGCAAATAAAAAACATGCTTAAATGCATGACCTGGCATATCATATCAACCATCCGCATTTGTGTTCTAATTTGTTTAACAAAAAAAAATATATGCGAGCTAATAATTCGCAGTCATCACTCACAGTCACACGCGGCATAAATCTATCAAAATTATAAGCTTCCATTCATTCAAGACGGATGACAAACGACAATATAATATAACGCAGAATAGCTCTGAAGTCCAGAGTTAAGAAAATATACAGTAGGGCAAAATTCATTTGAAATTGGAACTAAATCGTTTTCAGCTAGAAGCTGAATCTTTTAAGATTCAATTTTTTTATTTCTAAAATTTATCTATCTACTCAAATGATCGCCAACTGAAATGTTTTTTTTTTTCTTTTTTTTATGTGTTTGATTGTTTCGAACGAATTTTCGTGTTCGAGCGATAAAACGGAAAGAAATCTTAAATTTGACTCGAAATAAAAACGGTGGGTCAAACACAAAAATTCATAAAGGTTAGATGATCTGAAAAATTTAATGAAGCTACAAGAAAACAAATACGCTCTAGAAAAAAAATAGAACAAACAAAAAACTTTTGTATCACTTTTGGTATAAAACTGTATACAAAAATCTTAAAACACAAACAACAAACACAAAAAGTGAAAGTGAAACTGGCGTGTTTTGACAGTTGTTTACTTCATGCAAACAGAAATTTGTGCAGCGGAGATTTGCAAGATTTTTCATGGAGGGGAAGTTTCTTGCTCTCTTGTTGCATCTTTATGGAGTTAACTAACAGGAATTTGTGAAAAGTAGTACGAATTTTCTTATTTTATTTATTAGTTTAAAAATTATAAATGTTATTTTTGAGCTACATGACAATAACAGTAGAATAAAAACAGAAGATATACGTACTTTTCTTGAGGTAGGTGCATTGAGATTACATTGATATGAAAAAACTTATTTGCTAAAAATGCGAGATGTGCCCTTTTTAAAAATAGTTTTAAATTCTACCCGATATACCTGCCTCGTCCCACTGTATGACCACACTACATGATTGAGATCTTATTTTTTTAATTGAAAAACGAACTTGTTCTATTAAAAAAAAAAATATTTTATTAAATTTTGTATTCTAATTTCTATACATAAATACAATCTAAAGTACATATATATTTTTTTCAAAGACTAATCAAATAGAAAGAAAAAATATAATAATGAATAACCACAGACAACCCTGATGATGGTTGTGAATAACTACCGCAGTCGAGTCCATGGAATGTGATGCCACTTATTTCTCACATTTGTATCATGTAACAATCACTTTAATTGTTATCAGTCCAGCAGCAAACTTGTCGTCCATAAGCCACTTGAATCACATGGTCAGGCAGAAAACAATTCATTTCAAGTCAAACTGATGAATTCATTCCATTTTGCAATGCGAGTGTCACTTCATATAAAGGGTGATTTTTTAAGAGGTTTAGAACTTTAAAAAAAAAAAAAACACAAAAAATTCGAAAAAATGAATGAAATATTTATTTGAATCGATAGTTTGAACCTTGCAATTTAATGTTTAAAGATAATTTCATGCAAATGTTGACCGCGGCTGCGTCTCAGGTAGCCCATCCGCTGAGTCCAATTTTGGCATACTCTTTCACACATATCGGCCGGTATCTCACGAATGAATGCATGGATGTTGGCTTCCAGTGCGTCAATCGAAGCGGGCTTGTCCCTATAGACATTAGCCTTGACATACCCCCACAAAAAATAATCTAATGGTGTCAAATCGCACGATCTAGGCGGCCAATTGACCGGCCCGAAACGTGAAATTAACTGTTCACCAAACTCGCCTCGCAATTGCGCCATTGTTTCGCGTGCTGTGTGGCATGTGGCACCGTCTTGTTGAAACCACATATCATGCAAGTCAAGAACTTCCATTTCGGGCAAAAAAAAGTTTGTTATCATCGCTCGGTAGCGTTCACCATTGACAGTAACGCTGCGATTCGCATCATCTTTCAAGAAATATGGCCCAATAATGCCGCCGGCCCATAAACCGCACCAAACAGTGGCTTTTTCGGGATGCATTGGTAGCTGTTGCAATGCTTCTGGCTGATCTTCACTCCAAATGCGGCAATTATGCTTATTTACGTACCCATTCAACCAAAAATGAACTGAAATTCAACCAGAAATGAACATTTCGAACCGAGCACGAATTTTGATAGTAAAATTCAATAATTTGCAAGCGTTGTTCATTTGTAAGACGATCCATGGTTAAATTGCAAACCAAACTGAAGCTGTTTGACAGTGACACAAGGTACTAAACACACGTCAGCTGTCAAAACCAGTGTTGCCAAAACCAAACCAGCTAAAAAATCACCCGTTATAATTATGTAGATATAGTTTAAAAACGTTAAAGATTTTCATTCCGTGAAATTCGAATGTGAGGAGGTTGCTTCGGTTAAGCTCGCCAATGTCAGCTAGAATTTTGCGGTCAGTTAAAATATTTAAATGCAGTCGTAAGTTTCAAGACAAATTGAATTGAGCCAGGGACGTAGAAAAATAGGGGCTAGAGAAATTGGATAAGCCAGTGTGTTGTTTAGGAGCTCCAATAAAATATTTGACATACATACATAGTCGTAAAACTCTCTTTCAATCACATATTTTTTCTCTTAAATTTACTGAATGTGTTGAGAGGCAGTTTGCTAAAGTCACACGTTCGAAAACATCATCTGCGGTACAGCTGTGCAGTTAAAAAATCGGGATGATGAACAAAATATTGAAAAGCCAGAGAGCGTCTTCGTAAACGTCAAATGCGTTTGCGAGTAAATTAACTGACGTTGATCAAACTGATTTGGTTCACGCAGGACGATTGAATATTTGAGGATTGCAGTATCTGCGTCAAAAAATGACGATCTTTGACGGTATTCATACCAGCTTCACGTGAGGCGACTCATTTTGACGTCTCTTATTTTTATCTGACTCTCATCTCTGGGAAATAAAGAGATGGCCAAGTGAGGCAGAAGTTTTTATATTTTTTGAAAATTTCTGCCTCACCTCGCCATCTCTTCCCTTTGAATTAATAAGAAGAGATAAAAAAGAGAGCTGTCAAAATGAGTCGCCTCATGTAAAGTTGGTGCAAAAAACGTCTTTGACGATCAAATTGACTTTGATTTGACGTTTTCAAAAACGGCCAAACTCAGACATCCCTGTCAATGTATCTGTTCGGAAGAAATGCGAAAACGAAATTCAAATTCGATCGGAGCTTAGATAGCGTTCCAGGTACCTTACCTTCCCGTTTCCGACAAAATAAAAAAGCAATGGCGTGAGCCGCTGAAATATTTAAATATTTATAAATTCGTTTGTATAGAAAAAGATAGCATTGCTTTAGTTTTGGTAGAAGGAGGCTTAAATGTCAGGACAAATCAGAAAATTATAGCCGCGTTTTATTATCGCTCATAACCCATATGGTTCACCTCGTGAAAATAAAACGATGTGGGTTAGTGCAATAGCAGTGCTGTATATCAGTCTCTTTTTTTCTTATGTTTATTTGTTTTTCAAGTAAGCACTTGTCTCTTTTCCTCTCTATTCCTAATACTGCTGACAAATCGCTGACATCCATTCACAATGGTAAATAGCCCTCTGCCGGCCAGAGTGAAAACCTCTATCTGGGTTATTGAAATTAACCTCGATAGAAACCTAGATCCCATGTTGTTTTTGTAATACATGGTAAAAGATAACCTCGACCCAGATCCAGACATAATAAAACGCAGCTATTATAATACCTTCGTTTTATTGCATGTCCATATGGAGTTTGGAGAAAAAAACGACATCGGGACATTTCAACATTTGTTTACCTTTTGCATTGTTCTGCCATTTTGTTTTGAATTATCTTACCAACAAACACTTGACAAAATTTTCGACTGTACTTGCGGATGAGTGCTGATTTTGTAGGCAAATTATTTTCTCGGTGTGCGTCGGCGGTTCCAAACTTGTCTTTGGTATCCTTCGACTTGATAATTGCTTTAGACGCTTTTTCGACCCAACGCGAGGGGGGTAAAAATCTTTTAGTTGAATAGTCTAGTTCTGCCTCTACTTTCGGGCTTTATTTATTTCTTAAACATTGAACTAAAAACAACAAATTATTTATTATGGATTTTTACTAGTTTGGCAACTTTTTCTTCTCGGAGAAGAAAATTCTCTGCTAACGTATTCAGAGAGGTAAAGTATAACACCCCGATCATCATCATCAAGTTCTGTAACCCCGGTTGGGGCATAGGGCGCCAACAAATCGTTTCCATCCTTCACGGTCTGCAGATAGATATTTTAACTGTGGCCACGTCTTTCTCTGGGAGTCTGCTTCTGCTAGAACTGTTGATTTCCATGTTTTTCTTGGTCTTCCAACCCGCCGTGCACCCTGAGGATTCCATTCAAATGACTGCTTTGCAATTTCATCGTTTGGTTTCCTCAGCGTGTGACCAATCCATTGTCATTTACGCTTTCTTATGTCAACGTCCAGCCGCTCTTGACTTGTCCTGTGCCACAATTCCTCGTTTGATATAATTTGTGGCCAGCGATTTCCAAATTTGGGAGAGAGAACCGAAGGCTGCGCGAGCTTTATTTATTCTACTTTGAACGTCCAGATCAGTACCACCATTTGCTGAAACAATACTTCCAAGGTAGTTAAATTGTTCAACCTCTTCAACTGGCGTCTCCTGTATTAAAATACGCTGATGTGTGGAGCGGCCTGTGAGCATTATTTTTGTCTTTTTGCTATTTATTTTAAGACCACTCGCCTCTCCTTTTACCTTCAGAGCTTGACACATCCCGTTCAGCCCGCTGATGTTATTTGCCAAGAGACATATATCATCGGCATAGTCTAAGTGGCTAAGCCTTTCAAACGGTCTCCATTGAATGCCCTGCCTCTCTGCTGTTCCAACGCTGGCCGTCAAAACATCGTCAATCGCCAGTAGAAAGAGAATTGGCGATAGAACATCTCCCTGTCTCACACCCTGCCGCACTTCGAAAGAGTCGGATAGCTGCCCATTGTGTAAAACAAAGCATCTTGCGTTGTTATAGGACTCTCTTATAATGGCAACAATTTTTGGGGAATTCCTCTATCAAGAAGTGATCTCCATATACATTCGCGGTTGACTCGGTCAAAGGCCGCTGGGATAGATTTCATTTACCAACACAGCTTGTATCAACGGGTGTAGAATACTAGCCGTTCTGACAGGGTCAGCTTTCAGGAACTCGGCTGGTATACCGTCAAGTCCAGCTGCTTTGTTATTTTTGAGAAGATTTATCGAAGATTGAATTTCCAGTACTGTAGGGGGTTCGATGTCAATACCCCTATATGATCTACGCATCTCGTTAAGCTGGGGCACTTCAGCACTCTGCTCGACAGAATCCTCATTAAGCAAGGCACAAAAGTGATCCTTCCACCTGCGCAGCTGATCCTCGATTGATACCAAAAGTGTACCATCCACATCCATTACAGGATGATTGGTGTTGCTTTTCTTCCCGTTAACTTCCTTGGATATTTGGTACAATTCCCTCATATCTCCTCTTCTTGCAGCGTTTTCCGCATTTTCTGCGAGACCGTCTAACCTCACCCTCTTGTCACGTCTCACACAGCGATAGACCATCTTATGTGCTAAGCGATACTCTCTTCGCAATTCAGCCTTTCGTTGAGCATCCGCTTCGGCATTTATTTGCATCTTTAACGATTTGCGAAGCTCGATTTTATCCCAGGTGTCTTGGGATATCCAAGAGTCTCTAACTCTCGACTGCTTGGGTACAGTTTCGGATCCAGCATCCATAAAAACACTTTTTATATCACCCCACATCTCATCAATTGTTGAACACCCCGATACACGCTTCTAAAACGTTACACTGCAAGCCATCTGATGCAATTGGAATAGACTCCCTTGATTTTCAAGGTTGGCAGACAGTGGCCAAAAGTATAAACTGTTACAATTAAAAGATGTAACGCAAACCTTCAGTAAGGATTCAGATAAATTGGTCAAGGATTGGTTGAGGTTGAGATATATCAGAAATCGTGCACTGAGAAGCATTGTCAAACTGCTTGAGTCAGTGTTGCAATATAGGGACTGAATTGTCCCAAGAGATAAAATGTTCTTATCTTTAATTGATCTAATTGCTAACGAATACTTCAATTTGTTATTTTTTCTATGTATTAAACCAAATGCAAAAACAATTCTTAACTACATCCTTGAAGATGACTTTTTAACTCTTAAGGTTTCACAAAAATTATCTAATGAGAATATATTTTTTTCTTTATCTATTGCTAATTTTCAATTTGTCATGCATTCAATTCTCATGCATATACGAGTAATAAAAATGATGAAACTCGTGTGTAATGCAAAAAAGAGTTTTTATTATTATTTTATTATTATAGTATGGAGGATTACTAAATTATAGGCTATGATGCCAAATGAAGAGCATTATGATGATATTTTAATTAACTTTGAAATGAAACAAATAATAATGACAAACTGACCTTTCGTTGTGTAGAGCGACCGACCGACCGACCGACGAGTCGTCGACCTGCAACGAGCGGCTTTCATTTTTCTGGTTGCAAAATATGATGCCTACATATAAAAAAAAAACTACCTTTTATTTTGTAATTTGTTTGTTGTTACTTTTGTGGGTTTTGTTTTTTTGTTTTCAATCAAGTATATTTTAATGAAGGAAGGAAACAAATTAATTGGATATTTCACAACTTAATGTTTACTATTTCAATTCAAAAATTATTTTTTATTGCTTAAAATACCACGAAAAATATTTATAATAGCTTAAAGTAGTAGTTAACTTAACCTAGGTAAACTGAACTGGTTCAGTAATCTAAAACGGGTTTATTTGTAGACATTCGTTTGCTTCTTATAGGTAAGTGATCTTGCAGATATATTTTGCATAGAAATATTAAACATCGGAGTTACTAGTTGAACATTAAGTATGAATAAATGCGGGTGGCATTAGCTGCTTTGCTAACACGTGTTACCCTGGAGTTTTGTTTACACGTACCTATGTACCCGTCTTATAAAAAAGTATACAAAGTAAACACAGAGTAAACTGCATTTACAGCCAGTTTGTATTGCAGGAAAGATTTCTCGCAAATGGCCCCTTTTGCCATGCTACGTTTTCGTGTGATCGAATTTGGATGGTAGGGGAGAGGGGGTAGTTTAGGACAGGGGCAGCTTAGGACAACGGCCAAAAAAGTATCAAAACAAATACTTTTTTAATACTTAATCACAATTTTACAGTGGCAATTCTTCCCCTAATAGATATCCTATGACATTTGGAACGATATCAGCGTTTAAAAAATAATTAAAAATAAATGTTTGTTTTCCGGTATCCGCTGTATTTTTTTTTTTGATCTAAGACGTAAGCATTTTAGAAAAAAACCTGCTGGAATCAACGCGGAAAAAGTTCTTTATTATCAATTTTTTTTTTGTTTAACAGTGTTCAAAAAAGAAAAAAAAATTTGTTTGTCTACTTGGGGCACTTTTGGACAGTAGATGAGGGGCACATTTGGGCATGTCCAAACCAGACCAAATATTAATATAATGAATATAGCGTTTCAAAAAGTGAACAGTGGATACAGTTAAAAACATACTATCGCACAAGTATTTAGCACCTCGGAAGAAGATATAGACGTTTATTTCATCAAATCTTCGAAAATGAATTATGGCCTCGTTTATCTTCAAGCAAACAATTTTACTTTCCAGTACGCTAAGGCATTAGAGAAAGACAATCTCCTACGACTTATTTTAACTAATATTATGTTTTGAAATAATTTATTATAGTTTAATAAGGAATAAAACTTGATTAAATGCGTTTTTCAAGGCATGTCCAAAACTGTCCCAGGGCTGTCCAAAGTTACCCCCTAGAGGGGCAGATTTGGACATTTTAGTTTTTTAAATAGAAAAATATATACGTATAAAATACAAACTAAGGTATGAAAGGGCATCTATTTCCAAGGAAAAATACCTAAGAACAACGTTATTCAAAATTAAATTTTATAATTTGATGTATGAGTGTTCCAGGTTGGTTTTTGTAAAAAGTGTCCTAGGGTGCCCCCCTCTCTATGCTAGAAAATTTTCGACGACTGTCACAATATTATCAGATATGTCTCAAATGTCCTATAATCGTGTGATCTTATGGCCTGACAATAGAAACACACCTATACATGTTTGGTATATTTTTAAGGGCAAATGTGTAAAACCTGCCAAAACATCTAAGTAAGAGAGAGATCTTCTGAAAAACTAACAAAAATGTTAACAACCGGATTGAACCAATTTGAGACGCCAAAACAATTGTGTTAACAATTTTAGCTTAGTTTCATTTTATTGAATTAAATTTATATACATACATATGCAGCTGCGGTCAAAATAATAGTAGTACTCTATTTAAAAAAATCAAAATTGAAAAAAAGTTGATCCCTCGATTTCTAACAAATTAATACCCATGTGATTTTGATATTGGTGTTTTTAAGCTTTCATTTTCAAAAAAAAATTGAATTTCAAATTTAATATTTGATCCTATATTTTCAAATTTATTGAAGAACCTTTGAAAAACAGCGGTCAAAAAAATAGTAGTGTGAAGATAATCCGCCTTTAACTTCTACAAAAAAGCAATTATAGGACAAAAATTGTATCATAAGATGTAGTTGAGGGTTTGAACCTTAAACTTACATTTAGTTGCAAGTCCCTCATTGGAAATAACAGCAGCACAACGGCATTGCATTGGGTTTATCAGGTTTTCACGTCTTTCTACGCTTATCGACTTCTATGAGTGCTGAATAGCTTCCCTAAGGGCTTCATTGTTAGATGGCTGGCAACTAGCAACATATTTCTTTACATCGCACAACAAGTTCTCAATGGGATTTGAGTCCGGAGACTTTGCGGCCAGTCCATCAAATTAACTGTTTTTGCCTGGAATCATTGCTTCGCAAGTTTACTAGTAGGCTTTGGGTCATTTTCTCACTGAAAGACACATTTCAGTGGTATTTCATCTTCAGCATAAGGTTGCATTACTTCCTGCATGATCTAAACAAAGATTTGCTAATCCATGATACCTTCACTTTGGTGTATTGGAAAAACACCATACAAGGAGAACCATTGCCAAACCATTATGCTGGGTCCTCCGTGTTTAATTGTTTTTGCTTTTAAACGTGGACTATATTCTGTGTTTGGTGGCCTTCTTACATATTGACAAGGTCCATTTCCACCATATAAAAAAATCTTGGAATCGTCTGACCACAGAATATTTCTCCAATTTTATCCAGGCCAGTCAAAGTGGTTCCTTTGCGAATTTCAATATTTTTGTTACATTGTTTTTTGTCAACAATGGTACCTCTCTAGGGCTGTGGGCGGCTTGAACATGTTCTCGTGAACTTCTACGAACCGTTTTATTGATGGCATCAACATAAAATATGCTTTTTATTTCAGAAGCTGACGTAAAGGGGTTGATTTTTAAATGTCTGATGACTCATTTTAACAACTTTGGTGGCAATAGCGGCTTCCGCCCGCCATTTTCTGACTTTGGCAGTTTAATATTGGTTTTTCTTACCATTCTTGGTGAACATTCAACTAGGCATTGAACCAGCGCATAAGTTTTGCCTTCCGATATCAGTCTCCTAACTAGGACACGCTATTCCAGTGTTCAGTGTTTGCCCCTGCCTATTGCTGGCAAAACTATGACCAATTTTTTTAACAAAAAAAACTATGAAGGTGTAATGAATAAACAAAATACAAGGTTTTTTTAAATGTTCAATTTTAGAAATAAAAGGGAAAACTAATATTTCTTTACATAAACCGGTGCACTACTATTATTTTGACCGGAAGAATTCGTAGCTTTGATTAATAACGGTTGTTTATTTTTCATATTACAGTTGCAATAAAGAGTATATTTGTACCCGATTATTAAGAAAATGTTATTTAGTCAAAATGTAACAGTTTTTTTTTCTATCAACGCAATATAAAACTTACAAAACAAAGGTTATGCAATTCTTTTGCTTGTACTACTATTATTTTGACCGCAACTGTATGTAGGTTTATCGCAAGATTATTAAGACAGTTTATTTTCACATGAAACACACCGCAATTTCAAATTAAATACGAACAATACCAACAACAGGAATTTGTCAAAATTTGTAGAAAATTTCAAGTGCGAAAAAAAAAATTTCCACCTATTCTGTGCAAAATATTGTATAGTAGTCAAGTAGGTATTCGAAAAATGTCTGCCTTGGCATAAGCTACCCATTGAGTCATTACTTTACCCTTAATCAATCAACTGTAAACCTACAAACGGAAAACAATTGTTTTTGCATGCAAAAACCATTTGCCTGCAAATAATGATCTGAAGTGAATATATTTTTAAGTGTAAACCGATCATACAAACAAATATTTTGTATTCGCCTGACTATTTTTCTCGTACACAAAACAATCACCCGTCAATTGTTTTGCATGGATTTCCATGACAGCAATGGAGTTTTTTTTCATGAAACTGTAAACCAATCATGCAAAAAAAAAAATTTGTATTTCACCTCAATAATTTTTGGCTTGCGGAAATATTTGCATATATTTTTTTTCGCACCGGAAAAAATCATTGTCAGTCCATTATCATTCCACACAAGCAGCGGAATGACGGTTTTTCAAATTGTTTGTCTGCATGTTAATTTGCGTTGTGATTTGACTTTGACACTGACAAAATTCGTCCATCTTCTTCGATAACAATCTCAGTTATCAGCTCTTTGCACTTCTCCCTTATCATCGTATCCGAGGGTGAAACTGTCAGGTCGAAGGCCATGCAAGTGGCCGTTAATTTTATTGACATTTTAAAACAGCTTTTGTATACAAAATTTTATTAAAATAGGTTGAGTCGTTAAAGAGAAAATATAAAATAAAAAAAACCGTTATATTGCAGGTACCGTCAATAACAGTTTTTGGAATTCGTTGTTCATACCAAAATAAAGTAACAACTTATTTTTTTTTTATCAAAATCTTTGGAGCCGTTTTGACATAAATTAGCTTTTTCTTTACGGTTTTATGGCAAGCACCGTTATTTTTCGAGCTTGAAAAAAAATTCAATTTCCCCTGAAAAAAACCTTAATTTCAAAATTTGAAGAAAATCGGTTCAGTGGTTAATGCTGTAGGGTGAGGTACAGACAGAATTGTGTCATGTTTGATTCTTATCTCGAAATTTTTTTAAACGATAGATGTTAGAAAAGATTTTATTTTGTATAATAAAAGATTTTTAAACCTACATATATGTAATGATTAAGAGCAAAAAAATATTGGAATATTGGAAGTTCCGTTTAAAAGATATTTTACAACTAAATTTGGATATGAAGAGTTTTGCTGCAAATGATTGGATATGGCCAGTGTCCCCTCTCTCCCTTTCACAATTGCGGCCTCTAATATAAAAGCACTCAACTACTTTCCAATCTTTAATGACCCATTTAAAATTGTTTACAATAAAAACCCGTGAACGTTTAAGTTAGTTCCTTCTTATATAACATAATCAATAGCGTATGATGGATAAGCAGAGTTTTGAAAGCAAACCCACTGCTTACAATGGATATGGAAAGTTTTGATGCAAATTGCATTGTGGATATGGAGAGCTTTGGAAACAATTATGATGTTTGACATCAATATTAAAGGGGTTTAATAATTGAATATCAAGAAAATTTGAAAAGAAATTCTTCTGTTTAAGTGGAGTGACCGAATATATAATTCAAAGTTAAAAGTTCAAGTGAGCTCAACTCCATGATTGCGTTTCGTCCAGGTACGATAGTTGGGCTCATCAGATGACTATCTGGGCGAAACGCAATCATGGAGTTGAGCTCACTTGAACTCTTAACTTTGAATTAAAGGGGTTTAGAGAGGTAAGGCTGTCAAATTTTCCTTAAAAACTATTCAATATGCCCAGCTTAACAAATCTGCATCAAAATCTCAATTTTTGATAAAAGTGGATATGACGAGTTTTAAGCAAGGTTTGCTAAAACTGTCAATTTATTGAGCGACTGGCTGTGAAAATACCTTCACAAAGTTGTGTTCGTCGTAGAGCTTTAAAATAGAAAGCGATAATAGTCCTTTATATACTTTATACTTTATATACCAAGGTACAGTGCAGACCGAATGGTTGAAAAGATCGGATTCGAAATCAGTCAGCGCATCAAAAAATTTCAGTGAAGTAAATTCTGTTTTCTTCAGAAAATATATTTTTGACCTGTGTAAACCATATCATTTTTGTATGTTAAAATATTTAAAATCAACGTCGCGTCGCGTCGTTTCTATTGTTTCTAAAGTATTTCTTTTGCCATTGTCGTTCTATTATACGCCTTAGGACATAGACAAAAGACAAACATACTTTGCTAAGTTCGTCTGCTCCAATAAGTCAATGAAAGTAACCTCATAAATTATTAAAGATGAGTGAGGATACATCGTGTCACAAAAATGTGAAAATTGTTCATAGAATAAATTTGCCAGCAACGTAAAGCTTCTCTCTTTTCCTCTATCGTTACACAAATTATTCATGAATTTTATAATGGATATGGCCCTGGTATATAGAGTTTTATTATTCAAGAAACTTCTGCATTGCCCTTATGTATTATTCTTCATATCGTTTCTATAGAAAATTGGAAAATATTGTCTTAACAGAATTTTTTGTATGTGACTTGTTAATGAGTTAACATTAAATTTTAAAACTATTTTAATTGCATAAATGTAAACAAAAATTAATAAATATGAATATTTGTTTCTAAAAGGAGAAAACCTTAGTTTAAATTGACATACATATACATAGCTAATGTTTTTATTTTGTATTGTTCTTAGCTTAGCTTTATCGTGTGTTGTTCAAAAATACTTAATTGTCAATCAAGGTTGATTGAGGATGATCGCCTTTTTGGTTCAAAGTGGTGGATTTATTACTATGCATACGCAAAATAGTAAATTTATTACTATCTTAAAAGTATTTCCACTTACCATTTTGTGAAATGACCCAAAAATGCGTCTTTCCTCAGTTGGTAAATGGTTAGTGGAAACCTAGCGTCGTTGTCCATTTGTCACTCCTTAGTCTCATTTTACACTCCCCACTTTATAATCTGCAATTTTTTCATTTGTGTTTTATGTCGACCTTGTAATGCAAGTGCAACCATTACCCAGTAATATTTTTGTCAATTAATTTCCGGTTCTATTAGTATTACTGACAAATTATTCCTCCGAAGTTATACGAACCACGACAAAAAGAATTCGAATTGATGTTTTTTTTTAACTGCATATTCTAATAACAATTGAACTAGTCGATATTCATTGTAAATATACACCAACATTATTTTCTTTTGTATTTTATTAAACAACATATCGAATAGCACGATTTTAAAGTAATAATAAATTATTTAAATGTAGAATTATTAATTTTTATTCAATTTAAACGGATCCTGAGTCATAAAATTGTACCACTGAGTGTTATAAGATGACATAATCCGAAACAACAGCATTTGTTTATTATTATTTATGATTACCCACAGCATGATGCTTCAGATTACAGTATTTGTATCTTATAGCAACAAATCTTAACATAAAATGACTGTCTTGATTCAGCACATATAATGTAAGATAAGAGTTTGTTTTTTTCCTTTCAAACCCCTTGAATGTTTGTATTTTGATATAATGGTAAGCAGATACTTGTCTAAAAATAATTGACCTTAAGTTTTTTTTATAATTATACAGGTTATATTAATGCATATCTATGTATGTATGATGTGATCAAATCTATTTTATTAAAATTTTAAAACCTTATGCAGTCAAAACTAAATTCCAAGAACAATTATTATGTTATTGCATTTTTATATTAAAAACTAAAAAAATAATATATGGGCTATAATGATGTTAATGTTTGAGATGTTAAGTAACAACGGCCTTAAATTGAAAATCATGTTCATTAAAAAACGAAATCAAAACTAAAAGTCCCATTTTATTATATTAGACTATTGTGTACCACACCGCCCTATTAAAATATTACTACCACTATATTCTTACATACATAAATACATAGTTCCTGTTTTCTCCCAAAATTACTGCGTGCTAGTAATTGATAAGAGTAGCGTTTTCTTCTTATTCTTTGTTTTTGTATTCTAATTTTACTATGATTAAGATATCAAATTATAACAACCTTGTTCAGCTTAAAAATTATTTTCTACTGTTTTTTTACTTAATTAGTCATAAGCATTACTCGTACTTATGCAACTTTTTGAGTTTATTCAATGTGACCATTTCAAGTTAGTTGATGTTATAAACGTAGTATCGATGAACTTTTCAAATTATTAGTAAAAGGTGCTTGAAAAAAATTAAGAGTTGAAGAACTTTTGCCACATCTCAATCAATAGCAGTAGTAGGTGCACTGAGGAAAAAGCTCACTCAGACTCAAAATTAGGTGTAAGGTTTTTCTCGGAATGTAAACTTGATATTGTGAATCAACCTCAAACAGTTTGCTAGTTCCATTATTAAGATGGTTTTGGATTTCAGAATTTGACATCGCGCTACGTTCTTCCGATTATGTCAATATCATCCGCGTTTGGGAGTAGTTGCTTTCAATGTGTCCATATTTTTTGTCTATTCTATTCACGTATCCTTTCTTTAAGTGGATTCAATTTTCTTTTCGCGCTGCCGGTTTCTCTTATTTCTTCAACCTACCTTCCCATAACAGAAAAATAACCTAGACCACCATCATTATCTATATTCATAATGGACAAGGCTGTTGTGTGTATTTTACAGTAACAGGCTTGTTATTTCAATATGAAAATACTTGTGAAGAACGGCTTTTTATTATCTTTTATTTTAATGATCAACTAATATACTAAAGTTTTTTTGTATACACAAGGGTTAACTTCTTATTAAAAATATTTCTGTTTTTTATTTCTCTTTTAGAATGAAGGCCAACATTTAATGTGATAAAAATGCATAAATAGGGGGAGCTAATTATTTTTTATAACTTAAATCGCAATAAGCAGGCGCAGACGCAGACAAACGAAACTACGGAAGACGCAATTACTTACAAAATGCTGCAAAACTCAAATACAATCCAACCGAAAGTTGTTGTGATAAGACGTAGACCGAATCAGGGATTTGGTTTTACGTTACGTCACTTCATAGCTTATCCACCAGAAGATGATCCCTCCTGGCCGGTGAGTTTGAAATATGAAACACTTTAATTATGAATACAAATTTGTATTTCTGTTTGGTTTATTTTGTAGGAAACTTCCAATTCATACCAAAGAAAAGCAATGGAAACAATATTTATTAAAGAAGTCCAGGCGAGCGGACCAGCATGTTTTGCAGGCTTACAAACAGGGGATCGTGTCCTAATGGTTAATAACATTCCGATAGCTGGGATCTCGTACAGTTTAATTGTTTCTATGATAAAGCAAACACCAACGGTACTAACATTACATGTTGTTCCGAAGGAATGCGATGTTTTGCAAATGGTAATTTTTGATTTTATATTTTTCTTCCTATACATGCATAACATTTATTGATATCAATTAATTTTTCCGCGACAGCACTATACAATAGCACACACACCGGAGTCAAATCGTTTGGCGAAATCTGCTGCTATTGCATTGCCTGGTAGTGGTGTTGCTGCTGCGTGTTCTGCACCATCACACAAATCCATTCATCAACAGATGATCTCATATCCCGTTGGTTCTAGCCGTTCCAAGCAAAATACAAAATCAATATTGAGCACTGAGGACTATCACGATCTAGGAGGTCGTTATAGTCCCTTACTTATGCATGGGGACAATGCATTTTCACGGTAAGCTTATATATTTTATTCAGAAAATCATTTTTTGTCGTCAAAAGCAATCAAGTTATTTGTAAAAACATTTAAATTAAAAAAGAAGTATTTTCAAATCAAATCAAATAGTGGCAATCATTTTCAAAATAATTAAGTCATAAAGCCAAAGTTTGTTTATTTTATTAATCCACTTAAATTTTCAAGAAAGCTTTCACTGCTCAACAAAAGTTAGTTTTTAGGTTGAACTAACGTTTTTACTGTTGGATGTCGTATTTTTTTTAATAAACCGAGGAGTAAAAATGAACCTTCTAATCTTCAGTTCACGGGGTTATAAAACAAAATACAAACTACTATTGCAATGAAAATTCGTATTAATTCAAGAATAGCCATAAGATGGATGAAATCGCAAAAGAATGAAAGTCAAAAATGATGTAAAAAAAGAGAGATTATGGCTCGCGGCCGGATTCAGGTAAAAAGACTTGTCCAAGAAAACCTTCGGTTGTAGATTCGATGGTGATTGTAATTATGTAAATAGGTTGCAGGCAGCAGACCTTAAAGACATCAGACATTTCAATTTCTTAGTGAACCATAGAGTCAGGGTCTTTTTTCTTAGAAGATTTTTTAGATCTTCAAGCTAGAGAGTTTCAAAATTTATAAAAGTTCTCTGGAATAATAGATAAGACAGATTCTATTAATTTACCAACACTGTTACAATATTTGGTGTGTTTTTTGTACGCACTTCTGCGCTTAAAATAAAAAGGCACACAAAAACATATAACAGTTATAAAATTACTCTGGGGTGGACCTATTTTGTGTCGAATTTCCTCATTCCCATTGACAGTAAGCTTATAAATAGTTTCCCAATAGGGTCGGATCGTTGTAAACAGTCTATAGCGGCCATGTTGTTTGGTGGCGTCTGTCATATATATATGTATGCTATATATTATTTAGTGACTGATGCCAAATTACCCTGCTGGTTTAACGATCTAGAAACACGTGCAAAAGATAAAACTTCATTATCAAAATGGGTGTTCTCTTGTGGCAAAGCCAAAGATATTCCCCTATTAGACCCATATCGGACGGATAACGTGGTCATACTTACACGTTTGGTGGCCAAAATTAAGCCGACCGGTTCAGTGAACAGTCAGCCAACTCCCTTAAACGGCTTCCACACTTTGCCGATTAACATTCCTCGCGTTCCGATGTTTATTAGCTATGTTATCTAGTTATCCCAAAAATTTTGAGATAACTTGTTGGGTCAGCGGTCATCAGCTGTTTTTTAACAAGGGATTACAACAACACAAAGCTATCCGGATAACTGAGAATAACCATCGGAACGTGCCCATTCTTGGCCTATATTGGCTATCAATATGCTAGAGTGTACATGTTAGTGTTAATGTGTAGACTGTAATTTGTTTTAAAATATTTTTTTTTATAATTTGTGAAAGGGTTTTCATCAATAATCAAGATTAATGCACAGCACATCTTCATTTTATTACCATTCTTGGTCAACAATGTTGATCCACGCAAATCAACATTATGTGGACACAGCTACATGAACGAAATGCAGGATCTGTGAAAACGTCACCGCTGCCGATGAAAGTGTGCAGGAGACTTCAACCGATCGATGAAAAAAAATTTCTTTTGACCCAAATTGGATGATATGAATCTGAACGGCTAACAGGATAGCACTACGTGTTACATAAGACGATGCCACAAAGCATATTCTGCATAAACGATTTGAGGGAAGGGTTATCCCTGGCGGAGGTGACTTGAATTTTGGCCACAAAGATGGTGCGGTTTGACCCCGTTAGAGTTTTTGTTTTGAGGCTTTCTGAAGTCGCAGGTCCATCCTAGTAAGCCGCAATTGACCGATGCCCTGAAAGGCAGCATAAACCAGGCTATCGCTCGAATTTAGTCGGAAATATGCTCAGTTATTGAAAATTTTAGCTTTAGTTACTAAGGGGCTAACACATTTTACAACCAAAAAATATCACCTTTCAGAAGAGCCCTTTTTTCTTATTTCAATTTCTATACATACACCCCTGTTCTGAATTCCGATTATTTAAAAAATCCTTTCGTTTTCAAACTCTCGGTGTTTTGAAATTCTTTTCATTTTCAATACTTGCGGAATGGGTGTGTTTTGATTTTCGGGTGGATTGAAAACTAGCTTGACATTTTGAATAATTTTGAAGTTTAATCTTTTCTTGAATTTAAATAATTTAAAAAAACTTATTTTTTGTTGCAAACGCGGGCAGACACACCACTTGATTTTCACTAAAAAGCCACGGACCACGATATCAATTACATTTTTTATGTTATTTTTAAATTTAACAATTGAATTATACAGACTTTTTTAATACATTTGACGTTTCGAATTTTCTTTTTCCGGATTTCGAAAAAAATTAGGTTTGAATATAGACTATTGCGGAAGTGAATTTGTACTAAATTCAGAAAATGATTTTTGAATCCTTACGGAAATCATTTTCGTAAACGGATTTGATTCCGATCGGAAATCAGAACAGTGGTGATAATTAAATTCATTATATATTTTAATCAATTACGTACATGTGTAGTTATGTGTGCAGGTCCATTTGAAATTATTTTCGCAATTAAAAGAACAAATCAAATTGTTTTGTAAGTTTTCGCATTCTTCTTATGTGGTTTTCCATTGGACATCTAGAAGCATTCCGAAGCGTCCAGAAGTCTTTTGAAATCATTCCACGGGAACAAAAATCCTCCTCTGGGAAAAGAATTTCGCTTCTCGATTTGAAATCAGAATCCACTCGAGAAGCACCAATACATTCAAACTCAAACGTCAAAAGGAACTACAGTGCAACTTAATATTTTTTAAACATTCCGTTCAAAATAATTGTGCACCAGAAAACAAAGAAATTTATATATAGTCCAGTGCATTTATAAAATTTAATGTGAGCGACCCAGCAGTTTGTAACACTCCATATTGTTTATTGTTCAATGGCAGTTCTTCTATCAACAGATAATACTGATTCTTCCTACTCGCGAGATTTATCGCGATATTTGATTTTGCTTGATTTTCGATATTTTTAATATTTATATAAAAAGTTATAGGCCAATACAATAAAGTAAGCATCGCCTATGCTTTTTGTCCTCCAAAGTAAAATTTCCACAACCATTTGGCTTTCGGAGACATCCATGCATCCTATTGTTTTGGTATAATCTAATCATATGATATAAGTTTCAAAGGTAACTTTTACTCACAAAAACTCTTACGCCAAATGTATTGAATTTGTCATGGCAACCAAGAATCAAAATGGTTCATAAAACTGATGATAAAAAAATGCATACCTTTTTCATTCATTGTTATTCCGAAAAAAGTTATACGACAAAATTGTTGAGAATTTAGGGATCAAACCACTTAAAAAGTAAAACAAATTTGATTGTATTGGCCTGTAACTTTTTAAATATTAATAATATCGAAAAATTGTTGTTAACATGAAAGATAGGAAATTTTATTTTCTATATTTTTTGTCCAACTAACTTTTTTGTAGAACTTCTAGGGACCAAGATATTTAGTAAATACTAAAATTAAGCAAAATCCAAAATGGCGAGTGCGAAAAATCAAGGTTATGATCTTCACTCGACAACCCTTCCAATAATAAAATAAAGTTTGGGGGTGTTACAAACTGCGGGGTCAGATTATAAATGCACTGGGCTAACAATTTAATAAACAAAATAAGAAAAAGAAAAATTGTTTTTGTGCACCAGCAAAAAGTTTCTATTTAATGATTCACCAATACAGGGACAAAACTTCATAGACTAGGAGCCCGTAGCAGATTTTGGGTGTGAGTGATAGCAAAAAAATAAGATTTGGCGTCTAAAGCTTCATTAAAGGCTATTAAAAAATCAAATTCTTGCAGTCATCAACTGGAGCCTTTGTGATTAAACAGTGCATCATCATCGTGTCCTGTAACCCCGGCTGGGGCATAGGGCGTCAACAAAACGTCTCCATCCTGCTGCAAGGTACTTTAGCTGTGGCCACGTCTTTCTCTGGGATTCTGCTTCCGCTAAGACAGTTTATTTCCATGTTGTTCTTCCAACCCGCCGTGCACCCTGAGGATTCCATTCAAAGGAATGCTTTGCAATTTCATCGTTTGGTTTCCTCAGTGTGTGACCAATCCAACGCCATTTACGCTTTCTTATGTCGACGTCCAGCCGCTCTTGACTTGTCCTGCGCCACAATTCCTCATTTGATATTATTTGTGGCCAGCGAATCTTTAGGATGTGGCGAAAACAGCGATTCACAAAAGTCTGCAATTTCTTCGAAATGGTAGACGTGACTTTCCAGGTTTCACAAGCATATAACAGCACGGATTTGACATTGGATTCGAAGAATCTCAACTTAGTGCGTAAGGAGATTTGACTTGATTTCCAGATTGGGGACAGAGTACCGAAGGCAGCACGAGCTTTATTTATTCTACTTTTAACGTCCAGATCAGTACCACCGTTTGCAGAAACAATACAGTGCATACAAAAAAAATATGAACGCAACTTCGAGGATAATCGTGTTAGCCGAAATTGGTTTTCACCCCTCCCTAGATAAGCTCCACGAATCCCATATCACGGAATCATTTGAGTGTTTAATTCGCCCTGCCAGACTGTTTAAAAAAAAACCGTTTTTCACTTAGAATTTTGAATTTTTTAAACCGGCCGGTAGACCGGCTAACACGGATACCCCCCGAAGTTGCATTCCTATTTTTTTTTTTGTGGACTTTAATGTAGCTATCAACGTCTATACTTCTTGTTTTGCTATCACTCACACCCAAAATCTGCTCTGAAATCTCGGTCTATCAGAATTGAGTAGAAAAAACAAGCATTGTTCCATTGGATTCAGAATGAGTGACCAATGAAAACCGACATTAATTTCATAGAAAAAAATGAAAAATCTCTACTAGTTGTATAAGTTGTAAAGTGATTGAATGAAGATCAAGCCTTCTATCTTTTGACGTTACTTTGCAAATAATTCATTGACATCTTCTATATATCTTCTATCCATTTGTATACATATTGTACAATGTATGCACATTTTTAAAAATTAAATGAAAATCTATGTATACTTTTATAACATCCAAGTAAGTCGAGTAATTTTGGATTCGTAAAAATGAATGACAGTGGCTTAAATACTTTCCTACTAACTTAAATTCAAATTAATAACAAATAACATGAATACAATCTAGCGGTATCTCTAAGATGAAAATATGTAATTAAATTCAATATATAACTCAAATAGGAATGACTTTAAAGAGAAGAAATTCATGCAATTCAAATAAAATACACTCGGGCGTATACTCACTTTTTTTTTATCTTTGACAACAAATTTTACGTTTATCAGAGCAGAGTTGCCAACCAAAACCAAACTTAGTTCTCAAAGCTAGGGGCGGGCTCCTCAATATTCACGCCAAGGCTTTTAAAAAAGATACAGTCGGTATTTGCACAATTTGCAATCTAGATGAGGTGGAAAATACGTACCATTTTATTGGCAGATGTCCAGTTTTTAAGAACTCTAGACTTATATGTTTCGGTAAAAGTGTGCTTTCTTGTGAAGAGCTCTATGAAATTTTAAACGGCAAAAACTTTCAATCTCTTTTCAATTTTTTAAATTATTGTTTGAAATATAGAGATTTATTACTAAATGAATTTTGTTAATTAGAAATATTATATTAAATAATGAAAAAATAGGAATACGAAATAAAATAAATAACGATGTATGTACTACTCTAATAATTTTATAAAATTATTTATATAAATATATTTAGCCAACCTGACGGCAAACTTAAAATGTTATGTCAATAATACTGTAATATTTACATTACATATTAAGATTTTTTGCAATTTTTGTACTATTGTTATACTTAATGAAATGTTTAATAAAATCTGTTTCTATCTATCTCTATCTACAACATATTTTACAATAATTTCTAATCTCATACATACTATAATTTTTGATCATGCACGTTAAGTTGGATTATGCCGATTAAAATATCATTGTTTTGGGAAACCTCGCGGTTGCTTGTACTCAGAGGTTATTTTTTCTCATTATATTAAATAAAAATAATATGAGAAAATGCTACATAAACGTATTCCGAGACAGCCAACCATGATTCGCAGAGAACACGTGGATTGCTCCCATTTTTCTTCCTTCTATTTTATAATAATAATAATAATTTTAACAATATGCTTGTTAGACCTAAGGTCTTTTAAATGCAACCTGAATTGCACGGCACTAGTTAGAAAGAGTAGGAGGATAGGAAAGATTTGGCACAAATGCTTTTAAACCATTGGTTTAGCTTCTAAAAATAAAAAAAAACTTTGGAAAAAGATACAAAACCAGAAGTACATACACATTGGACATGCGCACGCTTTAAACATCAACATTTTTCTGTTCATAGTACATACTAACATTTTAAATTAAAAGCAACAAAGTAAAGAAAAACTCGATCGTTTTAACCGTTGATTTTTTTTATAGGAGTTTACTCAAAATAAAATCACAGATACTAGAGTTGTAACTTTAGTATCTGAGTATTCTGTGATGAAATACTAATTCTATGCATCAAAATACACAAATACAACGAATCCTAACTTCAGAATAAAAAAAAAATGTTGCAACTTGTTAGGATACCGCATCGGATAGTTCTGAGTTTAATTTAGTGTACTCTTTTTATGTTTGCTTTTTTAACTTCATGAATCCTCAAATAGGTACATCTGTAACATATGGTACTCATGGGTCCTCAATACAGCTGTTACTATTGGTTTACTTATTTTATAAACTACATACTCGTATATGGGTGAACATTTTTCTCGTGAATATCTACTTTTGGTTGGGTATTTGGCTATTTACAACAATCGTACAAATTTAAAAATGTTCTACTTTTTTCACATGGCTTGACGAGTCTATTAATAATGCCAGTAGCGTGGCATGTCTGTTTCTTGTTTTTTTTTTCAATTAAATCTAATATCTTATAATAAAATTCATTGAATACAAATTTTGTTTCCAAATTCTTACTTGATAAAATTTGTATTCCTGATTTAAATAATTATAGATGAATGTTGGCCGAGATTAATATGATTTTTGAATTTAAAAGAAGTTCCGCGCACTGCAGTATTTTTTATCATGACGTTTGAAAGAGACTCTATTTATGTATTGTTTAAAACCTACAGTCAATTTATTATGTTTACGCGATTATACTTAAAAAATAATATGTACTCCTTCGAAAATATACATATGTAACAAATTTGTTTGTCACTACCATGGTAGTGCCATACGAGCGTATTATGTCATCTTTCTGGTTGATTATTATTAAAATTCCTTTAAACGGCATTAGTTAAAATTATTTCGAAAACTATTTATCTCATTAGAATTAAGAAGTGGGGTCTAAATATCAGACCGAACCGTGATGGTTGTCAGTACCGTGGTAAATAAGTTTATAATGAACTTAAATTCAATAATTTCACGCAATTATACTATAAATCTTGATATTATTATATTTTTTTAGAATTCTTTAAACAAACAAAATTAAAAAAGAAAAACAAATCTGCGCAATAAAAACTGAGTAATAATCCAGTTCCAGCCCCAAAAAAAGGTTGCCACCAGATTTCAAAAACTGAATACATATAATCAAATTTTGATAAAACAAGAGAAAAACAAATTAAGAACCTCAACTAAACCATAAGAGGGGATGTAAAAGCTCAGTAAAATTAAAAATGGGAGAGAATGAATAAAAATAAAAATAAAGAAGAACAATGTTAGTACCAACCGTGTCTTCGACAATTAGTACTTTTAATAATATTTGTTTTGTTTTGTAAAAGTAAAGTTGTAGTAAAATGTTCTAACAGATTGAACACCATGTCTTTGTAAGTAAATAATAATCTCCAGTATGAATCATCCTTCTCAGTCGATATTCAATTTCTGCGTATAGTATAATCTTTTAAGGAATGAAATTCAACATTATTAACGTGACAAAAGGCTCGTGCGCTGCTCGCTTTCATTTTGTATGCTTATTTCTAAAACTAAAACCGCAAATTTTTCATACTCAATTTACGAAATTCTGCCTCTTACGGAACCTGTCAAGTTGAACCCATATGTGCATTGCAATTTCTCTATTATTAAAATTCTTCATTTAGCTTATAGTCGGTATATATATTGGTGTATCTGCGAATGACGTTTACGACTCTCGGTCTCGGGCTTAGAAACAACCTAAACTTGCTCGCGAACATTAAAGAGAGTACTTGAAAAACATTACTATTTGTATTTAAATGTCACAGTATGTGGTACCATTCATATATTGGGTAGGTTTTTGTGCGCTCCATGTTTATATGCAGCCCGATGTTCGATGTGGGTGCTTGGACAGTGAGTCCGCTCTCACACCGCCATCACCGCATTCCTATTAAATAAAAACATCATCCAACAACAACAGCTTAGGCAATGAAACATCTTTATTGCTATACAAAAAATAAATAAATATAAATACAAAACGAAAACGAAAACCGCGAATATGAAGCTACTGCTGCTGCCTGACTGACTGGCTATTCGGACATAACACGTAAAAATACGTAAAGTCTGACAGAGACTATACTTCGCATTGCATTGCATTACTTCGCTCTTGGTACCTTCTCCACCTCAATTATTAATTTCAATTTTTTGATTGATAGGATGATGATGATGATGATGTAGATGACGACGACGATTATCACGATGATAGTAGTACCTATAGTTAAAAAGGCAACAATAAAGAAGCTTCTCTTCTCTTAGTTTGTCGACATTTCTGTGTGTCGTCTTTTGATGATAAAATTTTGTATTCTAGTGACTGCGAAAGCAACGAAGCGAGGCGCACGGGGCAAAAACGAGGTTGAAAATCCGCAAACAAGCAACAACTATGAAGACGATGTTGTTAACAATAACGGTATACTCCTCTTCGATTGATAACACACGAATTATTGCTCGACGCGACGACGACGAACGAATGAAGAAGGAAGTGGGCTCCTCTCTCTCTAAGTCTCTGCAATTATTTTTGATACCGTTAATAGTGTTGTTATAGTTTTTACTCTCATCGGTATTTTAACAAATCATTTTGTATAAGTTACTATTTAGTTTTTGTTTTTTTTTTCAAAAACTAAAAATAAGAGTGCACTAACTACCCCCACGATAGTAGTGATAAGTACTGACAACCCCACCCCTAAACTGATTTACTGATGTATTACACGTGATGGTATCTCTGTTATAATTAGTGTTTAACAATCGTATTTGTTTCTATTATTCGCTTGCGAACATTTATCTAAAGTTAAATCTACTCTCAACTTGGCGGTGTTGTTGTAAAGGTGAAAACTTCGAAAAAGCACATTCGGTGTTAATTTGATAAGAAATTCGTTGTCGTCGTGCGTCGGCTGTGTTTGAATACTATTTTTCAATAATTTCTTCAAAAAATTACAAATAAAAATTGGATTAAATGAAAAGATACTCGGAAGATACACAACGGTAAGATTCATTATATGTGAAGGTTAGGGTGCTCAAGGAACTTAATTTGTTATTTATTTGTTTCTTAATTTTTTTGTTTGTAATTTTATCAAGAAGTTGATAAAACTATAAAACACTTTGAGCATAAGCCCTACTCACCATTCAGCCAGTCAACCTTTCAAATCAAGTGTCTGCTTCCCTTTTTTGTATTTTTTTTTTTTTAATTTCACTTTCTTGTGTGCCATCGTCTCTACTAATATAACAACTCTATTGTAACATTTTTTTTACATTGTTTGGTAGTGCTTTATGTAACACTTTGAATACCTTTGCATTTAATATAAAAGGGCATCGCGCGTCACGCTCGAAACGATGAAGACGATCAGCAGACTGTAAAACAGTGGAGGTTGCAATAAATGAATGTTATTTATTTGCTGTGATTTTATTTCTAGCTTATTTATGTGGCTACATGCAATTTTGAATACAAAAAAAAACAATTCAGAGAGGATTTTTATGATGAGTAACATACCCGCAGTTCGTCTTCAAATCTAAGAGCTTAAGTTCTTGTTCTTTTGCGTATCTATCTTCAATTATTATATGAATTATAGCACGGCACTTACTTGTTATATTCTTCTAAACTTATCGGTTTAAACATTCAATAAGTGTGTTTTTTGCACTCACTTCTTCGCTTACTAAGCGGCATTCTTATTGTATTTTAGTCTTAAATTATTTTTTTTAGCGAAGATACGTACACAGAAAAACACGCCAATTATTTTTGATTCTAAATTTCGTTTCTGGTTTCAAATTCAGTTAATTGCAACCAAGACAGAGAGTTTAAACCAGCGATGTTCTCCTTTTAAGCTGCGAATAATGAAAGTCTAAAAACGTTTTCCTTTACACTTACGGAGTAGGTACTCATTTTGCACTTCTTTTTCACTCCGAAACTTCTCGATTGACTGTTCCTAGTAAAATTTGTTGAGTATTTCTGTTCCCAATTTAATGAAGGAGTGGACACGGAACGATATATAAAATTGAAAATACTGACGGGAGTGCAGTCTAGGTTCAGGGCGGTGGATTTTTTGATTACTGCATAAAGGGAGTGTGTTTCTTTATTCATTGCTAAACAGGAATAGAAAATATAGAATATTCTGTTTATTCATAATAAAATGAATTAAGAAGCAAAACTGGAGCAAAAGGAATAGCAATCAATCAGTTGTTCGCTGATAAATTGATAACAATTGAGTAAAAATATATTTTCGTTTACATAATTATGAACAAAATTTATAAAAAATTTCATTAAATGAATAGGTGTGAATTTTTTTTTGTTGTATTGTAGGTAGGTAGGTAGAAATGGTGGCAAGAGCGTAACACTCGCTCTTTGCCCAATTAGCACTGGATTGCGCCGTTTTGATACCATAACTCGGTTGACCTGTGTATGAAAGCAGATTAAAGCGTTCCTTGCTTTGAAATAGGATGGCTGTGAAGTATGGTTAATGTACCTTGTGAGTTGTGTCATAGGACACTCACTCGATCGGATCGCATCTCGCCCGAGCTTGCCACATTATGCCGAGCTCGACAGGTTGTAGAATAGCAACGAAGCGCTATCGATCCGATCATGTGATCATTATTGCCATTTAGCATCATGAAGCCCCTCAGAGACCCGGGTTCCGATTACTCCCGGACTTTGGATCTGGGGTGGAACATGATGCAGAACGCAACAGATTTTTGTCTCAGATCCATTTCGTGGCGTTAAGAAAAGAGATCAAGTCTTTGATCTTCATTTCGGAAAGTTCGTTTAGGTCGTCAAAAAAGCCATTCCAAACGATTGTGCTCTCATTGTGGCTAGAGCTGGACATTGTATTGTTGTTTTCAAATAAATTACACCAGTGCGAATCTACCATAAATGAGGATACAAACGCGAATAATTGCACTGAACCCATCCAATATCTCTTTTACTTTTTGAGAGATATAAAATTAGTTATTAGTCCTCATCTGACTACATACATATATTTAAAAAAATGCTTTCTCTTTGGCTTACGTCGTTTTCGACAGGAGCAGGTAAAGTACGTTCTAAAGAGTTTTTAGTGTAGATTTCAAATCTGAAATCCATTTTTCGCTATCAGCTCAACTTTTAGAAATAAATTAAAAAAATCACCCGTTTTCGACCATAGTTTCTTTTTTAATTTGGAATAACTCTTACAAATTAAAACAAAGTGTAATGGAACTGCACGGTTTATATAAATTTTGGTCCGTTTCACGTACAAGAGACCAACAATAGTCACTTAACATACCATCATCCCAAAAACCTTTGTAACTTTTTTCTATTCTTTCTAAATCTTGGTGAAGTCGCTCTCCTTGCTCTTCACAATATATTGAAAAATGCAACTGAGGATTTCTCAAAAAGTAAAAAAGTGATATTGGGACGATTAAAGCTGAATTTTGAAGATTAAGATTAGTATTTTCAGAAATCTGTACAATTAAGGAAAATAAAAATCAATTTGCATAGTTACATAACCAAAAAATGGGCAAAAATGTGTTTTTTGGCTCTTTCTAACGGTAATATCTCGAAAACCAAAGCTGATAGCGAAAAACGTATAACGGATTTGAGTTCAAAACGAAAAATTACCTTTAGATCAACTCTTACTTAGTCGTGTCGAAAACCTTGTAAACCTGTGTAATTGACAATCGTAATAGGGGTGTTAAAATCGAATTCGAAATTTATGGGGCGAAATAAAATAAAGGTTTGCGTTATAAATGCACTACCTTGTTTGTCTGCAATAGTTTCGTTTCCCAGGTTTTCGTGGCAACCTCAAGATTTATCGAAAAACTGCGTTTTCCGGTTCGCAAAAACACCACAAGGGTTGTCAATCGTGTTGTTGACAGTTAAAGCAAGAAACAAGAAGATTTTAAAAATGTGTTTAAATTAATTTTTAAAATAAATTAAAACAATCCACAACTTCAAAAGTTTCCAAGGCTTTGCAGCAACCACAGGGTGGATTCAATATAATAATAAAATAACACTACTTATCACAGTTTTTTGCAAATCAGTTCCACCGTTTAGGCTCCAGCACGAAGTAAGATTTGAACGAATGAATTTAGATGAAAACCTCTGAGTGAAAACATTGCATGTATCCTAGTTCTTTAACATAATTTTTGAACTATATATTGTAAGGCATTTATGCGAAAGCGCCTAAAACTGATAAATGTCTAATCGCTTCTTAAAAAGTAAGTAGGTACATACGACTTTGCACTTCTCCAACTCCGAGAAGCGCTTTGGCTTTCTCTTATCGCTTTTGAGGTCTCCCTAATTATATACATACATACATAATATATATCCATATGTAGGTACCTACATATTTTAAGACTAAGAACTTTATTCTCAAAACTCTGAACTAAAAAGCCAATAAGATGATGATATTTTTGTAGAAGCCAACTCTCAAATCATTAAAAATATTGTGTTTTCCATAGTTGTTATTAGTTATTTACCAAAATTATTTAAAGCTCTCCTCGAAATTTTGTACTATTTTGTACGGAGATTCTTCCAGTCAATTTAAAGTCTTCTTATAATTTTTGACCGCTACTGTTTCCATAATGAGGGTATTACTGAAAATAAAAATACATCGTGTTTGTGTGTGTTTCATTGCGCTTCTTTTTATTTGATTTTGAGACATTCATGTCATTGCATTATATTATGTGTGATTGATACAACAATGGAAGTGCGATGATGGCATTCCATATCAACGACAACGATGGACGCATTACACTGCTTCGCTTCGAAAATGTTATAACTCTAAAACATATTGAACCAAACTATACTATCCACGTCTGATGTAAGCTAGCTTATGCCGTAGTATAATATAAAATAAGACAAAAACATATTTTTAAAATCAATTTTGCAATATTTATTACCCATGGTGCTTCTTTTTTTGATAATACATATGAATATGACTATTCGAATCAAAACTTATTAAAAATATTTGTGCGTACATAAAATTCATCCGTTTTTGGTAAAACAAACCAAAACAATGATTCCACATACAATCATATCAGCTCAACGAATCATCAAATTTCGTTGTCGTCATCTTTTGTCTCGAAAAGCTACGTCCAGAGAAGCTATGATGGTGAGGCCAGTCACATTGTGTGACAACGTCAACGAGCGTCGTCGTTGTCAGTGTCGAAATATATTCGTCACAGGCCGCACCTTTTGGGAAACACTCATTAGGAAGAATTCTTTTATAAATATCTGAACTGATGGAGTTCTAGGGAAGATGGTTAAAATGACTGCATTTAGTGCGGTCTTTGATTGCTTTTGTCATCCTTGCTGTTCGCCTTGCAGAAGGCAAGTCTATTTGGGTACAGCTATCAAAAACTGACGATATGTTTACCTGTTCTGTTTTTCTTGCAGCTCTAAAGCTCCTCCTAATTTATCAGTATTACCGAGAACCGCTGCAGACAATGACCTGATGATCCGGCTGCGAGAAAGCATCAAGCAGAAGGAGGAATTCCTCAAGTCACCACTGCCGCACACACAACCGAATTTTTTCCATTCCCAGCAGCCAATGACAATGTCGGCTCGCGGTCAAGTGGCGGCAAAAATGTCCGCCAAACAACCAATAACAAGAGATCTCCTGCCGGCTAGTTGTGATATGCAAAATTTCTATGCGAAAAATCTACCACCGAACTTGGCCGATAGCATGAGACCGACCAGCAATAATCGTGGTGATATTATGAAAACAACGATAATGCGCTATCGGAATATGTCCAGCACCGGTAGCAGTGGGAGCATGAGTGGTGCAAGCAGTAGCAGTAGTACAATGAAAGACAAATTCCACAAGGAATTGGAATATCTGGAATCCCTGCCTGAAATGGGTGTGACCAATCAAGTGTAATTAAAAAAAAAAAAAGATTTTATGTTTGGTCTTTATTTGATTTTGATTATTTTTAAAGGTTTGAAAGGAAGTTGGTTTCAACACGAGCGAAAGGAGGATTTGATCCATTCAAGCCACTGACGATCAATACATCCCTAGACGGTAGTAGTATTAGCGTGCTAAAAAAACCGATCATTTACGATACGGTGCAGCACTGCGTGGTTGATGGACAGCAGAGTAGTAAAATGGAAATCTATAAGGCGAACGTGGCATCTGCTGGAATGGATGAATACCATGTGCCAAATAGTAAGTTCTTTCAACTCATATTAAAATTGATTTTGTTAAATATTCGTTCCATTTTTAGAATACTCTTCTTCAAAAACTGTTGAAAATCATCGTACAGAATCGAAGCAGTCGTTGACTGATATAGCAGAAGCTGGCGATATGCCAAGCATACCAGGTAAGAATCCATCAGTGGTTTATTGATTCTCGGTTTTAAAGAAAAAAACCTTTAAATCTCACAATCTGTAGCTTCTTCGGAGGTAATTCGGCGATACAAGCCAATTAATATTGACGATAATAAACCGATGCGTAGGATATCATATTTGCGGGCCACAAACAACGAAAACGAATATAGCACAGATGTGACGACAACAACAGCAAGTGAGGTTTCAGATGCCGAAAGTAAGCGCACATCGATAAATAGTGAAATACGCGATAGGTATGTTATTGATACGTAGATCAACTTACAGCGAAAATTATTTATATTCTTTTTTAGCATTCACATAGAGAATGTTCCTGAAATGAATGGAAAACTTGAAACAAAAGATGTGGCAACTGAAGTTGAAGTTTTTGAAACCGAAATGGAAGTCAAGTCGTCGTGCATTTATGGAAAGGTAAGATTGAAAAAATACATTTAAAACACCAGGCTCCATTGATTTATTGCAAAAATAGCTTTGGATTTTTTTCAATGCGAAAACAATAATAAGATTAAATCAATGCCAAAAATGTATAATTTCCATGTGGACACGCAACTTGTGTTTTTCTTTTTCACTGAACCGTTTCTGAACCGTTGGCAGATTGCAGAAATATTAACCGTCTTTTCCTAAATATTTTTAAAAGTTTTAACAATGGTTGTACACACTTTTCAAATACTACAAATTGTTAACTCTTTATCGGGCTAACAGGACCCGAGATATTTAATAAAAAGTTGGCCAAAAGCTATAATTCACGATTGTGAAAAACCAGACTTATGGTCTCTGAATCTCTTCATCCCTTCGGATGAAGACAGCAAATTTAGAAGTGGAACTATACAAATTTTTTTATAAATGCAGTGGACAACTTCCGATGATGTAATGTCCTTCTCTTGAGGTATCCTCCAAAAGTTATTACCTATGTGCTTCTTCAGTTTAGCTTTAGAAAAACTAAGTTTTTGAAATGAAACTTACAATTTCGTTTTCGATTAAAAAAATAGAGTGATTGCGATTCAGTACGCGTATGCGTCCATTAAACCTACGGATAAGATAAGAATGGTGAAAATAGGTTCAAGCATTAAAAGTGTCATGACATGGCTAAAGGTTTCCTGATTTCATCCTGATTCAGCTATTGATGTTTGTGTAAGCCGTTATCTCTATAATTTCTAGAGTCTATTAAATATTTGTATTGGTCTGGATCCGGCTATATACACTTGTTATGCTGAACATTATCAAACTTTACATCGGCCATTTTCAACCAAACAAATCACGTTTTCATGTTGCCAGTTCCGCTTTCATAGTGTTGTTATGCGGAACGCGCCAGAATATGGGGTATATGCATTCAAACACCTTAGGATGGTTATAACATCATGCCTTAAGCATGAACAGGTATTAGGGACCTTTCGACTAATAATACGGCTTTTTCTTTTAATGAACGGAATCCCATATAGTTCCGTGAACCTATTCGTAATTTTGGCCCAGCGTTCCTGGGTTTTTGTAAAAGCGTTGATGTCGCTGATGCTAAAAATAGAAATAAAGCACAGTAATCTCACTCAACCATGAATTCAGTTCAAATTCCACTGCTTTAACCATTTTAATTTATTTTATTTAAAGCGAATGTCAGAATACCGGTCCTGGAGACAGGTGAAAATCGAAATCAAAGGTGATATCCTAAAAATATACTCAGGTCGCAGTTCTAAATCGGAAACCAATGTAAGACAAACAATTCAAACACCCTTTTCGAGTTTAATAATTAAAACAACAATAAAAATAATCTTACGATTTTTTGGTTATTTAAGGTGATAGAACTTGATATAAGAAATTTCAACATCGTCGACGAATCGGCTGATAAGAAAAAATATGTATTCCGCCTGCAATCTAAGCCTCGAGTACAAAACAATCTAACAACCTCTTCTTCGTCGTCATCATCAGCATCGGTGCCAGCATCAGGAACTACCGATTTGCTATATGATGAAACTCAAGAAAAACTATCCTCTTCCTCCTCTTCGACAGCGACCAACAATTCAGAGCACACAGAAATTGTTTTCAAGACAAAGAGTGCTACGGAGATGAAACGCATTTTCAATTTACTCCAAGAGAAGTGTAATCTGAATAATAGCGATACCGTAAGTTTAAATTTAAAAAAAAATAACTCAGGTTCCAGAGTATAAAATAAGTGTATTTTTTTCTATCGGCAGGATCTCAAAGAAAAGCAACTAGCTGAACCGCAATCGAAAACAGCAGCTACAACATCAATGCCAACAATAACGTACTGTGATGATAACGTACAACAACAACAAGAGTATTCACCTCAGAGTTCAACTTCACGCGGAGGTGATATAGAAATCGAATCGATATCTCCCGTAATGAAATCAAGAAAATCCCAACACAAGAACCTTCCTGATAAGGATCTTGGTTCACCAAAAGCGAAAAACTGGAAGGATTTACTCTTTCGACGGAACCATGGCACTAGTGCTGATATTTCACCATCAACACTGGCGTCGAGTTCCAAAACAACTGGTTCTATTGGAGTGCCTCTAAGAACGTGTCCAATGGTATATTTTTTTAACGACTTAAGTGCTCAATTTTTGATAATTTTTTTCTTTCTTTAATTTAGTCTAAAAACAACGAGTACGTTCCGCTGATCGTAGACGTCTGTACGAACATTGTTGAAACTAAGGGTCTAAGTGTGATTGGCATTTACAGAATACCCGGAAACAAGGCTGCCATTTCCGAGCTAAAAGATCAAGTAAATAAAACCGATTTCTCATGGGATCGCTGCAACACCGATGTCAGGTGGGAAGATGTAAATGTTGTGTCGAGTCTTTTGAAGTTGTTCATTCGAAGTTTGCCCGATGCATTGCTGCCAAGTAATTTTTACAATCACTTCATAGAAGCCGATAAAAAAATCGGTTTACTTCGATTGCGTGAGTTGAAAGATTTGTTGCGTTCGCTGCCACGTAATTCCTTTGAAACTATGAAGCATTTGATTAGGCATTTAAGTCGTGTAAGTAAGAATTGTCATATTAATCTGATGGAGCCGAAGAATTTGGCCATTATCTTTGGCCCATCGATAATACGAACACCCAATGAAACACTCGAAATCGCAGTCAAAGATATGAAACATCAGTGCAGGATCGTCGAGCTTTTGCTGACGCAGGTAAGAATGAAAATGCATTTAAAATCGAAGAATAAAATTTAACTCTTTGAAATTTCTCAGTATGACTACTTTTTTGAGGACGGTGAACTACCCGAAATCGAAGCAAATGTTGCCAGTATAACATCTTCATCGACGTCATCATCGCATCAAGACCAGACAAGCCTCCTGCTGGATAATGTTTCTAAAATTGAACGCCTTAATGACAGAGAGTCTTTAACCTCTCGACTTATTCCCCATCTTCGGCGGCGAACACATTCAAAACGAAGTGCTGTCAGCTCTGACACATACTCGGGTGAAAGTGTTTTGGTAAGGAGAACTATAGATGAGAATGAATATATTGATATCGGGATTAAATTGCGTGTCCAATTTCAGTCGCTGGAATATGGCAACAAGAAGGCGTCCGATTCTCCACCTGCTGCAACAACACCCACCTCAAAGGAACAGCAGTCTATTGAGAATGCCAGCAAAGAGCGCAGTGCTGTGGATAATGTTTCAATTTTGACGGATGAGGAGTCCAGCAACAGTCGCATTAGTGATAGTGGTGAGCTAGAAATCGAAAAGAATCCCTTGAAGGGGATGTTGCTTATGATTTGATGTTACATTTCAGGTTCAATGTCGTTAACAACAATAACAGACACATTGGATTCAAAACTTCGAAATCTTCGCAGTGGTTCCGAATCCAATGATGAAAATGGTAGTCCGAATCGCCAGCGCGATAGCTTTGCACGACGACATCATCTCGGCCAGCCACTGATTCTTCACGAGAACATTCCCTACGCCGATGAGTCTCCCGAACGGCATCATCACAACGAAATGACAAATTTTAAGACTTTTGCCTCGCGAAATAGCTCCATTGTGCGCGATTTTCCTAAAAACATTCGATTTTCTTCTGTATATGAAGCAGCGTGTTCGGATGACTCTGAAGGTTCCACCACCAGTGATCCCAAAGAGGCTTTGATCATCTCGTCGCCGTCGTTTTTTCTCGAGCGCTACAAGAAACGACGTGATCACCGGCTCTTTCGTTCTGCCTCCTTCAATTGCCGAAACTACTCAAACCGTAGCGCTGCAGGGGGAGGAGGGGTCGCTGGTGGTGGAGGAGGCGGCACTACAGGTTGCAATAATTCCGCATTAACTAAAGATGAAAAGACTGATATGAATTTGACGAAGAAGAGACAAATCCAGAACAAACAAAATCGCTCCATAAAGCGACGGCATACGGTGGGTGGACCGCACGACTATACCGCAACCACAGTGGTAAGGCGAGCTGCTGCTCCCCCATCGCAGCTGGCCTCTGGTGCCATTGTTGTGCCTTCAAATGGCAGTGGCAATAATGTTGCCGATCATATTTTAGAAGTAGGAATTCGAATAAAGAATGTAAATAGAAGATACTGATACTGATAAAAGCAAAGCACACAGCAGCTAATAATATATATTTTTTTATTCCATGGGAAGACAAACAGATCAGAATCTGAATTAAAATATATGAAGCAACAATTTTATAATACACAAAATAAATAGATCGCAGCACGCATAATTAATTTTTTACAATATTTTTCAATAATAAATGTTATTTTTTGCATGCCAACACACACACACATAAGTAAAATATAATGCATTCAGAAACAATATGAAACCACACACAAAACTGAGTATATACGCATGATTGTTTATATGAGAGTAGTATTTATATAAAGAATATTATATATTTGTATTTTAGTATAAAGTTGTGTTTAATTGAATGATGTACTATTCAATGATGGAGCACAAGATTGCGATATATAATGCTTTTATTATATACGTCTCTATACATAGCTATATTTTTTAAAATGTTTTTGTTTTACATATTTTTTATTTGATTTTATCAATATTATTTTAATAATTGTATTTGTATTATTCATTATATCATATAATATTAATATAAATTATATATAAAATTTTATATACATGCATACATATAAGTTATGTATACAGTGTTGCATGTGAGATAAATTAAAAACAAAATTAAATGAGGATTAAAATTATGTAATTAATATTGTGTATTAAATATAAAAGTGTTTAGGAAAGATAAAACAAATATACAGGAATGTAGAGAAGTAAAATTAAATAAGAAAAAAAAATAAATATACGGAAGCAATGCGACATTTTATGAAAATGCATTTTTTTTATTGAAAACTTTCATTGATTTCTCTTTTCTTTTGTGTTTTCGATAATAGATGTTGTACTTATGAAAAACAAACCTTTGTGAAATGAGTAATGCCTCAAAAACACGTACAATTTTTTATACGGCGAAATTGAATATGTATGTTATTCATGGAGCAGACACGCTCAATGGCAACATGCAGTCCAGAGATGCACGATGTCTATATTTCTAAAGAGTTCATCGGCTACCGACGGACTTCAATTAATTTTAATTTAAAATAAAACAAAACGCCGATTTTATTAGCTTCAACTAATCAAAGCATTACATCTAAAGCACTTCAATGTTGAGATATTCAAAAAATAAAGTTAAAGTATCACCCATATTCGTGTATTTAACTGTGATTGATTTTTTAAAGGAACAATTTAATTAACTTTTTTTTATGGAGTTTATACTTTCAGAGTTGAGCGCGTTAAAGTTAACTTTTGTTAGCCTTTGCCTTATACAGTTAGGGAAATTCCCATAAAAATGTATGAGACTTTCAATGAAATTCAGCCTTGCTGTCTAATGAGATGCATCTTAAGTTAGCTTCTTGGATCTTTTTTGTATTGTAAATAATGTTTTGGTTGGCTTTTATAATTTGTCTTACGCGTCTGCTACAAACAGACAAGTAAAGTTTGATCTTTAATTTGAGAAGGAAACAGATTTTGTCTGAGCGCTTCACGTGAAATCATTCGAACTTGATGGGTTGTTACCTTTTTATTTTGCACGTGGTAAGCAATTTTTCCATAATTTTCGCCTTACCTTAAAAAGTTGCGAATAACTGTATTTGATCTCCTAATTTTTCTAGCAATGGCCGTTTTCGAAAACGTCAATTTGAACGTCAAATGATCGTCATTTTTTGACGTAGATTGCAATCGTCAATTACAATTATCCGTGGCTTGAACAAAATCGGTTTTATCAACGTTTTTCAATTTACTCGCAAACGTTATCTATTTTACGAACGCGTTCTTTGGTTTATCAATTTTTTATTGTCAACTCAACTTTTTTACTGCGCAGCTGCAGATAATGGCCGTTTTCGAAAACGTCATCTGCCTCAAAAATGCATTTGCAGAATGTTCTTTAACGCAAATTGCTAAAGTCACATGTTCGAAAACATCATCTGCGGTGCAGCTGCGCAGTAAAAAAATCGAGTTGACGATAAAAAATAAAATTGAGAAAACAGAGAACGTGTTCGTTCGATGCATTTGCGTGTAAATTGAATAACGTTCATAAAACCGATTTTGTGCAAGACAGGACGATTGACGATCAAATTGACTTTAATTTGACGTTTTCGAAAACAGCCGATGCTTTCGAACATGTGACTTAAAGTTTGCGTTAACCCCGAGGCCACACGAGCAAGTACTTGCAAGCAAGTTGCAATCCATACACATTTTTTGTTTACTAACACAAACAAACCCAAGCAACTTGGTTATCAACTGGCATGCAAGTTTTGAAGTAGTAGTGAAGCAAGTTGGGAGACAAGCAGGTGGAATGCAAATTACGAATTTGACAGGCAGTGTATGTATCCAACTTGCTTGCAAGTACTTGCTCGTGTGGCCTCAGGGTAAAGAACATTTTGCAAATGCATTTTTGACGCAGATGACGTTTTCGAAAACGGCCAATTTCACGATCAGAATGGCCTCAGTCTTGGTATGCAGTAATTTTTTATCTTTCTTCCGCACTCAAAATTCTTAAACGAGGCATAATTAAATTCTACAAATAAATTTCTGATTAAACAATTTAAAAGACTTACAAAATTATTTCCTACCACTTTCAATAAAAAATCTCAAGCCACTTTATAAAATAACCAGAACCACTCCTAATTTGATTGTTTTTTTTTTTAGGAATTTCCACCTTTTAAGTATCACTTTTTAGAAGTTATTTCGCAAAAAATGAGGAAGAATGTTCCACGTTAAGCGGTCCTTAGACGCTCAATATTATTGTGCAAAATATTGCAAAATGTTATTGGCTAAGCGCCCCAGACGGTTCAATATTTGTACAAGTTTTGTTTACGAATTAATGCCAATGTTGAGCGGGTATTTTTTTGACGTTTTGTCAAGTTTTTTAGATTATTATAGCGTTTTCGTTTGGTATTCCGGAAGAAGCCTCCGGACCTTTCCGATCCAGAATACCAAACGAACAAGTTGCAACCCTTTTCTTTATTCTGAAGTTTGGGTTTAATTGTATTTGTGCACTTGGCTGTTGCATTTGGGTGATGAAACATTCACACAGCTGTTTCTCGGAATATTGATATTCCTCAATAACAGCAACGAATGTCTCCACCTTGGATTTTTACTTTGAGCAAACTCCTTATCTTAGCAAAAATTCCACATCATGGTACAAAAACAAAGAAAATGGGGAGGATGAAATGTTTGTTATATCCATTTTGTTTATAATATTTTTTCCTTTCAACTCCAATTTTTTGTATAATGCAAAATCACAATTCCAAAATCAAATAACAAACAAATTACCTTTGACGATTTTGACGTTTCAATTGTGCGCATGTATGTGTGCTTCTGGTTTTGATTGGGCACGTTCCGCTGGCTATTCTCAGTTATCCGGATAGCTTTGTGTTGTTGTAATCCCTTGTTAAAAAACAGCTGATAACAGCTGACGCAACAACAACTCAAGTTATCTCAAAATTTTTGGGATAGCTAGATAGCATAGCGAATAAACAATGGAACGCGAGGATTCTTTCTTCAAATCCAGAATCGTTTTTCTCTTCTTTTCAGAAGAAGAACTGTCATATAGTGCCAAACGAACGTTTTCAGAAGCATTCGGAATGCTTCCGGACGACCAAACGAAAACGCTATTAATTTATTGTCCGTTAAGTTCGAGTTTTTTTTGTACGTTATAAAAAACGAATGTAATTTTATAAAAATATGCGTCACCCCATTATAGTGAAGATAAGCACTAAGGGTATTCATGCAACAGCGTAAACTCGTCGTAATCGTTGTAAAGTTTTAAACTTCGTAAATCTGTCAAATTTTCCATACAAATTGTGACAGAATTACGAAGTTTTAAACTTTACAACGATTACGACGAGTTTACGCTGTTGCATGAATACCCATACTATATTCCCACCAAAACGAAATCTGAGATTTCAGTCGAAAAATTTTGAGAGTTCAAGTTGGTGGAGCGGGATTTCAGTAAGATTTCGTTGAAACCTAGAGTTTTTATTGAGATGTTGTTGAAATTTCCATAAAATCTAGTTCCATAAACTTGAAATATCAAAAGTTTTCAACCGAAATCTCGGTTTTCATTTTGATGGAAACATATAGGCATTAGTAAACATTTATATGGGCTCACAAGGCTTGACTTCACATAACCCCAAAGAAAAAAAATCCAAATGTTTTTCATTTGACCTAGGTAATCTCGTTACAAATTTCCAAGTTTTATACGAAATCATATCTCATAATAATGGTATTCATACAACTGCGTAAGACGCTGTTTAGATTGGGAAGGCTGAGGCCGGTCTCACGGCTGTTTCTGGGCAAGAGAAGTGGGGGGTCAGGGATGTCGTGAGGCACGAAGAAAACATAAACATCCGACTCATGAGTCTCACTTGTTGTTGTTTCAATGCGCAAAACATTGAAATTGTTGTTGTTTCTATGTGCCCTTTCACACGAGGAAACTGAGTTGCCAGCAACTTTTAGTTCCTGGGTGAGAAGGGCAGGAGGAAAGAGGGGCGAACAGAATCTCCCCGGTCGAGGATATGAGGAGATTTTTTGACATTTCCTTTCACATCTAGGTTTAGGTGTGTTCAACCAATAGACTTTCAAAGGAAATTTCAAAAATTGCCTGGAGATTTGTTTCCTCGTATGAAAGGTACAAGAGATTTTTAAGGAGATTAAAAGAAAACGTCAAAAAAATCTCCAGCAACTTGTTTCTTCGTGTGAAAGGGGACTATGTGTTTTGAGGCACCTCAAATTTTCTAATGTAGACACGATGAGACTCACGAGTCCGGACTCAATCAATCAATTTCCCAATCTAAACAGGCTCTAAAGTCATCATAAACGTTGTAAACTTTAAAACTTCGTAATTCTGTCAGAATTTGTATGGAAAATTTGAAAGATCTACGAAGTTTACAATTTGACTACGATGGCGACGACTTTACGCTGTTGCATGAATAATATACAAATTCACATTTCGAAATCAGAATTTTAACCAAATTTGCACGAAGTGAGGTAAAAACCTACGAACACAGTTTGAAAGATTCTGTATGAAAATGTCAAAGCTCAATGTATGAAAAAAAAGTAGAAGGACAAAAATGCATGTACATCCAGTTGAAACTTAAAAATTAAGTGAGCTGTCAAACGAAATTCCCATATTACAGAAAATACTTTTTCTGTGTTGATTGAATAAAAATAACATGACAACAAAACTGATAAGTACTTGAACAAGCCATTTTGGCGTCATTCGGTGATATGTGTGTAAATTTAACAACTCAATGTTTTCATATTCGATTGGATTCAAATCAAAAATTACATGAGTTTTTCCAATTTCAGAGTTAATAGAAGAGGGAAGTGAAATGCGTGGTAAGAAATGGCAAAAAAATTTTTACCTTGTTTGAAGTGAAAAAAGAAGTACAAAAATAATAGGCACATAACTTTCTACATACTGAGGTCTGCATAAAATACTAACATAATTAAAAGAGGTAGGTACATGTTTATATTTTGTCTACCATAATAATTCATCCCATGTGTGCTTGAAGTTAAGTATTGGAACTATAGGTATTGCTCGAAACGTGAGTGATAATTCCAAATTCACAACATTCAGTCACGTATTCCTCGATTACTGAAGCCTAGTACGCAGATCGAGATAAAATTTATCTCCCATATAAAATTTGCGGTAATTCGGCCTCTCAGATTTCTACCAGGCAGAAATCATCCCGTGTGTGCAGGCCTATAGTGTATTTGCAAATCAAACAAATCTACAAATTCAATATCTGGCAGTACCATCATAAGCCATGGTGAATTCAACATGGAGAGTGGTAGATTTTCATAAGTGCGTAGTGTGCGCCAAATAACTGTCAAATTGATTGTTTCTGTTGTTTTATTAAAAAATTGTTATTTATTTATTCATATCATAATTATTTAATCACAAAAAATGTTAACTGATGCAGAAAAAACTTCAAGAATGCCCTGGTATGTATTCGACATTAAATCAAAGTAACACCCACTGAAAGTACTTCAATTGAAACAGGGTTGAGAAATACCGGCCGGCAAAGCTCGACGACCTCATATCTCACGATGAAATTATTTCCACGAGTAAGTTCCATACCAAACTCAGTAGCTTCTATAGTGAGTGATGAATAACCAACTATTGACAAATGATATTAAATTGCAGTAAACAGATTTATTGAAAAGAAACAACTGCCTCATTTGCTCTTTTATGGGCCTCCTGGAACAGGTAAAACCAGTACAATCTTGGCATGTGCCAAGCAACTTTACACTCCGGCACAGTTCAAATCTATGGTTTTGGAGTTGAATGCTTCTGATGATCGTGGAATAAACATAGTCCGAGGTCAAATACTTAATTTTGCATCAACAAGAACCATCTTCAGTGGAACGTTCAAGTTGATAATATTGGATGAAGCCGATGCCATGACAAATGATGCACAAAACGCCTTGAGGCGAAGTAAGTTGTTAGCTCGTTCGGGTGTGATATTGATGTTCTATTTAGTTTTATTTAGTCATTGAAAAGTACACAGAAAATGTTCGTTTTTGTGTCATTTGTAATTATCTGAGCAAAATCATTCCCGCTGTTCAATCAAGATGCACCAGATTTCGATTTGCTCCTCTATCACCTGAACAGATTCTACCTCGTTTGGATAAGATTATTGAGTTCGAAGGGTTTGTAGACAAATCTGCCCATCTACGGTCATTTCAAAGTACCATTTATTTTAGACTGACGGTCACTCCAGATGGCAAACAAGCCCTGATGGTCCTTTCCAAGGGAGACATGCGCAAAGTACTCAACGTTTTACAAAGTACATCGATGGCATTTGATATTGTTGACGAGGATAATGTCTACACTTGTGTTGGCCACCCACTCAGGAAAGATATCGAAAGAGTTCTAGAAACTCTGATGTCCACAGAAAGTTTTGAAAAAGCCTACGATGGTAAGAAAACGAACAAAATACCTATGTATATACCTTTTACAACTTTCAATATTTATTTTCAATTCAGAGATTCAAAAGGTTAAAAATGCAAAGGGTCTGGCTCTTGAGGATATTCTAACCGAACTTCATTTGTTTGTTATGAGAAGTATGAAATTTATTTTATTTAAGCACTTGAAGCTTTTTAAATTTTGGTTTTTAATTTATTTAAGTTGAGCTACCAATGAGTGTTATGAATAAAATTATCATAAAAATGGCTGATATCGAAGAGAGACTAGCCAAAGGATGCACTGAGGGAACACAAACAACTGCTTTGATTGCAGCTTTTTTCATCTGTCGTGATATGGTTACATTAGAATCTTGAAACTGGTTGATATAATCACATAAGTATACTGTTTTTTTTTCCTCGTTTCAGCAAATAAAAAAGCAAGATTATTTTAAATCGAAAATCGATTACAATATTTATTAGATTTTTAACGAAATGGATGTAAAGATAACTTGATCAAGAATAATTTAAATTTTTTCTTTCCATTGCTTGGAAAGTAGGTAAGTAAAAGTTATGCAAGTTAAAAGACTTTAATTTATCGAGGTTATATCTATTCTGAACAATAAATCACACGAAACTGAAATAAGTCATAAACATCTAGCTACGGTGCAGATGTAAATACAATAAAATACACGAAGAGACTAGCAAACGAATGACAATGGTTCGTCAATACAATCACCCAGAAATGAAATTTGGGATTTAAGTACTACTTCAGCATTGTATCTCTCCACCCTTCTAAACATTTTAAAGGTAGTTGCTTTACTAAAACGCCAAAATACAAATACGAAGTTTAATCAAGCCCGTAATAGCCGTTTTTGAGAAAATTTAATGAACAAAATACATAAATCCATCTTGAAAAAAACTTTTCCTTATTTTTCGGAATTTTTTGAAGGACGGGAAGGTATAAACAGAAGGATAAGAGCCTTATACATACCACAGGAAGAACAAAAGACAACGAGGCTACCAAAATGGCCTGGACTAACTACCATGGAATAAATGCTTCTGAATTAGGTTTCAGAATCGAAACCCAGAAGTGTTCACCAGTATCAAAAGGTTCCTCTAGATGTTGCCAATAGAATTAAATTTAAGTAAAATATGAACAAACTTCAAGAAAAACTTGTTCGTTATTCGCTCCTTTTTAAATGCCCCACTATAAAAATCAGTCTCCAGTATTCAACTGTGTTTCTTTGTCAAAGAAAATATTTGAAATCTTTCTTACAAAAACCCTATACCTACCTCGAATTGATTGAAACTTCCAATTCACGTGGATGGCTCATTTGATTTGCTTTCAAATCAGCTTTTTAAATAAATTCCTGCTAAACGTAAGAATTCTTCCTTGAGTATACAAATATTTTAAAGTCTAAAAAAAACAATTTATTTATTTAAAATAAAAACCCTACATACTAAAACAAAATAAAAAAATGCAACGTTAACAATAGTAATGATTTTATAATTTATAGCTTAGATTGGGAACTAGCCATTTTATTTAAATACTTGTGCGCAGTCTCGTAATAGGGACTTGTTTCCTTCCTTACCTTATCAATCCATTCTTTTATTTTTGGATATTTATCAGAAGCATCATAGCCAGCAGCTCCTTTAATAAAACAAACAAAAATCATACAAATTGGTATTGTGCAATTTATTCGTCTTGTACTCACTTGTTTGTTCAATTTCACACGCCGCAAATATATCAGCAGCTGTAAGGCGATCACCAGTTAAATACTTTCCTTTCTCCAACCAGATTTTTTCAAAAATATCCAAATTTCCCTCCATATTTTCTTTTAATTTTTTAATTTTTTCAGCCTTTGGCTGTTGACCAGTCATAAAAGGCTCGAGAACTTTTTGTCTGAAGTACAGTGCACATCCCAAACGAAGAGTAAGATGGTGCCATTCTAGAAACTCATCGACACGAGCTTGTTCTTTGATATCACTAGGATATAGTGCTGCAGAAATGCTACCCTTCTGATTGAGATATCTTAAAATCACAAATAAATAACAAAGAATAAAAATATTTGTTTTGTTTGTATTATCAAAGTTGTTTAACCTTAAAATAGCAATACTCTCAGCCAATTTAAAGCCATTATCGTTGATACATGGGACCTTTTGAAAGCGATTTATATTCACCTTGAATTCCTTTGACATATGCTCCCCTTTAATATAATTATAATTGCATTTTATTTTTAGAAAAATAATTTATGTTTTGTACTATACCTTTTCTTAATGCGACCGGGCAGTCTTCAAAAGGTGTGCCACTCATCTTTAAGATAATCCACATAGCTCTCGAGGGCTGGGACATTAGGTCGTAGTAATAAGATATTGGTCTTGCCATATTTTTTCCCAACAATTTAAGGATGTTAGTAAACTATACAGTATTGCAAAAAATATATGGACAAAGTCAAAGTCCGAAGGTGAACCAATTCCTGAACACGATAAAAGCTTTAATGAAGCAAATAAAAACTTTGACAGATCAAATGCTAGTTTATACATTTACATTATTAAAGAAACGCCCGTCTCTGCAAAAATAGGGCCTTGTCTCAATTTTATTCAAACATCAATAGGGAAGTGCAACATTTCATTTGCAATTTAGGTATAAAGTGAAGAATTTGTCTTGGCACCCTTTTGAAGCAGTTCAAATTTCAATTTCAATTTTTGAAATGTCTGTTAAATTTATATACATACATCCACTGAGATGTAACCCATATTATAACGAAAAGTTACTATGCAGTTTAGTGTTTGCTTAGCTCAAAAACTATAACTTGCATAATATCAAAATAACACCAACTCAATGATAACAAATCAAACAATAATTATAAAATTAAATACCAACAAACTTTGATTTTACTTGAATATTTTTAATAAACAATTACAAATAAAGAAGAATGAGCAAAAATGAATGGGAGCTGGGTCTACCTCCTAAACACTGACATTCGTCATTGAAGAGGTTATTGCGTGCACTTAATTTTGTTATATGGCCGTTAAGATGTTAATAGTGAGGTTGAAGAGATATGCAATCTTTCCGAAAATTTCTTGAACCATGGTTAGATTTAGAGCTTAACGTCTGTATAATGAAAAGAGGAACACGCTCAGCCTATGGCTCTTTACCTATTCTCCTTTAGTAGAAAATCCTTACAAATGTTTTTGTAGGACGCAATCATATAGCAAATGTTAATTAATTTGAACAAAACGTTTCTTGTGTGATGTAGTGGGTTTTTTGATAATTTTTCTAATATCGGTCACCTACTGTACAACCGTTAAGGAAAAGCTTATTTATAAAAAACGGCGCTGTTAATGAATGTACTCGTAAAAACTTCCACCAACGGTACCTGCTATAACTGTTTCTTTTTTTGTTAGCTTTGCCTTTCTCATTTACGGCTCTATGCAGCTCCTTAAAGGAATTTTCAATACCTCTAAAATGGTTAGATAGTTTAATTATTTTTTTTAACTTGTTTTTGAATTGTATATTAATAAATATTCAAAATCCGCATACCAAACTTCTTTTTTGAAAGTGTTTTAAAAATATAAAATTAATACAAAAATAATATAGAAGTAATACAGATTGAGGAGTTTTCAAGTTGCAATAAATTCTATTATCAGCCAGTATTGATCTGCTTTTATCAGAGTTAGTTGTTCACTATAAACAACACACTACCTGTAGTTTAATTAATAAATAAATCCGGTTCTGTTTCACTTTGAAAAAAGCTTTTAAACTTTTAGATAATTCAAAGCCAAGAAGCTTGCGTATAGTGCTTATCTCTTCCAGGTTTGTTTTTTATTTATTTTATTAAAAAAAAGTCCTCATTCTTTTTTTCGATTTCACGGGCTCGAGGACTTAAAATTTATTTAAAAAACCATGTCAACTGGTTTGAAACTATACATTGATTTCATATCACCACCATCTCGTTCTCTTTACATTCTTCTTAAAAAAAGTGGTCAACCTTTTGAGAAAGTTTTAATTGATTTGGCAAAAGGTAGGTATTCATTTTCTAAAACATATTTCTAATTCATTTTAAAGAGATATCAATAACTTAAAGTTAAAAGTTCAAGTGAGCTCAACTCCATGATTGCGTTTCGCCCAGGTACGATAGTTGGGCTCATCAGTTAGATGACTATAGTACCCTTCTAAGACGCAATTTTGTATCGATGTTTACCGACTAATATAAAAATCACAGCATTAAGATACTATGAATTTTATTATTCTAATGCTGTGATTTTTATATTAGTCGGTAAACATCGATACAAAATTGCGTCTTAGAAGGGTACGATAGTCATCTAACTGATGAGCCCAACTATCGTACCTGGGCGAAACGCAATCATGGAGTTGAGCTCACTTGAACTTTTAACTTTGAATTATATATTCGGCACTCCACTTAAACAGAAGAATTTCTTTTCAAATTTTCTTCATATTCAATTATCAATAACTTATGTATAATGGCTTTTTAAGGAGAACAATCAACCGATAAATACAAAAAACTGAATCGATTTCAAAAAGTTCCATGTATCACAGATGGAGATTTCAAACTAAGCGAATCTGTGGCTATTCTTAGGTATTGTAGTCGAATGCGATAAAAATTACTTCTTAACCAAATCTCAATAAAATATATATGTAGATATCTTGCTTCAACAAATCGGGTTTCTGAAGGGCTTTATGGTTGTAATAATGTCCAAAAACGTGCTCACAACGATGAGTATTTGCAATGGAACTACAACCTCCGAAAAGAAATTCTCAATTTCTTTCACTTAGATTGGTTAAGTCCATTACGAACAGGCAAACCAACACCAATTGATGAATTGCACGAAGCAAGGAGAGATTTGGAGAGAGTTTTTGATATCGTAGAAAAAACATGGTTGAATTCGTCTAAATTTGTAACTGGCAGTGAAATAACGGTAGCAGATATTTTTGCGGTTTCTGACGTTCAACAAACAAGTAAGTACATGAGTAAGAAACATTAGTTTAAATAATAATTGAAATCTAAAATTGCTTAGTACTTTCAAAATATGATGTTGGAAAGACTTATCCAAAGATTGCTGAGTGGATTGAAAGGGTACGTGAAGAAACAAATCCACATTTTGATGATGCACATATGATTTTAAATAAAATTGCTAAAAAATCGAAAGGTTAAATCAAATATGTAAGTGGAACTGGTATTGAATAAAAGATTTGTTTAAATTGCAATTTTCTTCAAAACTTGTAAGATATACATACATACTTCTAAGGCAGCAAATTTCATTAGACTTTTGGTTCTTGCAGGCACGATATCATTTAAAAATGCGCATACAAGCGAATAATATCTATATCTCAGAGCATCAGAAAAGCACTTGTTTGGTACAATTTAAATGCAGATTGCAGGATAAAATGTGTTTCCATTGCTAGAGATAATTTCTAAAAAGTTGATGAAATCATTACGGTTTTAGACACATTCTATAATTTACTTTCGATAGCCTCCTAATGAAAAACCAAATTTTGTTGTATTTAAAATAATTTAATTACAAGATTTCTACTTAAAATGAATTTCAACGGACTTATTTACTAAACGGCAACTTAAAAAAGTCCACTTCATCCTTAATTATACTTTTAATTTCTTTTTGCAATAGTTCGTGCAATGATTCACCGGTGTGTTTGTAGATCCATTTCCCCTCGTCCTTATGCGGTCCAACAAAATCATATCTCTTTGGGCCACTCGTTGGAGAACTAAGCCAAATTTGTTTGTTTGGAGATTGCCTATTAATAACATATGTCCCATGTTCATCACCTAGCTTAATTGTGAGGACACCGTCCTTTCAAAAAGAAAATAAATTCGAGTTAGTAAAAAGAGTTAATAAAGACGGAATGACTATATTACTCCATATGTAACATCAGTAGATCCCAAATGAGTTGCTCCTTCAGTGATTTCCTCAAAATAATAACATAAAGAATCTAAGGTTTCGGTGCAAACTTTATCATAAGAAGCAACATCCAGGGTATGGCTTTCAACATCCTTCTTGGTAGAAAAGAAACTGGTCAGCCGATATGGTGTTACTGTCAGATTATAAAAGAAATTCCATTAAATTTGAGATATTTTAAAAATTCAAATATTTACCTTTTTGATGTGGGCATGTCGCTGTAATTAATGTATTTTTACAAATATTTCCAAATAATCGAATTGTGAATGCCATAACTAGAGGATTTTTCGAGAGTGGATAAACTGTCAAGTTGACAGTTCGAATACAGTAACTGCAAGCTGCAAGACAAAACAGGTGTGCAGAAATTTGCCGGCTTCCTTGGTTTTTAATCTACTACAATTTAATTTAAAACTTTAGGGTGAGTGTGCAAGGTTTGAACTCTTGTGCGCGAAACAGATTAAAGGTAAAGGAACGACCGCACTTGACGGAACTGCACTTCAGCAGAACTGCACCCAGATTGAAAATATTTTTTGTACGAAACTGTGTGGGTTATATCGAACTAAGCGACAACTAAACTTCACGGCACCATGCGGTAAAGTTGATAATCTGACAAACTTTAACGTGACTTTTCAAAGTTCTGGGGCCAGATTCTGTAATAAACGAAGCGAAAGCGAAGGTTCGTTATACTATGTTCCCACCAAAACGAAATCTGAGATTTCAGCTGAAAAATTTGGAGTTCTCGACTTGGAGGAGCGGGATTTCTTTAAGATTTCGTTGAAATCTAGAGTTTTCATTGAGATTTCGTTGAAATTTCCATGAAATCTTGTTCCATCAACTTGAAATATCAAAAGTTTTCAACCGAAATCTCGGATTTCATTTTGGTGGGAACATAGTATTATTCAAAAACGAAAGAAGTCGTGCGAAAGCGAAAGTTGGCATTCCATATCGCATTTCGTTTAATTTATTTGGTTCGCTCAAGTTTGAGAGCCTACTTTTAGGTACTTTAAATTTGGTTAGAGATGACAATGAAAAATTGACATTTCGTTCTTTCTGTTCGCCTAAGGCGAAATCTAGTTGTTCTTTCAATTAATAAAAAGTTAAGGCAGTAGTATCACGTTTCTTAACATGCTGGTTCCACCTGCCATGAACGATGCCATGACTATGAACATGTCTAATAAAAATCCAATGGAGCCAGAAAAATCCATGTCTTGTCGACGACATGTTGAAGAAAACCAACTTTTGAACAAGACATGAACGCTGTTCAAAGCTTGCCATGAGATTTGACGTTTCACGTGCGTGTGAGTTTTTTTTTCTGGTTTTCCTTGTATCTAGAGGTAGCTGGATATTAAAAAAAAAGTCTACTGTTATCTGGAATCTAAAGGGCGTGTATTATTACAAAAATAGAAGTAGTGGTGAGAGGGAAATGAAACGACATGACATAAATTGCCCAGCGAGAAAAAATCTGCTGATTGTTGATTGGATTGTGGTTGCGATGTTGGGCATCTGTATGCCCTGTGGAGTCGGGGTGTAAGGAGACATAACATTAGCCCTGTTTTTTAGTGCACTTTTATCTTCGCTAAGAAAAAAGTAGCATGTTAATTACAACAACAAACTGGTATAACTCCGTATTGTTGTTGTATTTAACATGCTACTTTTTTCTAAGCGATGATAGAAGTGCACTAAAAAACAGGGCTATTGTCTATCATTTATACTACATTGGAAAAAATGAAGAAAGGAGTCAACTACACACGCTAGTTAGCGTCAATAGCCGTTTTCCTTTGGAGGTGGCAAAGTACTTATGAGTAGATGAAAACCTTATCTAGTACTACCAACTACACATGCTCTCATGTGCGAGTAGATACATTTTACATGGGAAAGCAGTTTATGTGTTCCATTGAAAAAAGCTAGCAAAGTACTTGCAAGTACTTCGCCACCACTAAAGGAAAACGCCTAATATTTCCTATACAAAAATATTATGACCTTTCTCTAAAAAATCGTAAAACAACAAATATCTTTTAAACAGCAGCTCTGTATATCCGAAATGCTAAACAGATCATTATCTATAAGATTTACGTAATACTGTGTTTTCATTAGAGCCGAAATGAGGTAATTTCGCAAATTACAGAAAAAGTGTTTTCATCTATTTTGCTCATTTCGTTTGACAGCCCTGGAATTTGGATTGACAGCTCGGACATTTTTATTTTATGAAATCAAAACATCACACAAAATTTAACAAAATTTTGTAGATTATTCAGGAGCAATACAACATCCTATGGACAATACCGAACAATACCTGTGAATGGAGACGAGACTACCAATATCCAGCCAAGCAGGTCCGATAAGAAGCCACTATCCTGCCTCTCAATAACGAAGTCTCAGAAAATAAGAAGGCAATTATCCTTGAGTATCTTTGACCACCCCCTTTTGGCCATTTCTATAACTGAATGTGGGGTAGGTATGGAGAACAATAAAATCCACACATCTACAAAATTTATCTTTTTAGGACCTGGATACTTGGCTTAAGAAACTTGCCTTCTATGGTGTCTCTGATTGGATGTTCCTACTGGTTGAAACATTTGACGCGAAGAAACCAAAAATAAACTCCCTCCAAATACAGTTGATAAAATAAATTTGGACTTTTGTTCAAAAAAAGACGATTGGTGTTTTCTCTGTTTTGAACCCTGCGAAACATATATCTCATGCTTACAATCTTCGCTCCAAACATAACCAAGTATGAAGAGTTCATTCGGGGAAGCAGGGGGAAACACGCAATCAATATGGCTGGGATTCTCGCAAGTATTTCCTTCTACATCAAGATATGTATTCTGATGCTGATACAATATGACGAGCTGAAAGCATTATTCTCCCCATTTATAATAAATTCTGGTTTAGGTAAGAAAAACAATTAATTGGCTGAAACGTCGCAGATTGATACTAGATATAAGCCATCGTCTTCTTCACAGATTTGCCTCGCAGTTTGAAGGCAGGTGGGGAGTTTGTTTCCACGTGAGATTTTCGTGGAAAATGTGTCCCTGTCGATGAATTCAATTTACCGGATGAAGAAGCACAAACGGAAATTCCTCTACACAATAAGCTCCCAATGCAGAAAAGCCTAAAAAGAAGGTATTTGAATTTGTTGCGATCGGATGTGTTATGTTTGATTATTAAGCCTTATTGTGAGCTTCACCCGAACAACGTTCCACCCGGAAAACTAATGCTATGTTCCCACCAAAACGAAATCCAAGATTTCAGCTAAAAAATTTCGAGATTTCAAATGGGTGGAGCTGAATTTCATGAAGATTTCGTTGAAATCCAGAGTTTTTATTGAGATTTCGTTTAAATGTCTATGAAATTTTTTCTCAGCAGTTCAAAATATGGAAAGTTTTCAACCGAAATCTCGGATTTCGTTTTGGTGGGAACATAGTATAACATTCTCGTGAAAAATGTATCTACCAGATGAAACACACAATATGGCTGATTATCTCGATTTGTTTCGAATCCAAAACTTGTCCTTTATATTTTTACATCGCAAGTAATAATCGATTCATTGACTAGTGAAAAAAACTCTTCATTCGAAAATAATCACCAAAACACATCATTCAAAAAATACATTTATTTTTATTTAAAAATAAGGATAAAAGAATTTTGAAATGTTCTATTATAGTCTGCCGTCTGGGAAGCCCTTATCCATAGCTCTGGAGTTTTCTATTTCTTCTCGAACTCTATTATTCATTTCTTTTGTAACCTGAGTTTGAAAACTTTCTTTTCTGTTTTTTTTTGCAGACTGGCGAATCTGAACGCAGGTCGGACAGGACTTCGGGTGTTGGAGTTATAGTCGGTGGCATTGGTTGGTTGGTGGTAGAGAAGCTCAAAATCAAAATCTAAAATATTATATAAATGTTTATAATATGCATTAAGAACTAATATACATATGTAAAGAAAACAGAATAAATAAAATAGCTTCAAAATAAAATTAAAAAAAAAAGAAAATGTTTGCTTAAAATTATAGGGCTTCTTACGTTTTCTTTAAAAGGTACTTCGAAGAGATAAACTGGCAGATGCTACCGGAGCCACATGATTTAGACTGATAGGGAATCCCCAGTCCCACTTCCTCCACGGTGATGGTTTACCTTATTATCCTCTTTTTTTGAATCCATGTTTTGCAATTTCACTTTAGGCAAGTCTTTTTCATTTAAAATACTAACCAATACTGCCTTCAAATATTTTTAACTGGGTAGGTAAATATATCTAATTTTTTTGTATGTTTCCCATAGCTTACAAAAAAATTACATTGTATTTCGTATGTATTAAAAAAGCTATTTATTTTACCTTATTAATTAATTTGATTTGATTTTAGTCCCGACTCCCGATAATTAAATAAAATATTTGAAGCTTAAACTTCATGTGTGACATTTTTTGTCAGAAGCTGTTCGATTGATATTCAATCATGTTCAATTAGGTGCGTTCGATTTGTTCACACCTAATTTCCAACCTAATTTCGTGCAAATTTGGTTGAAATTATCTCATTTCGAAATTTGAATTTGTATGGGAAATGAGGTAATTTGGGATCTAATTTGGAAAATTTCAACGAAATTACCTCATTTGCCCTAATGGAAACGTAATATAACACAAACCCCGAGATTCTATAAATTTCGACGATTACATTTCTATTGATACTTGGTACATAAGTATCTATGTGGGTATGGGTACATATTAGGTATAGTCGTATAGTGCAAGTTGTTCAACCCAAATTTTCTTAAGGTACTTGGTGGAGTTCACTCTAGTTAGAAGAGTTGTTTAATGCGTTTAAAATTATGAAATAGTTAGAGAAGGGTTCGAAGCAAAACGACTTCGTTAACTAGAGCCGGTTCTATTCCTTAAACAAGCACACCGGTATTCATAAACGCAAATGAAACACAAATTATCTTTGATCAGTGAGTTAGGTGTCAAATCATGGCATTAAACTTACTTACCAAAGTGGTATACATTAAACGAGTAATAAACAGACATATTCTCGCAAACCTCACTGATACCTCACAAGTCACAACAACTTCACAAGGTGAGGTTTATTTGATTATAGCTGTGTTTTTTTCCTTGCCCGAATGGGCTTGGACGAAAAAAATGATGTCGGAGCTAAGCAATTTACATTTTAAAAGCAACAACAACTAAGCCCCTTTGGGCTTAGCTAAGCCCAGAGAAATTTCGGGGCTTAACTTAAGCCCAGATAAAAACTGTGTTACTGGCATGAATTTCATCCATGTTATCGATAATTTGTATGGAAACTCCATTTTTTTCTGTAATGGCGTCGTTTAGCCCTGATGTCGTTTTTTTCATCCAATTCCCCCGGACTTGCAAAAAGAACACACCTTATGTAAAGTTTTCGTATTCTGGCAGCAACCTCACAGCTTTGTGATCCTCACAAAAACTATCGAAACTGTGATCTCCTTCCGGGAGGTCACAAATAAAAAGTTACACTTGTGATTTCGAATATTTTCATGTTTGTTTGTGTTTTTCTTAATTGCTTCCTCCTTAAAATAAATAAATGAATGGAAAATAAACATTCTTGCATGCGTTTAGCTAATTTATTAAAAAAAATCAAACAAATTATGTTTCTTTTGACGTAATAGATATGTAGGGTGCGTTCAACATAAATCTAGAATATTTTAAAAGTTCACTCATCTATCTTTCTATGACAGTCAGCCAATCAGAGCCCAATAAAACAAGAAACCTTAATAATCTGACATGTTTGAACTTGCCATTCCTCGTGGTGAGTTTCTTGTAAGGTTTCTTGTGAGGATTTTCCCAGAATACCGAAAATGTTATCGAATCACAACAAACCTCACAAGGAAAACCTCCAAGAGCTTATGACTTGTGAGCCCTCAAACTCCAGAATAGGGCTATAAGTTAAAAATACTTCTGTCATTGTTGCCAAAAACTAGAGATAAAAGGAAACAGACGCTTGTGACACACATGCTATTAACAGCCTCAAATGAGTGTATTTGCAAAAGTTCACATTTATACTATGTTCCCACCAAAACGAAATCCTTGATTTCGGTTGAAAACTTTTCATACCTTGAACTGCTGGGAAAAAATTTCATAGAAATTTAAACGAAATCTCAATAAAAAACTCTGGATTTCAACGAAATCTCCATGAAATTCTGCTCCACCCATTTGAAATCTCGAAATTTTTTAGCTGAAATCTCGGATTTCGTTTTGGTGGGAACATAGCATAATGCTATGTTCCCACCAAAACGAAATCCGAGATTTCGGTTCAAAACTTTTGATATTTCAAGTTGAGGCAACAAGATTTCATGGAAATTTCAACGAAATCTCAATGAAAACTCTAGATTTCAACGAAATCTTAATGAAATCCCGCTCCACCAAGTCGAGAACTCCAAATTTTTCAGCTGAAATCTCAGATTTCATTTTGGTGGGAACATAGTATAAGTGAGAAAGTATAAGTGCAGTTCCACTTAACGTGGACTAGCAGTATATATTTTTATTGATAACTTCTTATCGAAGTTTAAGTTAATTTGTGAATTATGCTATGTTCCCACCAAAACGAAATCCGAGATTTCAGCTAAAAAAATTCGAGATTTCAAACGGGTGGAGCAGAATTTTATTGAGATTTCGTTGAAATCCCGAGCTTTTATTGAGATTTCGTTGTAATTTCTATGAAACCTTGTTCCAGCGAATCAAAATATCAAAAGTTTTCAACCGAAATCTCGGATTTCATTTTGGTGGGATCACAGCACTAGAAGATATCTGAGCACTTCTTATTGATAGGGCTGGCAATAGGCGTTTTCCTTTGGAGGTGGTGAAGTACTTACAAGTACTTTACTGGTTTTATTCAATGGAACACATCAAACTGCTTTCCCATGTAAAATGTATCTGCTTGCACATGAGAGCATGTGCAGTTGGTAGTACTAGATTAGGCTTTTCATCTACTCATAAGCCGTTTTCCTTTGGAGGTGGCGAAGTACTTACGAGTAGATGAAAACCCTAATCTAGTACTACCAACTGCACATGCTCTCATGCGCGAGTAGATACATTTTACATGGGAAAGCAGTTTGATGTGTTCCATTGAAAAAAGCTGGCAAAGTACTTGCAAGTACTTCGCCACCTCCAAAGGAAAACGCCTATAAGCACTTTGCCACCTCAAAAGGAAAACGGCTAATGTTTAACATTTTGCGCCATTGGTTCTAAAACAATGGCCGCAGATGTTGCTGGTGCTGGTTCACTGCCTGAAAAGAATGCAAAACGCTGCTGGAATAGATATCAAAAATGCTGCAGTAGATGTCAAAAATGCTGCAGTTAAAGTTAAAAATTGTTCAACTCTTGCAGCTCCGGCTGCAGCATTTTTGACTTTTATTCCAGCTCCGTCTTGAATTCTGTTCAGGCAGTCAATCTGTTTCAAGCTTAAAGCATAAATTAAAAAAACTACTACTTTCTTATCTACATTGCATTATCTTCTACTACGTTTTTGGGGCAAATCTGCATAAAAAACTGAACGAATACTCACCGAAAATGGAACCGCAACCGACACATTTGGATTTAACGAGCTTTTTTGTAATGAGTTGTCACCATCACTTGACTTGTCCAAAAAACTAATTTTCAACTTCTTTTTCCTGTTTGTTGAATGAGTGAAGTGAAATCTTTAATTTTCATTTAATTAATTAATATTAAATCGCTTCTAAGTGATTTTGAAAAGTTAATTATTATAAACTTATCACCCTGTGAATAACTATAAGAAAATATCATTGAACAAACAATTATTTTCGTGGTAATTTTCCAGTTTTGTTCGTCGTCTCGAATTTGTGTGAATTAAAGGCGACACGAGTAAAACCCGCGCGCCCTCCTTATCGGAATTTTCAAATAAAATTGCATTGCAAAGGTGAGTTCATTTCTATATGAAATTTGGTTTTCTCATTGAAATGTAAAAATTATTAATTGTTTATTGAAAATAAAAGTTGAATGATATTGTGGAGCATCTCAAGGTCTCACTCCTCTATACATGAGTCATTCAAAAAGATATTTCACTTTTTTTTGTCTTCATCTTTTGCAATATCACAATTCACAACCAACAGCAGAGGGAAAAGATGCAGGCAGGTTTCTTTTTGTTGTCTCGAATCGTCGAATCGAAAATGTTGGAGCTTATGTAAAAATGGGAGAAGCACACACACCACAATTAAGAGAAAGACTATGTCGTCATATATTTCGACAACGGCACGGTTCGCGGTAACCGCCATCTCTTCTCCAGTGCACTTCTCTATCTATGTGCTGGTGCTCTGCTTCTGCCGCTACTGCCCTGCTTACTTCGCTGTCGTCGTAGTCAAATCATTCTTTGCCGCTCGTCATCGACCAAGTCGTTCCTAGCCGGGTACTCTTGTTGCGTGTAGTTGTCAACAAGTCGTATTGTTATTTTGTTCTTTTTTTAGAGAGAATAATTGATGTTTTGGTGCTCTCGAACTGCTGGTTGGCTGTTTTGTTTGTTATCCAGTCCTGATCCACTTTTATTGTTTCGTTTCACCCAATCCTTAATAATAGGATCCCCTTGATACTGTTTGGTTTCTGATCGCATTTTGTTTGTGATAAACTTATGCTTATGAGAGAACATTCAGGTAGGCAGTCCGGCAGCAGAATTGCTGGCGAGTATTGATTTAAATTGGAGCATTATCACCATCCACCATCATGGGTGAGTGATTATGCCGTATGTAGGCAATATTTATTTTTTTGTATTCTCTGGACATTACGTTCTTGTTTTCATAGGTATAGGTATATTTTTTTAATAAGAACACAAATTAAAATCTGGAATGTTCCCAACACAAAAGTAGACATTTTTGGTGTAAAACCTTAAATATCTGGATTTTTGAAAATGGATTTCTTGTATACCTATGTATGTATGTATATGTACATAATATACTGTAGTTAGTAAGAGGTCATCCATATACCTATGTATATGCATATCTCTTACCAAATCATTAGATTTTCAAAATATCGTCTCTTGACCCCTCAATAACTTTTTTGTTACATTTTGGATATCAAAGAAGACACGGTGTGAGTTTGAAACAATTTTTTGAAAAAACTGTTCATCAAATCAGAACTTATAGATTAGATTTAGACGAGAAAAAAATCGTATTTGAGGGGGTCTATTTCCCCCCGTTCAGGCGGGAGGGGTAATTTTCTAAAAAATTTGACCTTAAAGTGAAAATAGGGAGACCAGGGCCCTATTTCATAATAGAGCTAATACTATTAGTTGAAAGTACAAGTTCAATAAACTACAAGGTAAAACCACTGATCCTTTTTTTAATAATGAGGGTGACCTTCCCAATACTACCTATAGTGATATTAACCAACTGAAAAGTACAAAAGTCCTTTTCTGCTGCTTGATAATAAAACACAATTTTACCACAGACTAATAGTACCTATTTGTTTGTACTTTATTATGAAACAAGGCCCAGGGGGTGTAATAAAAATCTGAAAAATAAGGGAAATTATTGTTTTTCAATGTTTTGAATCGGATAAAGGCTATCCAAGACAATGTCCAATTTAAGTACCACCCTAATGTACATATCTGTGGTGTTTGGGAGAAACATAATAACTCCATTTTAAAATTTGCGTTTTGACTTTCACTTTACATCAAGCAAGAGCCTAAACGGATGCACCGATTTCCTTCAAATTTGGAACATAGTTTGACAATTAATATGTTCATAACTGTTCCAAATTTGAAGAAAATCGGTAGACCCGTTTGGCTTCTAGCTCGATGTAAAGTGGACTTAAAGACGCAAATTTTAGAATGGAGTTATCATGTTTCTCCTAAACACCACAGATAAATAAAACGAAGCTCCAAGGAAAATCAATAGAAATCCAGTGCTTGCATGAAGATTTTATAGCTGCACAAACAAATACCTGCAGACAAAGAATTTACAATTGTTTCATTTGGTAACAGTTAGAAATATTCTATGCAAAAAAAAAAAATCTGAGAAATTCCATAGCAATATTTTTTTTTTGTCAATTCTCATGAATTTGCCTTGTCCTGTTCCTTACCTTTGAAATTCATCACAGAAAATATAAAAGTAGCTTGGAGACGAAATTGTTGATATAGTTTAGATATAAGACTCGATTATTCAAAGTTCCTAGCGTTCACGGGACCGTTGCGTTAAAATTTGGTTGAAGTAGTTAATATTCTAACAGATCCAAGGTTTATCAATATGCAAATTGCAAAAATTGAAAAGGTTAAATGTTCTTTTTTTCTTCTTCTTTCGTCTCAATGGTGAACATAAATGTGGAAAATAAAACCTCGAATCGGAAAAAACCTGACGAATGAATCTGTTTAGTATATTCTCTATTCAGAATAATAATAATTGATTTGTATTAATATCATACCACATTGTTATGATAACAAAGCTTATAATATTGTGGTTCAAAGTAAACATACAAGCCCTGTTTTTTAGTGCATTTTTATCTTCGCTTACCTAAAAGTAGCGTGTTAATTGCAACAACAAACTGGTATAATTCCGTATTGTTGTTGTATTTAACATGCTACTTTTTTCTAAGCGAATATAAAAATGCACTAAAAAACAGGGCTAATATGTAAATAAGAAGGTTACAAATTCTATATACTACTGAAATAAATCAGCCAAGTAGAAGACTTAGCATTAAGGATTGGACTTGTTGAAAAATTGATTCAAAATAACTTTTTATGGCCTTTAGTCCTATAAATTGGCGTTTCGTTCGGCAATATGTAATACAAAACACAATTATGTTTAAGAGAAGAGATACTAGGCTTAGCTTATTAATTATAGATGTTTAGGTACTAACTACAGCAGAATTAAATCGGTATTAAAATGAGTGAATATTTGACAGGTATTAAGGTAATGGAGTGATAGTAAACTGTCCCTTGGCAATCAGAATCACAGTAAATGAAGCGGCAGACTTTGTGGCGAAAAAAGTACCATACCTTTCGCTTAAAATAAAAAAAAACCTTATTTTTATCAGCTTATTCGAAGAATTTGGCTGGAAAATCATACTACGTAGAACTAAAAAGTCATGAATGCATCACTCTCTTTCGGGTCCGAGTAGAAAAAACATTATTTACAACCAAACTTTTATGCAACCAAAGTGATGCTGAGTAGAGTGTAGAGTAGCGTAGAGTGTAGAGTGGATCTGACTGTTCAACACATTCTTATACGATCTTCAAAGTATTTACACGTATCTAAACAACTAGCTGACCTGTATGATCATACAAATTTATAATAAGTCCCTTAAATTTCACAGTTAAAAGTAAGAAAGAAGCAAATAATTTATCTGATAAAGATCTAGCTTTATCAGAGGAACTAAAATTGTTCTTTTTCAGAGATTTCAGAGATGTCCGAGGCTTTAGTAATATGAGCACAATTTATTTATGATGATTGCGACATCACATCTTATGACCTTGAGGATATTTACAATTATTATTTTTAAAACACAATTTTTGATTGATAAATTCAAACATATTAAATGCAACTAATTTCTCCCAGTGGTCGAAATTCGGAAAACAAAAACTGACACCTACACAATCTATGAAAAGCAAAAACCACACGACGACGTTCGGTTTTTATTTTTCTTGAGAAAACAACTGACATTATAATATTAAACTTTAAATATATTTCCTTTAACTCAGTTAAAAAAGACGGACCGAAGTCATGTTTACGTATTTATACAGGGTGTCCCGGACCTGAGTGGAAGTACTTAAGGGTGTGGTTCTTGGGTATATTCCAAGAAAAAAATTGTATGTGGGGAAAGTTGTATCTCCCCTCCCTGAGGCATGGGGCAGTTTCTGAATCATTATTGACTTTAAATGCAAAAAAAGAACATTTAAATTCAACGAAAGCACATCCTATAATGTGGTATAATTTTTTTGAAAGCTAATACTCCTTTCTTGCATTTGGTTTTAAATCAAGTTGTTTAAGCGAATAGTTTTTGAGAAATTAAATTTCAAAGTCAAATTTTTTTTGAAGTCGATATTTTTCAAAGTTTTACGTAATTAATTGCTGTTTTTGTGTTGAATGCCCTCATTATTTTTTAGTTTATTATTGAAAACCAAATGTAAAAATCTTTCTTAGTTTTTGAGAAATTAAGAAAAAACAAGAGGTACTTTTCCCAAAACAGCCCGAAAATGAATTTATTCATGAATTATCAATAATTAAACCATTTTTCGGGCTGTTTTGGCAAAAGTACCTTTTGTTTTTTTCTTAATTTCTCAAAAACTTAGGGAGGGGAGATACAACTTTCCCCTCATTGCAATTTTTTCTTAGAATAAACCCAAGAACCACACCCTTAAATACTTCCACTCAGGTCCGGGACACCCTGTATATTATAGAATATAACAAAATCCTAAAGTCCTTTGTCATTTAATTAACAAATTTCTGAATTCAAAGATTCTCAATTTCTTGTGACTGAAAAGTCAACTACAAGTGGAATATAAAAAAACAGAAAGAAAAGTTAAAGACCATTTTCATGATAGGCTATTTTCAAGTTATCTTAAATTACATCTTAATGACGCATAGCAATTATTTAATCACTGTATTCACGTATATTGGCTGCGATATATAAATAAATAAAGTAGTATGCAACTGCAACACATTTATTATCTAGACAAATAATAAACGAAAATACATTTTATGTGTCATCCATCCGAAATCACAAAGGGCTAAAAGAGGCAAAACATTGTTTACAAAGAAAGATTAAATAAAATTTAGTGTCGAAAGATTGTACCTACTATCGGAAGACACTGTATGATTACATCGATGAATTCTTAAAATGTGATGTATTGAAACAGTTTTTAAAGCTACATGCCAGTAGTCGGTATGTTCAAAAATTAAAATCACTATAATCTATATACCTTTTGTGGATTTAAATTTATTTATGAATCTAGCACAACGTTAAGCCGTTGTGCTATTTTATTACTTTTATCTCAGAGACGTTGGCGTGATTCCTTATCGCTTTACGCATTGACGTTGAAATGCAAATTATAGTAATACAATATTTAAAGAAAAACATTTATAAAATTGAGTTCATGTGATGCAAGCCAAATTTGAAGAAATGAATTTCTCAGCAAAATATGGCGCAAAACTTTTTAAAATGCAAAACCGACTTTAAATCACTGGGAGTCCTCTTAAAAATCAATTTTTTAGCGAATGGCTGCTAGACATAAAGTATACTTTAACTTTAAAAGCTGCAAAGCGCTTCTTTATCTCATAAAAGTGTACTTATAAAAAAAAAAGTTTTTTTAGTCTTTTGAAAATTGTTTAAAATTTTGTGGCTACATTTATAATCTGTAAAAAAATCCTCCTTGTTAGTGATCCTCATCGCGGATTTGATTGCTAAGAATATTGAATTCTCAGGTGCGAATCGTTGCATATCTGAAAGCATTGCCAATGGTTCTGTCGTTTCATTTGCATGTACTCATAGCATTTAGGTATCCATACGTTTTTAATATACTAGTGTCTGAAAAATCGATTTATTAAGAAGAAAATTTAAATGTTTCGATTCTAGGCAAATGAAATCTTTCATTTTTAACAAGACTACTTCGGACTTGTACACACACTACGAAGATTTCTATACAGTTCTCTGGAGTTGAAAGTTTTTTTTTTCCGCGGTGCTTAGATAATATTCAAAAAGATAATATTCAAAAAACTGAATACACTTTTTAATATTTGTTACGAATTTGTTCGCGCAATAATTTTTTGACTTTTTAGCCGTAAAACTTCCGTCAAATGGCACAAACACAATATGCATGTTCAGAAAAATGAGACCACAACTAATTTTAAATATTTTTTCCTCAGCAATTTGACAGCAAAACTGAGAAATTTTGTTGAGGAATCCTGTTCACGGGACTGAGATTGCCGAAATCTCTGAGATCTCAATTTCCAGAACATGCCTAGTCACATAAAAAAATAGATTTTTTTTACCAATTCGTTCCAACCAAAATAAATCGATCCCCAATGGTTGAAGGAATTACACATAAGTTGGTCTTAATGTTCTAGGATTTCACATTTGGACATGGGATGAATGGTCCAAATTGAAATTATTTTTCTTTTTGTCACAAGTTTGACATCGATTGAAAATTACATATTGGTTTCCAATTGACTGCTATTCCCTACTTTTATCTAGAATCTGTGTTTTCATTTTTGTTGAAAATTGTGAAAACTATTTGAAAAAATTTACAAACACTCCCTTTAGATGAAACTGCGTTTCAGCAAAAGTTATACTGAAATCGTTTCTAGTATTCACCCTCACCTAGAATCTCTAAACAACCTAACTGCAGGTCTCGGTATTGTTGGAATGTCGCTTAGTCGATATGGCGTGTTGAGTTTTTGTATGGTTACGTGAAGCTTGTCTATCATTCACGACATCGAAAACGATAGCGCCAGACTTACGTGATGATGAGTGCCCTTACATTTTAAGCAGTTTTATAAGTTTTTTTTCCAAAATCACATTAATTGCAATTCTTAAGACTCATCGTCACTTAACCAAACACTTCGCTTGTATGCATTTGTATTGTTCTATAAAATTAAAATATTTGATATACATTTTTTTGGGAAATTCAAATTAACAATATTTTAAGTGCTAGTTGATCAATACGCAATACCAATTCTGAAATGATTCTACGGTGATGAAAGTGCGTTGTTTGATATTTCGCCACAACTGGGGAATGCGGAAAAAAGGCTACGAAGTCCTAAGAAACAGCTCAGCACTTGACCTAGAATAACCAGAAGGGCTAACAAAATTATCAATTTCAAAGAGAAAAAAAAAAACAAAACAATAACTCTGGTAATTTCATTTAAGAGTCATCCTAGAGCTCAAAAATTCACTTAGAAATGGTGGTTGAGCAACACAATAGATTTAACCTAACCTATTGTTTGGTAAAATCGACTTATTTTTAAAAGACTAATTTCTTTATATTAACAAGTTCAGAAAGTCTTTTTGATTTCTGAATTGTCTTTCTAAAATATTAAACCGACCGCCAGAAGCATACCAATTCTGTTCTTTTTTTAATGCAGACTAAATTTTCAATTTATTTCCTATATTGATAACACAAAATTATCGTTACAATAATTTAGGTCTTTATAATCTCGCTTTAAACTTATCGAGTCAAAAATCTTTCGCTTTGAAGCCATCACTATTACATATGTATGTATTGTATGAACTACAATAGTTTGTTCTTTATTATCACAAAACTCCTTTCAATACTCAAATAACATAAAATAATATTTGTTTCCATTTGAGTTAACTTACTTTATTAAATAAGAAACACCTAGAATTTGGCGAAAAAAGCTAAGATATTTTTTTATAATTAATTATTTTATCTTGGACTTTTTATCACACACGTTTTTTCATAATTTAAATGCCACAACCTTGCCCTCAAATAACAAATTGTCCAATCACCTCTAACCTCAATTTATATTATTTTCTACAAAAGCGATGAAATACACAATAGTTTAAGTTGAATTCAAAAAATTCCAAAAATGCTTTCTTATTTATTTTACAATTGTTTTTATCTTATCTCGAAATAATTTACTAAAAGCAGTACAACTGTATTTTATACGTACTTAAAGGCAAAACCGCACCCAACTTCTATCGATGAGCATCTCTCTGGTTTTGTTAAATTGAAAAGAAATAATTTTTATTTGTTCGATGATAATGATGATGATCATTGATCAAAATAATAAATTTATGAAGGCCCTGTGAGCTGTGACTTGTTGGTCAAAGTCGATTATAGTTGTAATAATTATCGTTGTAGTCTTTTTTTTTTATTTCAGTTTGCGTTGTTGCCCGATCACAAATTCGCAACAAAAAATACTGCAGAAATCGTGGGGATTAAGCGCCGTGATATTTTTTTTTCTTTAATTATTTCTCTTTTTCTCTCCCCTTAGTCTGTTTTATTCATTCACATTAGTCGTTGGTGTGTCATATATCTCGTATATGGCAACAAAATACACAATTGCTGAAACAACTCTTTGAGAAAAAATAAAAAAAAAGATTTGCATTTCCAAAACCCCACAGCCTTACGCAGCAAACATCATTCAGGTAATAAGGGACTAGTATTGGAGTCGAGAAAAAATGACTATGCTAAATTTATTACTTATTAGCTCGAGGGCGCATCTCACTTCGGAAAGCAAAAGTGAACGAAACTAAACGAAAAGTCTCGAAGTGCAATTAAAATGTCAATGAAATATACATATATTTTCTTTACACGTTACTAAGCTACTAAACCAAGCCAAAGCTCAGCTCAGGAGAAAACTGATGGCTATGAGCATTCATAGCTAATCGAATAATACATCAGAATTGGTTGAGGGGAGGGAATGCAACTGGCTATTTCATCTGAGCGTTAAAAGAAAAAATGATGAGACAGTGTAATAAAGGCAACTACATAATATTACGTCGATGTTGTAGGGAAACAAAAAATTCCGTAATGATTGTGTCTTTTTGTTTAAGGGCTGTTTTCTGGATTATATTCAATAGATTCAACTACTTATAGTGGCACTTTTCCAGATATGAGATTTATTCTATAGTTTTCGTTGAATGTATGACTCATAGATGGTAGCCCTAGCCAGATCAGAAGCAGAAAAAATTGCTTCTATTTTTAAGAAAACCTAAGCATTTCGCTGCCTCTTTGGCTACGATCGTGAAATAGGGATGGGGGTCATGCTTTTATTAACATATTTGTTTTGTATAACAATACCGAGCCTATCATCTGTCGAAGAACCGATTTGTGTACCTGAAAATGAAGTTAACATAATCAAAACATTAATACACTAGAGAACATGGAAATAACAGCTGCGTTCTATTATCTTGTGGTCTGGGTCGAGGTTATCTTTATCTTACAAAAACAACACGTGATCCAGGTTTCTATCGAGATAAAAGATAAAAGTTTTTACTTTGACTGGCAGGTGGCTATTTACCATTGTGAATCATGTCAGCGATTTATAAGCAGTGTAAAGGAAAGAGACGGGCCTTACATGAAAAATAAGTAAACATGAGGAAAAAAGAGATGAGTACATAGCACTGTTTTCGCACCATCATTTTATTTTCACGAGGTGATCCACATGGGTTATGAGCGATAATAAAACGCGGCCCATGTTTTGAATCCTATTTTACTCATGATAATATCAACAGAGAAAGCGTTTAACCTTTAAGCTTGTACAAACGATTGAGAAGCCCCTATAGGCGTTTTTCTTTTTAAGTTCAGAGCAGAGCCTGAACTGTCAAACAAAAAATTATGTTTCTTTTTTGGTTCTGAACGTTCACAGCTAAAAATTTGTGTTTCTTTTTTTTATTCTGGCCGCGTTCTATGAGCTCAGAATAAAATAACTGAGCAGACCGAGTTAAATACTGAACACATAGCATTTGACCGCTAGTGTTCAGGTGTGTTTCAAAAATTGTTCAAAGCCCTCAGAACACATTTGTTCAGATGATGTTTAGAGGATGCTCGACATGCTCGGACTCTGTTCAGAGCTCTATTCTGAATTAAAAAAGAAAAACACTTTATGTGGTTCTTGTAAATATCAGACTCAAGTAATTTCTTCTTAAACGAGTTTTTTTTGTTAGTTTTGTTTATTTATAAACAATTTTAACAAGCACAATCATACGACTGAACGATAACTTTGTTTTCTATTCGAATAAAGAAGAGGAGGAGGGTGGGGGGCTAATGATCGCCATAGCACAACATGAAAAACAGCAACCGATAGCGGCTTTTAACGCCAACCGCAGTTTCAGTTTCTTTTCTGCTTCGCGCAAAGTAAGTCCTTTTCTTGTTGGACGCCGTCGTCGACGCTTCGACGAAGTTGAATTGTGAATCCAACACAAAATATAAATAATAATAATAATAAAAAAAGAACTTATAAACTACAAAACTCGTTGTACTTGTTTCCGCTTTAGTGTGTGTGTTAGCTTCTCTCTCTATTACTCTCCATTTTTGTTGTCTCCAAATTTTCAACCGAACTTCAACTCCACATCAATATCAACATCGTGTGTGCTCCACCGAAAGCCTTTGCGCGGCCGTGTGTACTTAACCATCATCATTAAGAGTGAGAGAAAAATCTTGTTATATTGTCGTCATTACCACCAGTTTTTTTCTCTAAATATATTTTTTTTTTAAATTGTTTAACGAAACACAATGCACAAATAGAAAATTTAATTGTTTGTTTAACAAGCTCTTATATTTACTGTGTGACTTAAAAAAGAAATAAAATTGGAACTCACCTGCTGTTGCTAGAAGGAGGAGAACGTGTACACCAAGGTAGTTCCTAAGAGCATAGAGCTGACGAAAGATTATACAGACACAAGTAGGTAAACCTAATCATACACGGGCGTGGAAAAGATATTGAAAGGGGTCAGCATGAGGGTGGAAGGGGGTTGGGAAGGAGGGAGAAGTACAATAGGTTCAAGTTGAATTGAATATACATACATATTGTTATCGATAAATATCTTTGGTTATGTTATTTTGAATTTGTTGAGAATATAATGTTCATGACATTATTTAATTTAAGTGCTTTACTGATATGATTTTATTATATTTAGAACATAAAATTGGGTCTTGATGTGTCTTAAATGTTTCCCAACCAATCAAGCTTTTCACTTTTAATGTCCAATGAGTCAGATCGAGAACGAGTTATGGAAACAAATCAACAATTTTAATACAAAAAAAATCTTAGTCGACTGAAATTATTGTCTCCATTGGTGTGTGAAGAGGTCAATTTTGGCACCACACTGCTAAGAATGAAAACTCTCCAATATGTTTTTTTTTTATTTTTGGGTTAAAAATGCGTGCCAGTCACTTTCGATTTATAATTTATGTACTTTTACTCAGTTTGTGGCCTAGCGTTTATTTTCTCCAAGTAAAGTGAGACCCTGAAGAATTCAATTGGAGATCTAAGTGGTTATGGAATGTATTGAAACCTTTTCGCTATTTGCAATCTCATATGTGATCTGATCATTGTGGTTAGTATTTATTTGTTCGAATAGTGATAATGACAGTATGTAGTTGATTGACCGAATACCTCAACAACTTGCCGTTTTCCTTTTGCATTTTCATTTTCATTTTTTTTAAAGTTGTATCAATACCCAGTTGTAAGTGACATACTTTCTATAAAATTGCTTGATTTTCCTTTTGGATTTGGATAATTTTGCTAGCAATTTTGTTTAACTTGCGGTTATGTTCATTTAGTATTATGTAGATTTAGTAAATGTTATATTTGGCATTCGAAAAAAAAAAACAATAATTGAACTCGAGATTGTAATCAAGCCTGACACTATGTTCTTGAATTCTATAATATTTTTTTCTGAAAAATCCATCCAAGAAAATTCCCAGTTAAGGATATGATTTCGCTGGCGGTGATTTAAAATATCACCCGAAATAAATTCGGACAAAATGAATTCTAGTTTATCACTCCGAAAAGCCAACAGAATAATAATGTTTGTAAATTTCTCTTCAGAGCTCCTAGTAATTTAATAACTCAACTTTCGTGAAATGAAAAGTGTGACCATATTTGAGTGGCAACGGTCGTTTCTCTATTGACATTAAATTTTCACTCGAACTTTGAAAAATGCATCAGATACTCACAGTAGGTAGTACTTATCTACTGTAGAATGAAAAATAAAGCGCTTTCAACATTTTTATGAACATATTCATAGTTTAGACATAGAAGTTGGGGACATTCATGTTGTAAATTATTTAGGTATTTTTTTTTTAATTTGTAAATAAAGCGGTTTGCACCCCTGGCATCGCTTTCATAATTTTACCATCTGACAAGCGACAGTTAATGTACATACATACATTTATGTATCTCTGTTAAATTTAAAATTCTATCAGCCACTTTATTCGTAATAATTTTTTCTACTTGTGCTTATTTGAAAAGATCTTTAATTATGTTCAAACATTCACGCATTTTATTTAAAAAAGGCCTTAATTGCTATTATGCATGTCTTTTTTCAAAATGAAGATCAAATTATTTTTAAATTAGGTTTAATTATTCTAATATGATAAATGTAACTGTTATTCTGATGTTGAACACGTGATTGGGTAATGTGATATAAAATTCATAATTATGTTTATTAGGGTGGTACTTAAATGAGACATAATATGTCTGTTCGCGTACTTCCGAAAACTACGATTTTTTTTTTTTATATGAGCTTTGAAAGAACTAAATTCTAAATTCGTAGTTTTGGGAGGTACGCGAACAAACATATTATTGGGTAGCTGTCATTCGGTTTGAAATGTTGAAAAACTAAAATAATTTCCCTGTTTTTTTTTTTTTGTTTCTTAATTTTTGTTCTCATATTTTTGTCTGTTTAATTTCACATTAATAGTCAATTATTTTTCTATGAGCTCAGAGAAATTCCCCAGTTTTGCTGTCAAATAAGTACTGCTCAGCTGAGCGCTCTGAAATATAACCTGAACAATTACATATGTATATGAACACGGTTGTTCTAATAAGAATAGACTTTATGGCTTATGTCAAAACATCAACATAAATCGTATGGGGGTAGGTCTATTTCGCTTTTCAAAGCAAAAATAAAAGACTGTCTTTTATAATGTAATTTATGTGTAATTGAAATTCTAATGGCAAGAATTTTGTCATCTATGCTAAAACAATTTAAATCCTTAAACTTATCATTCATCAATAACAATCACAAACCTTATCTTGACGTTTGTGAAAGAATGAGAGAAAAAAACGAGGAAAGTGCTCTTTTGAATTGAAAAACGTCAGAACTAATGGGGTTTTCTTTTGGTAAATTCAGATTTTGATCCGAAAATTGATTTTTTCGTCGCGAATGGTATACGATTGTAGATTGATTTTTCTTTTTCAGTGTATTGGTGAATAATTTGTGTCTGTGAAGCTATAGCGATCCAGACATGTCAAACTGATGGCTTTCAATTGTTCTGGCGTGTAATGGTTTAGTAAAAGAGAGGTTAATCTGCCGAAAAATGCAGATCTGAAAAATTGATTTTCGATCAAAAAAAAATTGATTTTTATGCCCATTGGAAGGCTTTAAGTGCCAAAATCTGTGTTTTGACAGATCTGAAGGGGAAAAAATCAATTTTTGTTACCAAAAGAAAACCCCATAACAAAACTATCTATAGATTCGTATGAAAGCGGGTATAGGGCACGCGTTTTGTTCTTCATAAGCCGCAGGAGTTTTTTAGAAAAGTTCCAATGTTCAAATATATTTGGTTTTGTTCAAGAGACAAATTTGTGTTTATTGAAACTCCAAAGTAAGCACTCGCTTCAGGTAAACAATTCTGAAGAATACGTCAGATATTCGTTCGTCAGATTATGCATCCGCTGTAAACATAGCCTAAAAGTAGATCTATATTAAACGGAAGCTGTCGGAACCGACCGAACAGTAGCTTGCCGAAACGTCAATTTTACAAGTTACCCATAATAAACTTAAGTGGTTCAAAGTGAACAAAAAGAAATGGAAATAATTTATTGTTTGTTCAATGTTAATTTTCTTATACTTATTCACAGCACAGAGTGATAAACTTTTAATATTATTTACTTTGCAAAACCTCAAAATGCAATGTGCTTCAAATTTATTAAAAGAACTCATAAATAAAACAAAAAAGTTGAAAACTATGCATCAAGCGACAAATTCTTTTTAATTTGCTTCCACCATTTTAATTTTTTTCAAAACAAGCTGTCAGCCCACTTACGAAGGAGCGGTTGATAAGCGCTTTTCACTTCCGACGGCAATAGTTAACGAAGACTAGATGAAAAGAACCAAATCGCAATTACAGTCGATGTGTGGCCCTTCGACTATTATAGTAATATATAAAATCAAAACCTGATTGAAACTGTTGGATTGCCGTTTTTTTTTTACACTTGTAAATTTTAATTTCTCACAGTTTAATGCAGACAAGATTAAATTTGATTTAAAAACGATTTAAAAATTGTTTTTAATGCATTTTTTACATTTTAGTGAAAACAAAACATGATAACAATTTGTATATTAAGCTTTAATTTTTTTTAATTGTTTTATCAAATTACCACCAGATGGTTGGCAATGTATAAACTTCCGGTTAAAAATATTTTTTTAAAGTAATTTGCTCAATCATCAGGAGCTAAGAAAAAGGCATGACGCAAGTTGCTTTCATACCTTAAACAATATGTGCAAATTAAAAGTTCATATCTTAGCTAAAAGCTGAAAATTAATAATAAAAACAATTTTACCAGAATTATGTTATCATAGTAGGTATATTTAAAGTTAAACAATTCACAATCACTTCGTAACGTTTTCTAGCTACTTCTACTTAAGTACACTTTTCGTTGTCGCTTGTTTTTTTTGCTTTTTTTTTCTCATACGATAAAATTCCAGTCTCTGTATAGAATAAAGCGACAACCCATCATCATTATTAGCAGTAAATAGCACCTACCGCAAAATGCGTGAATCACGACTTAAAATAGATAATAGAAGTTCTTGACTGCACATAGATCGCTGTACTTGTACAAGCAACCAAGCACCAACTTCGAACTCTACTTCTAAAGTCGTTCTTGTTACTTGTTTTAATGTGGGACATGTCATTTGTCTCTCTTCCTTTTTAGTTTATTCAATAAAATTTTGTATTTTTCTTGTTTTGTTGGTCGTCGTAAGTCGTGTGATGTTCGATTTAATGTAGTTTCGTGTGCTTGTCAATGCTACCTCATGTTTCTTTTTTATATACATAGATGTACCGAAAGTAATTACCGGGCAGCACACACACACAAGCCAATTGCAATTAGTCAGAGATTTAAGTTATAACTTACTTCGAGGAAATTTTTTTCAACTTAATCAATAGCTAAACCTGAAGTTAGAAGCAAGTGAGATGATGTGCATTTTGCATATGAATTTAGCGATAAGCACATTTTTTCCCACTTTATTACCTTTTATGTGGATTTGACGTTTTTCAAGTTTTTCTTTTCCAATTACGTTTTGATGTGTTTTTTTTTTCTCTAAAAAATCACGTAATCGAGACATTTAGAATTTTTACCTCAATTCTAAAATCGTTTTAAGTCATTGCTGACAGTTCTATGGAGTAATTATAGATAGCAGCTGTTGCACGGACTTATTATGCTAATGGCATATTATTTGAGATTTTTTTAATGCATATCACGTGTCAAATATTCAGAAAACTACTTACTAGACAAACTGTGATTTGCAAATCTCGGGTTACATATTTAAATTGAAAAGGAATTGATAACTTTTCAAAAATAACGGTGAGCTGATTTATAAGGAAGATGCAAATAAAAAATATAATTGATAGACAATAATTTTAAGGATGCAAAAACTCCTCAGGTTGAACTGGTTTTTCAGCATTATTATTGTATCGATAAATGTAGTTCATGCTTTAAGATCATGTGCTCAGGCCTTTAAGGTGAATGTATTAATTAAAATGACTAAATTATAGTGAAGCTAACTTCACAATAAAACAATTTTAATGTGACATTAGAGAAATTGACATTTTCGAAAATTATGGACGATGTAGAACCGACTTGATAGGTCGGTTCCTTTACTTTGAATTTCTGTGTATTTGTGTGATTTGCAGTCCAAAGCCATTACCGAAATCAAAAAATACACAGTTTTTCACAAAAAGAGAACGTTCGCGAGAGAGTAAGAAATTTCACCTATCTGTGATTTTCTATTGAAGAAATTTTTTTTTTGAGTGAAATTCAGCTAAATGTCAGCATTAAAGTAAAATAAAGAAAGCTTATCATAGTTTCGTGCGTTTCTTTCACATTAGGTAGTATGGAATACTGTGAATTTGCGTTCCCGTGCTTTTGGTCAGTTTGGAAATTATTGAGAACATTTCATCCTCAATCTTCAATAATTGATGGTGTGTGGGTTTCTGTGCAAAAAGTAAAGAATCAGAGCTTATATTTTTATTGTTTTTTTTTTTTTTTTTAGTGTCATGTCTGTTCGAGTACTTACTAAAACGACGAACTTCTAGGAATTTTGGTACAATTTTTCTTTTAATGTATGAGCTTTGACAAAAAATTGGCCTAAACGTGTACGAATTTTAGTACAATTTGTTTTTTATAAAAACTTTGACAGAACTTTTTGCTAAATGCGTAGAAATTCGTAGTTTTCTAAAGTACGCGAACAGACATAATATCTCTAATGATGGCATCCGTCATGTATGTTCATGAGCTCTTGATGATTAAGGCATGTTCAACTCTCATTATTTAAAGAAATAGTAATAGATTTGGTTCTCAACGTGGACTAGCAGTTAATATTTTTAGTATTTTATTAATAGGGGTGTAAGTATTTAGATATGTAATTAAGGAACATTTTTATAATTTTGTACCACTATTTTTTAAGAAATAAACGAAAAGTGTAAAGCGTTTCATTTAAGTAACATAGTATTTGAATACTTTCAAAGCTTAAAGATGTATTATACCTTGAACACCTTGAATTTTAATTTTATTGTCTCCCTGAAATTTATTTTTACAGAAAGTATTTGTGTGATGGGATGTTGCAAAGCTTAAGCTACGTTAACACTTGTCATTTAATGAACTTAATTTGACAGTTCAAAAATTTGAGCGAAATATGTTTGATTTCATAAAAAAAATTAATATTTCTATTTAATCAAGGCTTGATCAGTTAATGTGGAGAATAGATGCTATAGTTAAAACATAAATAAATGAATATTCTCTGATCTCATCTCAATAAACAGAAATCAAGGATACTCATTAGGTGTGTGACGTCACAATCTTCTGCTTTTGTTCGAAATTTTTTAGTTGATTTGATTGTTTTTACTAATTTATAATATTTTTAAAGTTATTTGTTACTTAAAAACAATTCGGTTGATTATATAACTCTTAATGAAACCTTTAAAATTAAAATAAAAGAAAAATGAGAATACATTGTTTCTTTTTATCGTGTCATCATCTGTCAAAAAATTAGCTGTCACTCCAAATATATCGCTCCGGGTTAAAGTTGTGTTATTAGAAAATAATATTATTTTCGAGTTTAGGTTAGGTTAAATGGGGTGGTGGTACGAGAAGGTCGCATCACCTCACTCGGATCTCAATGGATCCATTGTGCCCCCCTGGGTGTAGGCAAGGTAGGTATAAGGAGGGGGAAGGAAATTGATTATTGGAAGCTTAGGTATGGGCGGCCTCCTAGGATTCCAACCAATAGGGAGAGTTGAGGCCTGCTTAGCTTGAGTAAATACTCAGTTTTTTTCTTTGGAATATCCGGCCATAAGTTCCTCGAAATACGACAGGTATCAATTGTTGACCATCTATCGCTGGCAACTTTGAGAAAACTCTGGCAGATTCTTCTTTTTTCTTGCTCTAGTGGCATAAGAACAGAGCAGTCGGTTTGGCTCGGACCAAGAGTAAGAGATGATCCGTTTTTGGCCAGTTCATCTGCCATTTCGTTCCCGTATATGTCACGATGTTCTGGGACCCATCGAAGGGTAACTGTATTTGATGCGCTCAGTAATTTCAACTCATCACGACAGCGATCAACTAGTTTTGACTTTGTAACAAATGAGGTAATGGCTTTGATTGCCGCCTGGCTATCAATAAAAATGTCAATATTTTTGTTAACTAACTTACATGTGTAAAGGCTCTTTGCAGCTTCACAAACTGCGAGCACTTCCGCTTGAAAGACACTGCAGAAGTCTGGAAGCTTTATTTATCTGTCTAAGGGTGGGTTAACTGAAACGAGTTTAAAAACAAACAAATCAAAGAAGAACTACATTTTTATTTTGAATTCTCAATATGTATTTTCCTTAGCAATGTAATATTGGCTCAAGTAGAATAATACTTAATATCTTCAATGCTCTTCCTCATTATAGCCTTGAATCATGAGAAGAACTTCGGAGATTCATCCGTGCATTTAATTTTTATTTAGTTGTTTTTTTCGTACTTGAAAATCGCGTGATTTATACATATCATTTGACTTGGGATTAAAACATGTCGTTTTTTCCAAGTCCTAAGTGCATATGTAAGTATATAAACATCATGGAACCAAGTCTCAGGTGACCAACATGCTTCTCTGAAATGGAGATTATTTTTCGCAAACTCATTCATATTCTTTCCATATTTCCTTAATTAATTTCTTTTTTCTCGATAAATTGAATGTAAATTAAATAAGAAGTTGGGTATTTTTATGCCGCTTCCAACGCCGCCGGCCGCAGTCATCTTAAACAAATATTTGCTTTTTTCCTTTTTATCTAAGAATAATACTTCTTGCCTAAATCATAACAGAAACGAGAAAAAAAGATATTCTCTGGTTAGCAATATAATAATTAGATGAAATCATTTTATATTTTTAGCTAAAGGTGTGAGATGAGTGGTTGGCAGCAATTGCATACAGTTATTCGTCATTATTTATTTAATTTTTTTAATAAAAGCTCAGGTACAGTTTATCATATAATAATGATCATAATCGAAGAAAATTGTTATTACAGATTAATTAGACTAATTTATTTAGTAATTATTTGTTATTCAATTTTTTTTAAGACCTTGTCAGTTCAGTTGATCTTATTTTAAATGTCATCGTCAATGGTTGGTGGCATTTAATGGTTTTAATGACACGGACGCGTCGAACATAAATTCAAACTTTTTTTTTGAACACAAGACGGTGCTCACATTAGGGGGTTTACATGGAACAAGATCTTGTCAAACTTTTTGTGACAGCCATCGATGTTTCATCATCTAAACTCAAAAACAACCCTGTTGTTCAGCTATGTTGCATGGTTTTCAAAGTATTATGATTACTTGTTCCGTTTCCATCAAGCAATGTTGTCCAACCATGTTGATGAAAAATCCGGGGTTTCACTCCAATGGCTTCATACCTTAATTACAAATCGAAATGTCAAAACGCAAAAGTTGAATAATTTCTCTCTTTCACGTGGAGCCGGTCGCAGAGTTGGTAGATATTTTGAAATGACTTAAGCAAAGTCACATGACAACCGTTCACAAAATAAAACCTGTCAATTTTGCGTAAATGTATTCTTTGATAGATTTTTAAGAATTCGTATCACATTTTTAGAAAGATTTCGCTGTTAATTATCTAAGGGCCAGTTTTTCAGTGCGAGATCATCCTAGTCTCGGGGTTTAACCGGAGTTAACTCCTAAAACGTGTTTTACAGTCAATTGAAATCGAAAGTTATCTCCGAGTTAACTCGTATAATTTGGTGAGTTAACTCAGGGACCAAATTCAGTTGTCTTTTTAGTTGTGGCGCCATCTCGATTTCGATATTAAAAGTTATTGCCAGTGCAATTCGTTGTGGTGCCATCCCTATTCCTATGCGTAAAAGGCGTAGAAGGGTGATATCCATAGTGTCGCACATCGTTGGCCTCAGAATTTTGAAAGCTGAAAGATAAAGTTAATCCTCAACTGAAAAACTGTTCCTGAGTTAACTCAGGGTTAATTTATTTTCAGGATTAGCTAACTCTGATTTTACTCAGAGTAAAGCCTGAAAAACTGGCCCTAAGCATTTAAAAATACATACATATCTTGATCAAATAGGGGTGCCGCAAGGTTCTTTCTCAAAGTCTGTACTTTTCAGTATATTTTCTATTGGTTTACTTGGGTAATTATGGGAGCTTTGTGTTGATATCTTATGCCAATTCGTTTACTGCCAATAAATTAAAAGGGTTATCTAAATGGTCCTTCATAAAAAAATCATAAACAACTCAAATTCTTCGAAATGTGCAAATCTTAATTTGCTGTGTAAATTATAAAACTAATATTAAGTACTTAAAGCAGCACTAGCCTAAAAACCTACATTAACAAAAAAAAAAAACAATTTCGAAATTGTCTTAAATAATTTTCTACTAAATTAAACAAAACACAAAATCAACTTCTCTGCGGATATACAATAATTGATATCACTGTCTGACTGTATACAAGTGGATGTAACCACCTTGCATTAAAACTTCCATTACTCAACTGAAGCATCACGAAAATGTGGCTTCTTAACACGCAATGTGATGAATCGGTTGATTGAGTTTTATTTTTTTTTTTTTTTTTTTGTTTTTAATTTCAAGGTTTATAGGTTTAAAAATAAAGATTCAACACTGACTGAAACATTAAATGGCTTTTAATTATAAATGAAAAAAAAAAAAAAAAACAAATAGCAATTGATTAGTAGTAAAACATTGAAATTTATTGCATAGAAACAGTCATTTTTAATTTTCGTACTTTTTTTTGTTGTTGTTGTTGAATATGAGTAATGTGACTTTTGAAGAGTCATGTGCTTAATACCACAAAGTTATTTTTTCGTTTGTTTTTGATGTGACACAACACTACGTGGACTTCTATCTATGGAACATGAGCATCGGGGAATAAAAAAAGTACAACTTTTTGCTTGAGTCAGAATAAAATCAGTTATTGTTCTTTTTTTATTTTTTATTTCTAATAGCCTATTCAGTTGGTGTCAAAATGACAGTTCTTGTTCCGAAAAGAAGAGAAAATGATTCTGGATTTAATTTCAGAAGCGTTCACGCGTATCGAAATGTTCCTCCGAACTGTCGGTGGAAAATGTCAATGGGCATTCTTGTTGGACATTTATTTCTGTTCTTCCAAGCTCTGACGTTTTTCACACGAATCTGTGTTGACCTGTTGTGCACTTATTTGACTTTTTTTTCATATAACTTGTAACAATAAAAGTATTGTCATCACATCTTTACAATAGGCGAGTTCAGGAAAATTAGATCTCAGAGCCCTCAGCATTCTCAGTCTCGTGAACAGGATTCCTCAGAAATGTTGCTGTCAAATTACTGAGGAAACAAAATATTGGATTCGCTTGCTCACTTTTTGACACTGAGCCCTCTGAAATCTCATTTTCCTGAACACGCCTAATATGTCAAGTTATGGGAGTTTCACTTATAACTTATCACTGACATATTTTGACTGTCTTTAACATACACAACTACAAAGTGGTGTTTAAAAATTTTATAAAAACAAATTGCAAGACTGGCAAGACTAGATCGGACTGTTGTTCAGACTTAAGGGTTTTTAAATAGAGACCGATAGATGTTAAAATTGAATAAAAACAAGTTGTGAATGCTTAAGAATACAAAGAATGTAATAATACACAAAATACAAACAAATCAAAAGAATGCATGAATTCCGAAAAGAATGCATTCAATTGATTGCTTTAAAATGAATGAAAAAAAAACAGTGAAATCCATCTTCATCATGTCATATGAATGGCCATTGGATAATGTTGAGTCGAAGTCTCAAAGTTCACGAGTGCAATCGATCTTTTACAATCCTATTCCCAATTAACGTATACACAACTCGGCGTGAAAAATATTTATCAGTCGTTTTCATAAAAGTGTGTTTGAAGTGATTAGTTTCAAAATTAAACAAAAAAACCATCACTAACTTTATTCTTTTATTTATTTACAATTTATAATTTTATTTCGGGTTAGATCGACCGACAAAAACACCACCTATTAAGAAAAATGATAACAGCTTTTGTAATCTTACTCACAGAAAATTCGAAAGTCTATTCTGACTTGATCTCCTGATTCCATATTCATCCCTCTTTTTTTTTTCTCTCGCAGTTAAAGGTCAGAGGCATTAAATTAAAAATAGAATGTTGTGTTCTGCTCTAGTCGTAGTTTTTCATTCATAAAATACTTCTTCATTTCGGTTTCCCCTCTAATTTGTTTTAATTGCTATTTCGATTAATTGATGCCATCAATGTGTGTCAGTAAGAAGGCAGGGGGGATACTAATGCCTGTTGGGCATTAGAATGAATTGTAGTTGTATTTTTTTTTTTTTTTTTTGGCTGGCATTCAAACAAATAAATAATAAAAGCGTGTCCAACTAGATAGGGGGCGATTGAATTCGTAGGCATTTGAAACAGAACATTTTTTTTTTTATTTTAGAAACTACATTCAAAAGCTTGCATACATATTATTATGTATGTACAGTACATCAAGTATAGAAAAAATAGTTTGCCAAGAAAAAAAAATACAAGTTTAAGGTCGCTATTTTTGTGGGAATATAAACTTTCTGATGCTTTTGCATGACACACCGGATATTGGTATTTGTTTAGACAAAAATGATGTAATTGTTATTACGTATTTGCAATAGCAGCTGAGTTAAGACTTATCGCGAATTTATTACAGGAGTACAACTTTGTGGTAGATTACAAATAAATTTATATCTGAATTTAGGAAAAAAAAGAGTTTTTTTACTGTTACTCGTATTATTAACAGTTCACCCTCTTGATTTCAAAAATTGTAAAACACATCTACGCCTTCTTACAATCTAAAGATTTAAAAAAAACTATACAAAATATATTTTCGTTTGTACTTCACATTCACCGCCTTTTTCCCAAATATCAAAACAATTTTGCCGAAGTCCACGCCTACATAAAATTTCCTTTTAAGTAGCGTGAGATGCTTTTTGTCATGAGCTGATTGTATGCTCGTCAAATTCCCAAAAAAAGCAGCAAACTTTATTGAATTTGATGTTATTTATTCACCATTTTCTGGTTGTTAGTTCTTAGCAATATATTAAAATTTTCCTGGTTATTTACATAAAAACAGCTTTGTCTGTATTAATAAATCACAGTGTGAGCTAATAGACTTCACTAAATCACAGCCTGTGATGGCAGACGTCACTAAATCAAAATCTTGATATCAGATGTCACTAAATCACAGTCAGAGATAGTCAGAGCAGACATCATTAAATCACAATCTGCGATAGAAGATGTCACTAAATAATATTCGAATATAGCAGACGTCACTAAATCACAATCTGAGCAGGCAGACGTCACTAAATGATGGTGTTCAGACTAGCTTCTCATTTTGACGTCTCCCTTTTTTTTATCTCACTCATATTTCTTGGTGAGAAAGAAGTGGTCAGGTGAGACAGGAATTTTCAAATAAATATAAAAACTTCTGCCTCACTTGGTCATCTCTTTCTTTCCAAAAGATGGGAGTGAGATAAAAAAAAAATTCAAAATAAGTAGCTTCACGTGAAGCTTGTAAATCACAGTCTGAGATAGCAGAAGTCACTAAGTAGCAATCTGAGATAGCAGATGTCACTTTATCTCAGTCTGGGAAAGCAGACGTCACATACTAAATAATTTAAACCCTGAGCTGCTGTAGCCCTATAGTTTTTCAAAAAGTTGAGTAATTATTTATAGTATTTACAACAAATTTTTCAAGTTTGAAAAAACCAAAATTGGCGATTTGCCAGTTAATACTTTGTGTGTGTGATAACCAACATTTTGTGTCCTAATTCTAGGTTTCCACTCGACAAAACTGGCACTTCATTTCCACTTGTGTCTTAAATTGACACAAAATCGGTGGTATTTTCAAAGACAAACAAATTTTGACAAACGAGTTTGTCAGTTATTTCCATTCGCTTCGTGTTTTATGAACTGACACTCATTGTCAATGTGCAAGTTTACACAGCTGTCAGTCATCTTCAATGAAATGTGTGTATAGTAATGCCAAGATACTTTTGTCTATTTTAATATAATTTGTAGTCTGAGTACCAAATATTATCGAATTGTGGTACCTTTCAGAGTTGACATCATGACTCTTTTTATTTTTTTATTGTCAAGAATATTCATCATCAATTATTTCACGTCCCTTTTTTCTTTTGGCGTTGTATCAGCTCTCAAATTAGTGTCTTTCATTGACAAAGAATTAAAACTCGTTGCCAAAAGATTTTTTATAGGCGTGTCTTATTTTCTGGATCTGGATTAACTCTTAACACGTACCTACTACAAAAACATATTTGAAAATTTCCCATTATGTACTTTGTTTTTGTATTACGAGTAAAAGTTAATCCAGATCTAGATACCGATGATAATTAAACACGCTTTTTGTCAATCAAAGACAAAGTGACATTTCATTTGTCAATTGAGCTATTTCCACTTGTTTTTCAAATTTATTGTTTTTCATTGACAAAAAGTGCTGCTTGTCAGTTCAAAGGCAACCAATTTTGGAGTATTTCCACTTGTCGTTTCGTGAAATGGCGCAAAAATGCGTCTTTCGTGAGTTGGTAAATGACAAGTGGAAACCTAGCATTAAAGAAAATGTTCTTCATGATTAAAGAAACCAAGTCCACTTTCACACGAAGAAAACTGAGTTGCCAGCAACTTTCAGCTCCAAGGAGAGCAGGGCAGGAAGAAAGAGGGGTGAACAAAATCTCCCCGGTCGAGGATTTGAAGAGAGTTTTTGACATTTCCTTTCACATCTAAGTTAAGGTGTGCTCAACCACAATAGACTTTCAAAGGAAATTTCAAAAATTGCCTGGAGATTTGATTTGATTTGTTTCCTCGTGTGAAAGGTACAAGATATTTTTAAGGAAAACGTCAACAAAATCTCCAGCAACTTGTTTCTTCGTGTGAAAGGGGACCAATAACCGGTATTGATAAATAGCGGGAAATTGGGATGCGTTTAACCGCGGAGAAATAATAGGTCCTTTTGTTTACTCTCCAAAGCTGCCAATTTTAGTCCAAAGTTCATATAAAAAAATAAAATTGACAGGACTTTGTATTTAATGGCAGTTTTGGGAAGTAAACGAACAGAGGTAATAAAACCGGGTTGGGCACGTTCATGAACACTGCGATTGTTGGCTCTCGGCATTCCGTAAAAATGCGGACTGTGCAATACGGACTAAATGCGGAGTGTCGAAAGGCAAAACGCAATATGCATGAACACTTTTCCATTCAGATTTTTTCTGTACCAATTGCTTCTATAAGATGTAACCTTGTATTGGCGCTCGGACATATTGAGCTAGTAACACAATGTCGGCTAACAACCATAACATCAAGATTCCTACCAAAAGCCTTTAGAAAATTTCTCCGGTGAGTTCTATTTTTTCTTTATAGACTTTGAAGAATTGAATTCCAAACGGGTACACTCATCGGGTGGATATCATAAAATGATTTACAAGTGTTACAAAGTTGACGTCAAAGTATAAATCTCAATGACCTAGCCTTAAAATGTCAATCATTGCGCCTTAACAAGCTAGACCATTAAGTCTGTTAATCTATTATTATATTCTTTTTCTACTTCTTTCCTCTCCATAGGATGCTATTAAAATCAGTTAAGTAAACTTGACACAGATAAACTCGTATAAAATCCAAATAAAAAGTCGTCATAAGCGGAATCAACTTGTGGAAAAGTATTTCAATTCACTTTTTCTATATTGTAATTGTGTGATGATGGTTTGTGGTTGCTGTTGCTGCAAAAAAAAAGCCGCATATGTCTCTAAATGTCTGATGGGAATAAGTAAAATTGTGAAAGAGAGACTTGTAGGTTTATAAATGTTTGTATGCACATATACTTGCTGGAGCTGGAGGTCGTTATTGAGTAAATGATCAGCTTTCGTCTTTAAAGTTTGTAACCAAGTTGTAATAATCGTTATAGAAAGAAAGTCATGCTGTGTGACTATTTCTCTTCCTATACTTCACATCGTTCGTTACTACAATTAGTACACTTTTATCCTCTTTCTGTCCGCCCCTTTTTGCTTCCCACCCATCATACAACAATAACAGTAATACAATATTTTGCTGTTGCATTTGTCACAATCTTATAGCACCAATCCTATATAAAATCTATTGATTTATTAATTTGAGAGAGAGAAAAGTAAATCGATACTTTTAGCAAAGATTCAGCTTTCGCCTCTTTAAGACTGATTGATTAAGCCATGTGCACAATATCATTGGCTTCTTTATGTGATTTCCTGTTTCAAGTATTTATAAAAAAACTAAAACGATTTGATTAAGAAAATTATTGCAACTTGTTTTTTTTTTTTTGGATCACAAGTCATCCTCATCATTATTGTAGACAAACCGGACAAGTGTCTTTTAGCTTCCTTCGAAAATGAGGCCAACATCTAATTCATTCTGTTCATGATTAAGTTGACTTTTAAAATTTTAGCTTATTGCTGCGTATCGATAAGCTTATTGCTGCGTATCGATAAAATGTGATGTTCGAAGAGGAAAAGAAGTTTTTTGTTTGTTTTATTTTTAATTGCATCTCTTAGAGAACATTGCTCTAGATTTGATTTATGAAAGGAGGAAAATTATCACTCGTGACCTTTTCTTAAAAGGTCGAACGTCAATTGATGCGTTCATTCATTTGGATTGAAATGATAGGGTTTTCCAATAGGGCCGGGTAGATTTTGACAGTTCATGGCAGACATGTTGTTTTTGCTGTTGGTAGAGTTGGTAATTTTCCAGTTTTTTTTTTTAATATTTTAAACACTAAAGACAAAAACAAATCACAAAAGTTAGTAATAATGTCGAGCAACACGTGGCAAATTAAAAAAACTTTGGATTGTGGAAAAGTTAGAAGCGGACCCGATCTTAGCAAAATAAATATCATATTTAATGCCGAGACGGTGTTCACATTGGACTGACTCCTCCGACTTATTTTTTCAAATTCATCCAACTTCTTTTGTTCAGGCACAAACTAATAGGCGTTTTTCTTTTTAATTCAGAATAGAGCTCTGAGCAGAGTCCGAGCATGTCGATGGTGTTCTGAACAACATCTGAACCAAGCGTGCTCTGAGCGCTCTGAATTATTTTTGAAACACACCTAAACACTAGCTGTCAAATACTTTTGTTCAGCATTTGTCTGCTCAGTTATTTTATTCGGAGCTCACAGAGCGCGCTCTGAACAGTCTCAGAACGAAAAAATAAACACAAATTTTTTTGGCTCATACCCAGTGGGCCCAAGTTTGACTTCCCGACACTGTCATTGTGTTTTCTCTTTCTAATTTTGACAGTTCAAAAACATGATCGATTTGAGGTAATGGCGCTATGTGAACTAGCCGCCGAAATCGTGCAATTTGCCCCCGATTGACGTTTCCTGGAGTCGCAAGTCTATGCCAATAAATCTCAAAAGACGACGGTGCTCTCAAAGTCAACAATACCCATGCAATCACTCAAATTGGATTAAAATCTTGAAATTTTCTACTACACGAAATCAATATTTTAACCCAAAAAAATTAAGAACAGATTCAGATATCACAAAACATCACTCCGAAGAGCTAATAGGAGTTTTTATTTTTTAGCTCTGAGCAGAGCATAGAGTAGAGTTCTATCGGAGTTAGCTCTGAGCAGAGTATGATCAGTGCTCTATAATTTTGAAACACATCTGAGCACTGAATATTCATACGATAACGATGCGTTCAACGCACCAAAATTTAGTACCGACTTTTAATTTTCATCTGACAGCTGGCCAATTGATGTGTTGAACGCGCCCATTTGAAATAAGTGAAAAAAGAGTGAAGTTGGCTGCGCTTTCACAAAACGTACTCTGAGGTAGCTCACAACACAAGTTTAACGCTCTGAGTGCTCTGAGCTAAAAAATAAGATCTTTTTTTGACAGCTCAATACTATGCTCGTAGCTAAAAAAGAAAGACGCCTAATAGGCGTTTTTTTTTTTTAATTCAGAAAAGAGCTCTGAATAGAGTCCGAGCATGTCGAGCATATTCTGAACATCATCTGAGCAAGTTTGTTCTGAGCACCCTGAACCATTTTTGAAACACACATGAACACTAGCTGTCAAATGCTATGTGTTCAGCATTGAACTCTGTCTGCTCAGTCATTTTATTCTGAGCTCATAGAGCGTGCTCTGAACAAACTCAGAACACACTCAGAACGAAAAATGAAATACAAAATTTTTAGCTCTTTGCGCTCAGAGCTAAAAAAGAAACACAACTTTTTGTTTGACAGCTCGGGCTCTGCTCTGAATTAAAAAAGAAAAACCCCTAATGAAACAAATTTGTTTGTGCTGAGTGCAAAAATAATAAATTTTGCTCTTTCTACACCTATGAAAAACAACACAGAAAATAAACATAAACAAACATATCCGTACTACGACAAGTGTAGATATTCTATTTAAACGATAAAAAATATAATTATGTAATAAAACTTGGTTTCAAATTCATCAAGACATTGTACTATGTACCTGTTCTTGAACTATTCTTTTCAAATTCTATACACATTGTTTTATCGCTTTTTTGTTACGACATCTAAAGCCTTATGTTTGTATATTAACTGGACAAAAACCGTAATGTATAATTTACATACATTAAAAACCCTATCTTAAAGCTTTTTGTTAACATCTCTTGTAAAGTTGTTTGCATGTATAGTATATGTGTTATTAAACAAGTAATTTTGTACTCATTGTTGATTGAATCTTTTTAACTGACTGACTTACAAGTAGTGGCATAACACAACGGTATACGAAGTAATTGAAGCTTATTTAATTATTTTTTTTTTGACAAGATAATTACTGAAAACGTGTTACTTAACTGAAAGATTTCACACCTGTTAACCTAAGAAAATTGGTTAAGAGTATAAAATACGATTAATGACGTAATTAGTTTGAGATTGAAGTCATTTAGAACGACATGAGAACCTTATGAGTAGAAACTATACCACGATCCAAGAGTGGCATTGTTTTATAAAATGGTTTAGGTATAACAACTTAGATTTGGAGCTTAAAGGAACCTTACTCACAATTATTAGTTTACGGTTCGTTCATCATCTCGATTGCTGTTCCCTCACATAAGGCAAATACATAAAGTTATATATATCTTAACAATTAAATAACCATCAACGCTAATAATAAAAATAATAATAGTATAGCGCTTTGATATTTAACCTTGACCTATTTTCGACCTACATTTGTGATCCGATTACATATTATTATCCACTTAGCAAATTTTATTTACATTCACTCATCTTTATAATGATCTAGATAACAAATAGTAGTCTAAATTAAACGAGGCATGATAACCTTCTGCTATTACCGAAATAATGAAATCATTAATCAACTTCCTTGTTTTTTTGTTCTTAATAATTTAGATAACTATATTTTTATATAAAAAGTGAATGATCGATATAAATTGAATAACATTTTCCAGTGACACTTTTCGAAATTCCTTAGTGGTGAAGGTGAAATCAGATCTTTTTTTCCTTCACACTCTTGGAGTCAGGGAGAAAGAGTCATCGTGTAAAAGCGCAAGGTAATTTGGTAAACTTAGCCGTCATTGCGACTTTTACATGCTGGCTCCACTAGACATGAGCGATGCCCAACATCCAAACCACAATCCATTCAGCAGTCTGATTTGTATGGATATGTCACTCCCCAGGCATGGATTTTTGAGGCTCCATTGGTTTTTTTCAAGACATGATCATAGTCTAAGCATGGCTCATGCCAAGTGTTCAGAAATATGATATATAAAATAGGTTTGTTCGTGTACTTTATGGTCTAAATTTGCCAGTCTGTTGTCAAATTTTGAAGATTGGAGATGCAATTCTTTCAGAGAGAATAAAACTATGCAAAAAAGTACACGAACGCATACATAGAACAAATAATTTCTTCCACAACAAAAAACCTATTAAGAAAACAAGAAAACATTTCATTGGAGTTCCTATTTTAACTTTATAACCATCATTAAATTTGTTGTTTTTTGTATTAATCAAACTCAGCTTTCCAGAAATGAGATATTCAAATATATACACAAAATTTCTTTATAACTATTTTTTTATCCAATAGCACTGCACATTCAATAAAAAAAAAATAAATTAACAATTAAGTCAAATTTTCTTCTTTAAAAATACTCGTTGTTCAAAAAATAAATTTATGATAAGAAAAATAATCACTTTTACTACGAAAAAAAAAACAAAACTTAAAAAAAAACAACATTTTTTGTTTTTATTTGGTTGTCAACTGACAGAATACAGCATTTACAATTTTGTTTGGGTAGAGTCGGACAAAAATTGTCAGGAAGGGGGAACATTTTGCTCTCTCGTGAGCGTTCTCTTTTGCCAAAAAAACTGCACAATTTTGGGTAGGTACACGAACAGCTTTGGGTTAAACTTGGCTGTTTTGTGTACACAAACAAACTTAGTCCCCTTTCTCACGAAGAAAAAAGTTACTGGAGATTTTTTTTACGTTTTTCTTAATTTCCTGTATAATTTCTCGTACCTTTCACACGAGAAAACAAAATCTCTAGACAATTTTTGAAATTTTCTTTAACATTGTATTGGTTGAACGCACCTTAATCTAAATGTGAGAGGAATTTAAAAAAAATCTCTTCAAATCCCCGAGATTTTGTTCACTCCTCTTTCCTCCTGCTCTGAAAGTTTCTAGCAACTCAGTTTCCTCGGGTGAAAGGGGTCTAAAGTGCCTTGCGTTTAAGCTGCGTAAAGCGAACTGTGAATTACGAATGGTCGTGATGGTTGACATTTCTTTCACATGAGTAATTTGTTTGAACGCTGGCGACAGACTTGAATTATCATTAAAAATTAACCAGTAAAATGGGTGCTAAAAAATGTGAGGTTAAATTTAAGCGAATTTTTCAATCATGTGGAATGCGTCCTGGTGTTGTGGTGAGCGAAAAAATGTTTGACAGTTCGCAGAAAATATCTTGTTGGTCGGTTAGAAAATATAAGAATGCTAAATTTTACAATTTTAAACTAATTTTAGGACGTGCTTTCTTTTTTTTTTAAATTGTAGATAGAATCGTTTACTAACTTTGTCAAAAAGTTAAAACAAGAATTTGTTGATATTTTTGTGATTGGAATTGCCTAAACAGGTAGGTAGGTAGGTAGGTAGGTATTTTGCTGGTGCGAGTTGAGGTAAAGACAAACTGTCAAATTGGCATGAGCTGTGAAGCAAGTTTTCTTGTAGATTCAAGTGCTGTAAGATCTTCTTTTGTTTTTGAAACAAAAAAAAGAGCAATACACAAATTAACTTTAATAAAAAATACATAGAAGGGGTAAAAGAAAAATGCTGTTTGTTTTTATTAATTTTTGAAAAAATTCTGTTTCCTGCTTACCTTTTCTTGTTTTTTGAGAACCAAAAACCCAGGTTTTTTTGACAACCACAAGAATTGTCAAAAAAACCGTAAACTTCAACGAACAAACCTGGTATTAACTGAACCAAACGTCATTGTGGCTTTTAGAATTAGGCGTGTTCAGATATGTGATATGTACCTACATTAAATATCTCACAGAACTAAAAACGAAAATTGAGCTCATGCGCTATAACTATCGCATCAAGATTTATTGGCGATAATCGTTTGTTAATTGGCAGGATATTACAAAGTAAAATGCACAATTGGATCCTATGAATTTGCACTTGTGGTTGAAGTGGCTTAGGATTTTAAAGGTTTTAAAACAAAAGACATGCACATGCTAGATATAGTAAACATTTTTGAATTGCTAACACAATTCCTTAACAAGTTTTGCATTGTTGAAAAATTCTTTCCAGATGCGGGTTAATTTTTATCGTTTGACACGAATGAAACATTCTCTCACTTCCACTTCATAAATGAAAATGAAACCTCATTTGTATTTTAAAATGTGTTGTCGTCAAAGATAAACTTCTTTTTGGTAAGTTTAAATTTCTTGCAAATTTGAATGAATTTGCTGTCAAAAAGAATAGGAAAAAATTCCGATTTCGTATTGGCAAACATTTCAAGTAACCAAACAGACATATTGGGCCCTATCGGGAATCTCCCACCTAAAGTTTCATTCCCAAGAAACATTTCTAGTTATCGTGAACTTCCCTCGGAATACATTTTTCCCAGGGAAAAAACTGCCAACGTTAAAAAACTGAATTATTTTCGGAAATCAATTTCGAATTGTGTGCAGTGTTATCATAGGATGTTAATTTAAAAAAAAAAACTAAATTTAATTTGAAATTCCCTAAAAATATCTGTACAGTAAAACAAATATCCCAAACAAATTCCCCCTTTTATCGATATTTGGTCGAATTGAAAACGGAAAACAAAAAGATATCCCAATTGAAAACGCCACAAAATGGTGGATTTTCGACATACATTCGAAAAAAAACGAATTGATACACAATCCGCCATTTTTCGACGTTTTCAATTCCGTTATCTTTTTTGTTTCATTCTGTTGTTCTTTTATTCATTGCGGAAAATTTAAAGTGCATTATTTTGTATTCCATGAGAAGAACGAACAAATATTGGGTGCGTTTATTTCAATTGAACTGGTATTAAATTGCATACAATTTTCCCATATTTTTGACAAATACCTTGCTAAGGCCGATTGTATTTTTTTAAATTTCGTGCACAACAAACAAAATAATTGAATTTTTCATGTTTTCAACAAGATTTCTCCCTTTGAACGAAGTGTTAAATTTAGCAACTTTCAATATTTTATTTTATTTTAAAATCCGAAGAAGAACAAAATCCCTCCATCTGAAATCACTGTTTTGACAATAACATTTCTTGTTGTTTAGAATAATTTTTGTTTTGGTTGGATCGAATTTGAAGTTATTATAAGTTTTAAAATGCATAGCATAGGATTTCTATTACTAGCGGTGGAGGAAGAAAACAAAATGAAATCAAGTCAATCAGCCTTATTATGAGTTTCACGTGAACAACATTCCACCCGGAAAAATTGAAATTTCGCTTTTCGCCTATTGAGTTTCACCCGAAAAATGAAAATTCCTCTTATTTGTGTGTATTATTTTAGGCGAAATGTACCTACCGTAAATAAGTCTTAACTCATCACGAAGGCGAACCCAAGATAAACAAGGTATACTGGTGCCCTTTGCGTAAGTTTTTTGTTTATTTTAGGTCAAGAGAAGTTCGGGCGAAACTCATAATAGCTTTAAAAATTCCGGGGGGACAAAAATTATTTGGGCGAAATATATTCCGGGTGAAACTCATAATAGGGCTGAATAAGACGCGAATTAAGGGATAACTCCAACCCCTTGAAGTAACCACAAGAATTGTTAGTAAAATTTAACAATGGGCCAAATTAGGTTTTGAATTTTATTTATCAAGAAAGTTTCAGTTGCACTTACATTGCTCCGTCTCGCCTAAATTTCTCCACAAAAATAAATGCGGAAAAATTCCAGAGAAATCAACAAATTTCCCATGGAAATATTGTTCACGATAGCAATAAATTCCGAAGGGAATTTCGAACATCATTCACGATACGAATTTTTCGAACGTGGGAATTATTTCCAGGGAAATCTTGTTCACGATAGGGCCCATTACCTCTGTTCGTTTACTTCGCACCCTTTTTATTTTTTTTATATGAACTTTGAAAGATCTTTGGACTAAAATAAGCTGAAATTGTCAGTTTTGGGAAGTAAATGAACGGTGGAAACAGTGCTTACATCAATAAAATCTAAACAAAGATAAACTTTCAGTAGAAATATAGCATTATACTTTGTACGTTAAATGGCTTGCCACTTAATACCATTGAACAACCAGCAAGTTCGTGCGATCCATTCGCGTCTCTTATATTTTTGACATTTGCACAATTGCAAGATGGATAATGTCTCGACGAGACATTTTAATTTCGAATTTGTACACTTGTTTTTGTCTGGGTGATTTCTCTTGGAAAAGACAATGTTTGTCACTTTCTTCTTCGCTTCCTGTCACTTAAGAAATAAAATAAGACGTTGCCTCTTTTTTTTAAGCACTTAATTTGTAAAATATAATCTTCTAAAATCAGCAAGACTATTTTTCACTGTTTCCTCTCAAATCTATTTATAGACATTTTTATCGTGACTGCCATGTTCTCACTTTTGTTTTTGGACTGCCATAGTCATTGTTATTATAGTGTTTGCCTCGTACTCCCCATTTTGTATTGCATTGTTTTCTTCGCATAAATCACAAATTGGAATGTTGAAATATGTGTCAAGTTTAATCGGTTTTTATTGTGTGCTATAATGGCCAGCTTTTAATGTGTGTAAAACGTAAAATTCTTCGAATTATTTAACTGACATTTTTATTTTTTCCAAAGAAATGTTCATTATTATAAAATATATATTTGAAGTTAACTTATTTTTTTTGTGGTGAGAATGACATCATTTACATTTTGATAAAGACTGTTATGAGAACTGATCCTTATTCAACAAATAAACATAATGTACGTAACGTACTACATGCATATGGCATACATCTCTATACAAACATGCATTTTGTTCTAAATTATTTTAAGTATTTACATACACCCCTATTACGGTTGTCAATTATCAATTTGATAGTTGATAAACCTTGAAAATTGGGTTTTTAAACTCAATTTATTGATAAATTAATTAATTTATTGAATTTTAAATTTATCAACTATCAAATTGATAATTGACAATCGTCCTTGGCTGTTTATATTTTTTGTAGTGGGAACATATTTCATAAGAACCTTGACATCTAGCACCAAATTTGTCAGAGTAAAAATTTTCCTTTTTAATGTAAAATAATAAAAATAGTAATTATTGTTATTACTGCTACGCTGCTGCCGTCATTTAAATTGTGTTTTTTTTTTTTTTTTTTGAAATTTGAATACATTTTAAGTTAGAACTTTGACAAGTGGTTTACCCCCTTCAATACAAAAAATACAAGCGATGCTCGTGTTTACATTGCAATTTATACGTTCATCGAAAGCAATTTTTATGAGCATTTTAATGAACACATGGTGAGTTCAAGTATAAACATACGAGTGCAGCAGTTGAATATGAATATAAATCAATTTTATTACTATATTTTTTTTATTCTCCTTCTGTAGCTTTAATAATCGTAAGATGAATGACGTCGGGTTGTGAATGAAAGATGATGATATTGATGTTGATGATTATAATATTGTTCAATTATGCACACGTACGCAACGCCGCACCGGTTAGGTTAAAATCAAACAACATGTCGTGACTTTTTAGCCTTGTCATTTGTGATGTACATTAAAACTGGATGGTTTTATTGACATTGGGGACTTGATCCGAGTTGAAATATTACTAAGATTTATTTTTGTTCAAATGGACAGTGCATAATCTGTCAATTAATGGCCAGTTTGACAGTGCAAGTTTAAAATCTACTTTTGGTTTTAATTAAGTTCAACAACTTATTCGGTTTCAAGCAGTGTTAAGTTTAAACCAGAGAATATCAATTATCAAGAAGCCAATCCTTCGTCCGTTTCACCCTTCAAAACCCATTTGTTTACATTGTTGTATTTGTAAATTCATTTCATGTCAAAAAATAGATGTGAATTGCAACAACAACAAGACCTGTGCTGAATGATGTGCTTGATGACGAGTTGAATCTATGTGTGAGTTCTTCACTGTTTTTCACTAATACTTTGCAAATCTAATACATCAGCTGTTCGCTTCATAAAAATAAATTGGGTCGCGCAACAGCTCATGGAGAACCAGGGCCTAGTGACTTACAACTCACAACCATTCCTGTGTGCGTTCGCTTCAGCTTGTAGGCGAATCAAAGTGACAGCCGAGGATTGGCTTCTTTATTTGATGTTCTCTGGTTTAAAACTTGAACTGAGTTCATTCTGTAGTTTAAATTAAACAACAGTATTCTGGTGTCTCTAAACTTCAGTTCAACGCGTAGAGCACTGACATTCAAGCATTCTCAACTAGCAATTGACAGCTACCGCACTAAATAATAGACGGCATTCACATTGAACTGAATAACAGGCTTTTGTTCGACTTTTCAGTATTCACATCTCCCACTCCTTTAGTAAAGAGAGATGTGAGTACTGGCACGTCAAAAAACAAACTCCGTCATAGTTTTCATTTTTAAGAGTGTACATCAGAGATCGAAAATAAAACTCAAACATTTGAAAAGTCTTAAAAATTTCGCTTGCCTGTCGCAAGATTTTCAAAAATGGTCACTTAATAACCATTTAACTTAAAACGAACTTTTTTCGGTTTCTCTCAGTGAGAAACTTTTATTTTGATTTTTTTAGGTTTCGGTTAACCACTGACCACTTATCGCTGAGAGAAAAAAATAAATCTCATTTAGAGATTTTTATTTTGTTTTGTTCATTAAAAAGCTCTGCTTTTGGATTTTCAAAGAATTGTTTGGTCATTCATTGTTTAAACTCTTCAATAATAGTTTAGTGGAATTAAAATAAAAAAAAAAATAAATTGGGTGGCGCAACAGCTCATGGAGAACCAGGGCCTAGTGACTTACAACTCACAACCATTCCTGTGTGCGTGTTTTGTTGGCAGGAATGGAGGGGACCTACAGTTTTTTGCCGAGTCCGAACGGCTAAATGAGATGCACTTTTTCATGACAAGTATACTCTTGGAGGATTTGTCAGTTCCTCGCAAGAGGCAGTACCTCGAATAAAACATTTCTGTTTTTAGGTGGCACGGCTGGGAATCGAACCCACACCTTCGGCATGACAGTCCTACGCACTAACCATCAAGCCACGAGGTACTACCGGTTTAGTGGAATTGCTGATCGTAATTGACTCTGTTCTGTTTGGTCTTTGAGCTGACACGCGTCTATGAGGGTTGTGGTCAAAATCTCGCACCTTAAAATCGCGCACGTCGGAATACAACGTCACCGACACAATAAAGACAACGACGACTGCACGATGGTGATAGTGACGATTTCTTGGCGTCGTCTTGCCGATTGCGTTTACACGTAGTTTTGTGTATTATTGTCCCATGGCATACCTACGCCTCGCCACGGCCGTTTACAAGTTGTTTTTTTCATTTGTAGCCATGGTGTTCATATCTTCTCGCCATATGCATTTAGGTAAACGTCACGAGGTTTTCTCGCTTATGGTTATAATTTCATCTCGTTATGGTCTTATTTGAAAAGTTAGCTTAAGGAGATCTTTTTAGGTTAGTCAATAGTTCTCTTGAACGATTGTGCGTTGGCTGGCCAACAGGTTCTTATTTGGATTTTTACTGCTTCTTTCGCAACTCCGTTGATGTACATATGTTCAGTCGGAAGTAAGGTGTCAATTGTCATTGTTAACAGTTTTCTTTTGAAAGTCAGGCACCCTTGTCAACAGCTTGAAAAAATATAGGTAAAATGAAACTCCAATTGCTATAATAGTCGGACTCTGGTAACAAAAAAGCGAGACCACAGCGAGACGATGATAAGACGTTAACAATGACAAAAACCACGTGTAAATTTCACGGCGTTACTATTGCGAGAAATCCACAATACAGGTAGCAGTGTAAAGAAACATAAAACTACGTTTGGAATTTTTAACCACGGTTTAAGGTTATTGTAATCTATTTCAAAAGTAATTTTGAAAAAAAGAGTTTTGGCGAGACTATAGTGAGGTCAAAGCAAGATGATGGAAAAACATTCTAAATGGCAAAAAGCTCGTGTAAATATGACGGCGAGACCATAGCGAGAAAACCACGACACAGATAGCCATGCAAACGGGCACGGTGAGACAATAGCGAGATTAACAAGATGACCATGAAACATAAAACCATGTTTGGAATTTGTACCATGTTTTTGGCTTATTGTAACATTTAAAAAAAATAATTTTGAAAAAAAAATTCTGGTGAGACTATAGCGAGACCAAAGCAAGATGATGGAAAAACATTTTAAATGTCAAAAACCACGTTTAAATATCACTGCGAGACCAAACCGTGACCATAGCGAGAAAACCACGACACAGATAGCCGTGTAAACGGGCACGGCGAGACAAAAGCCACGTTTAGACGATATCTGCGGCGCGCGTCGTCATTGTTATACCTCTTCTTTTAAAAGAGTTGAAGACGATTTGAGTCTACTGAGTTCTGAATTATCCGAAATATTTAAACACAGATTTTATATCTACTTTTTCTTAGAGGGACAATACCATTTTTTATTTATTTTCCATGGAAACACTTTTAGGTTGATCGGTTCCCTTTATTTTTAAGGAAAAAAGTCAACAGATAAGAGTTATTCTGGAAGTTAAATGATAAATCCTACCAAAAGACCTACAACATTAATTTTTATAAATTAATCTCAGACCGAGACCAAAATGAAATTTGACGAATTAAATATCTCTCAGTGAGAAACTAATTGAAAATAAAGGTCAACTGTTGCTTTCGATCTCTGGTGTACATGCAAGACGGGACGGTGTTTACATTGAATTGGAAAACTGTATCTTTGTTTACTATTCTCATCTCGCTCCTCGTTCATTAATCAAAATTAGTATTTTCAATTGCTCTAAAAAGTTCTTGTCGATAGGGAACTTTCCGAATCTACTAACGTCAAAAGTGACAGCTACCATTTTCTGCCAATTAAGTTGCTATTCTCTTTAACAATGTTCAATAATGTTCTAATAAAGAGCTGATTTCTTTTGTTACACTTTATTTTATTTATTTTACTATGTTTTTGTTAGTTAAAAAACTTTGAAAAGAACATGTTAATTTTTTTTTATACTAGATTACTTCAAATAAATCCGCATCTTTGAAGATAATAAAACAATAAATATTCGTTGAAAATTAATTATGACAGCAATCAGTCACAGACATTTATAGAAATGTTCTTATGTCACCTTTGGGACATTTGTAAACACTCGCTTTGGCAATGATTCACGCGACAAACAAGCAAGCCTACACACACATGTGGCATGTCTGTCTGCTGGGGTTTTTTTTTTCAAGTTTTGTCTACGCCACCACCCGCATCTGTTTCATGAAACCATATTCCATCATCACATTTTGTCTTAAAAAGTGGTAACAAAACAAATATTTTCATGAATGACAACTTAATTTCTCGTTAAAACAATAAATGAATTATGTGCTTCCAATTTATTTTAATGGGCATGTGGCTTTTTAAATAATCCTTATCAAAACCCTTACAATCCAATTTTAATAAACAATTAGGTAGGTAATAGGAAAAAAGTAGGTAAGGAATTCACATACATATGTTTTAATGGCATGTATCTCCAGAGAATCGTGGTAGTCTAATTTGTTATTTGTGAGTATGAATAAGACGGGCAGGCGGACGGGACTACTTTTGTGCTGTCCTCTGTTAATACTTCAATCTTTTATTTTTATAGTTGAGTCATGTTTTTGTATAGGTAGTATGTTATATTGTATGTTTACCTTCAGATAAATATAATACTGAAATAAAATAAAACTAATTAGAACCCGAAGTAAATTGCACCAGAAAAATTAAGTCGTTATTTACAGCAAATTTTCAACCTAAGGCTTAGGCCGCGTGTGAATTGCATTAAAATTTCTATTGAATTTTGACGTTTCCACGTACTAATGCATCTCATTAGCGTCAAAAATTAAACTTTGGATAAAATTTACAGCGTTGTTAATCCAACTCACACACGGCCTTTGATTAAAAAACTGTGTTACCAGTGTGGATTATTTATAATCAGGGAAATGTTTTTGTTGACCTAAAAAACTTAAAAATGGGCAAAATAAAGTTCATAAAAAGGCATTTATTAAATAAAGAGAATATGAGCATACCCTAACGTTCAATTATAGAAGCATTAAACTACCAAGAGATTTTTAAAGTTTCTCAGGTAACATTTTTCTGCGATTTTCTCTTAAAAGCGCATTAAAGCGCTAAAACGCCTCTCTACCTGATCAGAAACGAGTGGAGCCCATTTAAAACTCCATACATCCATTCATTTTAAAATTTTCGGGAAGTTTGGAATTGACGTCGCCATTCATAACTGGATTTTTTTTGCTCAATAGTTTTAAGTTCCGTATTTGCATTCGCAGTGCACTTTTTCAAAACTTACCAAATTTTGGTTGATATTCTTAAAATTTAGAACACTTGTTCAATTGATATTCCTTGATGAAAATAATAGCTTTGTTCCAGAGATTTTTAGACAAAAATTGTCAGCCTGTCAAATGTTGATGAATTTTTAATTTTGCTTGTATATCACGCAATTTCTGTGACAGAATTGGTCAAGAAGAGGAAATGTTTTACTCTCTGGTGAGCACTCTCTTCTGTCCAAAACAACCCAATTTTCGAAGTGTGGAACAGCGATTGGGTAAAAATTTGTGAAAAACATTTACATTGGCCATGGTCAATGTAAGGAACAAAGCTAATGTTATAGTCAATAAAAAAAGGACGTATACAAAGGCGGTCAAAACTACCTTTTTTTATTTTAAGATTGGTTTTGATCTTAAAAAAGAATGAACTTTGATAAGAAATTGATAAAAAAGGTGAAAAAGGCAAAATAGATAAAAAAGGCATAATAAAAATATGTTCGGAATCAGGAGGACATGAAACGTGTTTGTATAAAGTCGGTACTTTCATACTATTACGTACAAAAAATAATAATTTTGATATCGAAAGTAAGCATGGAAATGTCAAAATATTTTTGAGCTGCCCAAACAAACAATTTTTTGTTTTCAACAAAATGGCCGATCAGTGTATTGGCTCTTCATTCTATAATGCAAATTTTAAACAGCCCATCGTTAAATTTATAATAGAACGATAATTTTCAACAACTTGCTATCTTTGTAAAAGTTTTTTAGTAACTTAAGCTTAATTTTAAGCATTTGAACTACGAGTACTGTCTTGCTAAACTTGTTTATGAAAGAAAATCGCAGCTAAAGCATAGTTTACAGTTCCGATGCGAAAAAAAATCAAAATTTTCAAAACGATTTTCCACCTATTCTGCGCACCCAGTTTAATAATATTCAAGGCGAAAAACGTTTGTCTTGACCTAAACCACCCATTGAGTCATTAATTTACCCTTAATTGACAAACTATAGGCCTAAAAATGGAAAATAATTATTTTTGGATGCGAAAACCAAATAATGCCTTGAGGTGAATATATTTTTTTTTTTTTTTTTTGAAGTATAAACCGAACATCAAAAAAAAAAAAATATTTTATTCACTACACTTTTTTGCATGCAAATCAATTGCCGGTCAATTGTTTTGCATGTCATTCCATGACAGCATAGTTTTTTTTTTGCATGAAACTGTAAACCAATCATGTAAACAATTAATTTTACATTTCACCTCAATTATTTTTGACATGGAAGAATATTTGCATAGAATGACTAAAACAGTGACAGTTCGTGCAAAAAACTGACCAAACAGACCTTTTGACATTTGTAAATGTCAGTGTCATAATAAAGAGTTATTACGATATTAAAAAGATAAAATAGGTGTTTGAAGATTTAAAATTTTACTAAGCGAATGATACTAAAATCGATCATAATTCGCCAAATTATCTTTTTAGGTTAGTACATTTATCATACTGAATTAGCTTTGAAATCGTACTACACGGTTATTATTATTACAGTTATTTCTACGCAGCTATTACAAGAAATAATTGTCTCTACGCCATGTTTTATACTTTAATGTGGGATGTTCGATTGATTTTTGTTGCCCATGCTTTGCACTGAGCTGAAATAGTAGTGATGACACTAAGGGCCAGTTTTTCAGATCATCCTAGTGTCGGGTTTAAACCGGAGTTAACTCCAAAAACGTGTTTTTCAGCCAATTGAAATCGAAAGTTAACTCCTAGTTAACTCGTCTAATTTGGTGAGTTAACTGAGGCACCAAATTGAGGGTGTTTTTATTTGTGGCGCCATCTCGATTTCGATATTGAAAGTTATTGCCAGTGCAATTTGTTGTGGCGCCATCTCTATTCCTTTGCGTAAAAGGTGTAGAAGGGTGATATCCATAGTGTCGCACATCGTTGGCCTCAGAATTTTGACAGCTGAAAGATAAGTTAATCCTCAACTGAAAAACTGCTCCTGAGTTAACTCAGGGTTAATTTGTTTTCAGGATTAGCTAAGTCTGATTTAACTCAGAGTAAAGCCTGAACTGAAAAACTGGCCCTTAGCGAAGCACGCCTAGTGTCACACCGACATGACTTAGGGACAGTTTGTCTGCGAGATCATCCTAGTCTCGGGGTTAAACCGGAGTTGACTCCGAAAACGGGTTTTTTCAGTCAATTGAAATCGAAAGTTAACTTGGAGTTAACTCGTCTAATTTGGCGAGTTAACTCAGGCACCAAATTGAGGGTCTTTTCAGTTGTGGCGCCATCTCGATTTCGATATTGAAAGTTATTGCCAGTGCAATTCGTTGTGGCGCCATCTCTATTCCTATGCGTAAAAAGTGTAGGAGGGTGATATCCATAGTGCCGCACATCGTTGGCCTCAGAATTTTGACAGCTGAAAGATAAAGTTAATCCTCAACTGAAAAACTGTTCCTGAGTTAACTCAGGATTAATTTATTTTCAGGATTAGCTAACTCTGATTTAATTCAGAGTAAAGCCTGAACTGAAAAACTGGCCCTTAATGTATCACCATTTTTTCTAATGAATTTCTATTGATTTAGGCGTGTTCAACTTTAAGTTCTTAAGGAAATGGTTTTAGTGCGACACTAATTATAAAGTGTTAATTAACCAGGAATATTTTGGGTATTTAACCCAACACTTATTATACACTACTCAAAAAAATTAATGGTACATTTTTTACCAAGAGCTGTATCTTTGTGATGAGTGGTTATATTGAGTTAAAACAGAAACTCTACAGATTTATGTTTTTGTTTCGAGATTTGTTTGTAATTTTTTTTTTCTTGAAGTACTGTTATTGCAAGAAATTACACGAGATAATTTTTTTTTTTTATTTTTGTATGCATTATTTTTTTGTGTCAGTCAAATGTAATGGTCCGATAACTTGTTTATTCAGCTTCAATTCATTTTTTTTGTCGTACAGTTTTTTTTTGCGTGGTCTATCTGACTTTTAATGAAAAAAGATAATTTTGGCTTTGCTTACCAATATCATCTTATAAAGCTTTTCAAAAAACACTATCAAAAATTGAAAAAAATCTAGTTCCTTTAATTTTGTTGACTAGTGTGTTAAGAGCAAATACTTTCGATTGGTATACTTTAACTGAGCTAGTTGCTAGAACATTCAAACATTTCTACGGTTCTTGATAATATGAGTAATGATAGATATTATATTACCATTCTCTAAATCTTGTATTACGACATTAATTAATGCCAGGAAAATTTACTGTCACCATGTCGTCTATCAAATATTCCTGATGAGTAGAAAATAAACAGATAATTTTTTTGTTTGCATTTGTTTTGTAAAAACAAAGGGAAAGTAGTAATTTTTGATATACCTTCCTATTCATTTCATCAATTAATTTCATCAGTTAATCATGTCACGTCTTTTTAGCAATCATATTGAGGGACGGCATTTTTTTTATAATTTAATGAAATGACAAATCACTCGTTGAAATTTCAGTTTTGAAGCTAAAATTATTATTATTTAAATCGCGCCTGAGGATTTAAGGTGATTTCCTAGAGGAAAAATAGATTTGTTTAAGCTCGAAAACTTACGGTATTGGTCATACAACCCTTAAGATAAAGCTTGTTTATATTAAAAACGGTTCTAATGCATGGTCTGAATGAAAACAAAAAAATATTGAAGAAAACCGTTCTTACGACTTGCAAATTTTAGTTGGCACGGACTCATGTTAGATCTGTCCGTTTACTTCCCAAAACTACCAATTTCAGTCCAATTTAAGTAAGTAAGTATATTTGTCTCTTATAATTACTTGCATGTTTTATAATATAAAACCTGTATGACTCTAAGCAACTTGAACTGAGCAAGTTCGTGTCTTGTATTTAATTTCTTATGATAAGCTTGAGTACCTAACCCTGGGTGATATGAATAAAACGGAGCACGTACTCAGAGCAGGTACTCCATGAGAATCAGAGGAGGTGCTCAATAAAAAAGTACTTGCTCCCATTTCGTATGAATAAAATTATAAACAAACTCGAGAGCACCTCTTCATTCAAACCGAGTAGCTTCTCTCATACCTCAAACCAAATTATATTGTTTTTGACATTTAGAATTATTTTCGATGATTTATAATAAAAAAATAATTTAAAATATGAACATTTTTCTGTTTGGACCCGCGTTTTTTGTGAAAAGGTTTGTTCGTTGAAGTTTAAACACGGTTGAACCAGGTTTTCTTGACAAACCCAAAAATAGTAAAAAAAAAAAAACATGGGTTTTTCGGTTCTCAAAAAACTCCAAAGGGTCTTCAATTGTGTTTTTGAAATATAAGTCCAGTCAAATTGTATTTTTCCATGCAAATTGTGGGGTAGTTTTGATTTGTTCGCTCCTTTACGTTTTCAGGCGTGTGGAATCCGAATCTGAGGTTTGCCAACAAAATTTCGTGCTGCAACATGGAAAAAAATGCAAAAATGCATTTTCTGGGAGTTTTTCACTAATGGATCGAAAACTACCAACTATTTGAAAATTACATCAAATTACCATTGAAAGTACATACACACAATTTTCAATAAATCCCTATTTAAGGCTTTTTTCTGCAACAACCCATTTGCACTCAAGCGCTAGTCGAAAATTGACGTATTTTTACTCTTTTCGAAAATCCAAAATTTGTATTTTTGTCTGTAACATGAACCAATTTATACTTTTCTGATGGTCTTTAATGCACTGAGTTTGAATCTGGCCTTGAAATAACTCTATCACGTCACGTTTTTGAGATAGTCGAATCTTAAAATTAAAAGAAAAATGCATTTTGTATACAAATTTTGGGTTTTTTTTTTTTTTTTTTTCTCGAGGTAATTGTTTTCGAAAAAATGTTTATGGCGATTCTGAAGTATGAACATTTTACTTCAAAATTCTTTTTGAACCTTTCAAATACCTCCATTCGTTTTCGAAAAATCGTTGGTTTTCGTCTTAATTAACCTAGTTCAAAAAATCCCACAATTTGCCTTTTTGAGCACAAATTGACGGGACTAATAAGAAAGGAACAACATTTGTTTTAAGCCCCCCACCACCCCTCTATCCTTAATTATTAAAAAAGAAATGGTTCCTTAAGAAATAACATTTTCTGTGCTGAATTTATAAAGAATCCAATAGTATTTTTTTTATCCTTCTCTTTTTCTCTTATAAAATTTAACCTTGCGATTAAAAATTTGTATAAAGCAACAAACGCTATTAACGCTATTTAACGCTATTTACTCTAACGTTGAGCAACCAACTAATCTAACTTACAAATGAGGAGCAGGTGCTCGTCTCGATTGAGCACGTGCTTCGGTTTATTCATTCCTTACAATGGAGCAGGTGCTTACCCTGAGAAGGTTCTCGTCAAACATGGAGATGCTCAATCGTTGAGCAACTTCTCAAGTATTTTATTCATACCAAATGAAGCACCTGCTTCGAAAAGTTGAGTTATGAGCAGGTGCTTTGTTTTATTCATATCACCCCCTATTTTCGTTTTTACAAATGTCTAAACTTTCTTTTTAATAGCCAAAACTTTAATGTTATATTAGGCGTGTTCAGAAAAATGAGAACTCAGAGCCCTCAGCCATCTCATTCTCGTGAATTCCTCAGAAATTTTGCTGTCAAATAACTGAGGAAAGAAAATATTGGATTCGCTTGCTCAGTTTTTGACACTGAGCCATCGGAGATCTTATTTTCCTGAACACGCCTAGTAAGTATCAGAGCTGACACCTTTCATTTCATCTAGAATTTCGTAAACGCATTTTGGGCGATTATCCCGATTGCAAAAACTGTACGTGAATAGAATTGTTTTCTTAAATAATTAATTTGGCAATTCTGTCAAATTATTATTTATGTATGTATTTTTTCTATCTATGGAAGGAAATCGAAACTCAATTCACTTTCAATTAAGTGTGTTATCAGCCTTGAGCGTATAATATTCGATTATATCTTTTCGTCAATTTCCATTGTGATTCCATATAATTTACTAATAAAACTATTATTACAATGATTTATTACCTTCGATCAATTTGATATGCCAATAAACAAATAACAATTTAGGTACGCTATGAAGTAATTTTATGTTTTTTTTTTGTACATATTTGAGTTAATTGATAAGATAATGCATTTAACAAAAAACTTGCTTTTTTTCTCTCTCATCATCATTTATACTGAACTATTTTATGACTCATTGTTATGACGATGAAATATTTCAAGGGGAATATGTAGAAACAAATTAAAAAAAATAAAAGAAGTTTCATTGAAAAATTTATATTTTGTCATGAATATTTAAAATTAATTATGAATTATTATTTTTTTTTTGTCGTTGGACACCAAAGTGTTGACGGAAGTTAATTGAGCGGGAAGTTAGTAGATTAGAATAAAATTCTAAATTTTAAATAGAAAAAATAATTAATATTGTTCAGAACAATATTTTAGCAGATCCGGAAGTACTTTTATGTTGTGGTCACAATAATTTTTTAGAAAATTGTAAATGCCTTAACGATAAAACAACTATTTTTGTTTTATAGTGAGTTATTGGAATTTTGTTCGTATAACGCGTGTTGCGTTGTCGTGTAATCTGTGCTAACGTGTAAACTTTCTGACTTTTTGACGTTTCAGTATTAACATCCCACTTCACTAAAGCTAGAACATACTAGTGAATAATGTCGTGAATCCATACAAAATTAGGATTTTTGTTCACCCGTGAACGTGCTCATGAAACTGTGGGGAGAGTTTTAGTTCACGAGCGATTTTCGTGAAAAATTTACGGGAACTCTTGGTTCACATTTCGTAGTTTCTTGCTTGAGTTAGTGAATCGAAAAATTGAAAAAAAAATTCTTTAGCTAATGGATTCGATGGTTTTGGATTCCTACTTTTATATTCTAACTAGTCATTTTGTGGTTTTCAACGTCGTAACATTCACAACACATTCACAAGTCTGTACCAGTGATAGTTGTTAAAAAATCACTTGCTCCACTGGTGGTTGTTCATTTCACGAAGAAGTTTGTACTAGGCTTAAAGGAGTACGAGCGAGATGTGTATACTGAAAAGTAAACAAAATCCGGATTTTCAGTCCAATGTGAACACCCGTCATTGAATATAAAAGACCGCCTTTTAGTTTGTTTTTTTTTTTCAATCTTGCATCTGATCTGACAGTTCCCACATGATAGATTTTCATTTTTGACTTTGACAGATTCACACAGCTCCTTATTGGTTATAAGCAGGTTTTTCATGTTTACTTTTAAATAACAATAAAATAATAACAATACAAATTAGTTTTAAAAATGGCAAAAAGGTGAATACAAATTTTATAAACAAGCATATTAATAGACACAGCAGCAATGCAAATTAGAAGAAATAATTATCCTTTTCGGTGACAAAGAAGTGAAGTTCATTTGGTCTTTTATTTCTGTTCTTTTGGATATGCATGGTATAATATTCTCAAGGCTTTTCATTCTGCAAATAAACTCAACCAATTTGCCTGACTTTTTTGTGGGTTTTTATTTTTTTTTTTTAATGGAAAGAATTTCCAAAATTTAATCAAAAAACAACAACAGACCTACTTCCGAATAAAAAGTTATCTTTAAATAACATTGGCAAATTTTTCTCAGATTGCAATAAAACTGGCTCATAACTATTTTTACAAACCCCCGTAATGTGAGCGATAAAAATACCCGCAACAAATTGCATATACACTTGTATCAGGAAAATTTTTATCTAGAAACAACGTGCTTAAGTGGACCCAATAAACATGGTATTTTTTTTTTTTAGTTTTTTTTTCTTCTACATAAAACTCACTTCACAATAATTGTTATATTTAGTATCAGTTTTGTATTTATTAATAATTTTCTTTGCGTCATTGACAAAAAAAACCATTGACTAATTATAGCATTTATTTTCTTATATTTTTAGGTTTAAACTTGGATAGAGGAAGAGAAACTGCATCAACATGAAGCCCAAATCATCATCTGTAAGTTGTTTTCTAAATTTGTTGTATATAAAAATCACAAGACACTGGTAAAGATGTTAGGTTAATATTTCTTAATAACTTGCTAAGTTTATTAACTTTTGTTCATATTGTAACACAGATACTGTAGTTACACGCAGAGCAATTAAAAATTACTTTTTTATCGTGGGACGTAGAGATAGGTCCCACATTGATCAATTTTGTGTGAGCTACATATATGAAGGGTCCAGGGGAAAACCGGCTCAAGTGCACTTGACATCTTATAGATTTGTATGAGTACTATCTCTTCACATAGGATTTTGAAAACTCGCAAAATAGTACACTTTAAAAAAAAAAAACTTTTTTCCAAAACAAATGTGTATGTATTGCAACTTGCTTGCAAGTACTCGCTCTTGTGGCCTCGGCTTTAGATGTCCTTACAAAAAAACGTGCAAAATGAGGCTGTTTGCATTAAAAAATGCATTTCATTCTCATTTTCGTAAACTTTTTTGTCTCGCTTAGTGAGTTTTACCTTTGAACCGACGATATTAAAATCAATATAATGTTTACTTACTTGAGTACTTCGTGCTCAACAAAAAAAAATTACAGATTTAGCCATTTCTGTCCTGCACACGGAAATTTGTTTAGCAGAAATCCGCAAGCTTTTCTTTTGAGGGGGGAATTTTTGTTTCCTTCATTGTATTCTCTTCTTTTTAGATGAAACAAACAAAAATTTGTAATAATTTGTGAAAATTCGCAAAAAATTTAGAGTTGACAAGTACGACTTAAAATTTAATAATCTTTCTTGCCCTTCCCCAAGTATCTCACACAGTACTTCTTTTCCTTTACTTCCCAAACCTGCAAATTTCTACCTATTTTAGTTCAAAATTTTGTCAAAGTTCATATAAAAAAATGAAATTGACATAACTTTGGACTAAAGTGGGCAGTTTTGCAAAGAAAACGAACAGAGCTACAAATTAAACCCAAAGTTCTTATACAAAAATTAAAATTGTACTTAAATTCGTTGAAATTCGTAGTTTTGGGAACTACACGAACAGACATCAAACTACTTGTCAAAAATGTGTGAACAAAACATGGACGGCTTCACGTGTATTGACTCATTTTGACTTCTTTCTTTTTTATCTCACTCCTACTTCTTGAAATTAAGACATGGCAAGGTGAGGCAGGAATTTACAAACAGTTTTAAAACTTCTGCCTCACTTGGCCATCTTTTTCTTTCTAAGAGATGAGAGTGAGATAAAAATGAGAGACTTCAAAATGTGCCACCTCATGTGAAGCTTGTCGGAACACGGTCCTGTAGTGTAGAAGCAGAATTATAATTTTATCTCACACAACTTGACAATTCATATCACCCAATTTTACATGTCAAAATACATGAACATTTTTAAGATTGGTTCGAAAACAATCACAATTATGTGTTTGAGGTTATGGCGGAACTGTGCAAGCAAAATATCTAAATCATTTTCAGCACACAAATCTGGCAGTCACATGAAATTCCTTCCCACTTTATTCTTACATGTGTTAATACTTTGTGAGATAGTGTAGATGCAAACTGTGGAGGTACTTCAAGTATCATACTCAATGGCTCTGAGTAATAGACCCGAATCTAGCCTGAAGTCGATTTTAGCTAAAAATCCGTAGAAATAAAACACAAATTTCACTTCTAAATGCTTAAATTAGATCATTTTAAATTTAGCTTGAGGTTCTTCTAAGCATTTAGAAGTGAAATTTGTGTTTTATTTCTACGGATTTTTTGTTAAAATCGACTTTGGGCTAGATTCGCATCTAATACTCAGCCAATAGCCTTAACATCATACTAAATCGACTAAAATTTTACACCATTTTATTTATTTAATGCGGCCTCCGTTTTATCATAGAGAGTTGCTCCTTTAAAGTAAAGCGCTTCGCCAAGTCTTTGAAGTCTTTGTTTCTGACTCACAAGGCATAATTTTAAAGGCATGACATACTGTTAGTTTTGTCTTTATTTAGGTCAAACATAAAAAAATGACATGTGAAATCGAACACCCATAATGCAAATAGATAATATGCTTTGTATTATATTTATTTTAGGAGATTTTTATTTATGTACGTGTGCGCATACATTGAAAACTTTGTAACATATTGTTAGGAATTAATTTATCAGGCGGTCTATGTATGTGCGATAACTTTTGGTCACATGTTAGCTCACTTAGGTATCAAGCAATGCGACAACGAAGACGTCATTTAACGCACGTTTCGCAGTAGAATATTCTTGCAAATTGTATACAGTAAGCTAAATTCAAAAGTCCAGGGAACCAAAACAAAACCTTGTTTTTTTTGCCACCCTATCTGCACCTAGCACTTCATGTCTCTTAACCATCCTCAACATGGATATTATTGTGTTTTCTTAGTGAGTCATTACCAATGGTACGGAACAATGTACACATAATGTTGTATATGAGAGTGTCAGTAGGCCAGTGGGCTTATAAAACAGCACCCCTAACAAAGAAACACCACCCTCACACCTTTGCATGAAGTAACCTAAAAAAGGAAATGGAAGAAAAAACCCGTAAAAATGCTAGCGTTCTATCTTTTTCTTTAGTATGCCAAAGAAATACTTACAGAACGGTCGCAGATTCTAAATGTGTCGGAAAGTAACATTTTTTATTTAAAAAAAAGTCCATTTGTTTTTTGAAATCAATTTATATAGCCAATTTTTTCAAAATGGGTGTATATGATAGTAATCGGGTGCAAATTCGATCCAGTGGAAGCTTGAAATACAAAACGGTTAGTTTTGAAAAGTAAAACAAAATAAAAACTAAAAACTTTAAATAGCTGTATTAAGTATTTTTTGAATTTCCGGGTTTTTGTAATGAAGAAAATGATAATTCAGCGGTAAAAATCAAGCTTACAACCTTAATATTCTTCTCTTATTTGGATAAACACATCTCGTAAACAATAATTTTGTTTATAATATTCATAATGAAGCTGTACAATCGAATGGCCGGGCGTGGTGCAGAAAACACTACTGTAAGCCGTTTCTATGAAATAAAACAAAAATTCTCACTTTTATTTGTAAACAGAAATACATTTCATATTTTATAAAAGTGAAAGTGATTCCACCTGACCAGTTTGATATGAATTGAATTATGTTTTCGTAGATGCACATACTGTCTAGTATCTAGTTAGTCACATAAAGGATTAAAAAGGGTGAATGCAAATCATTTCTATAGAAAAAATAAATTCTTGAAAATATATAAGCTGAGGCTCTGTTAAGTTTAAAAAATAAGTTATATCCCAGTTTATAATATTTGGTGGATTGTAAAGGTAATAGTGATGCAGTTACTCTTGCAGAAAATTGGCCTACAAAAACGTTTACATTGTGTATGTAATTAAAAAAAGGGGGAAAACACTTTATTTCTCATATTTCGGAAATTTTTCCAAAAACCCGAACTGATAGTGGAAAACGGATTTGAGCTCTATTATCTACTTGTGTTCAAAAGTTGTGCCTGAATTTTCGGTGAATTGTTAGAATATAGAATACCCATTGATCCTAATTGATAGTATACAAAATGTCCAACGGTGTCAAATCGAAGCTCCATGCGAGCCAGGCAGGAGCTGACCAAGTCCAAATCCTCAATTTCTGGCCATACTGGCCATACGTTACTGACTCGGTGGTGCTCTTGACTGAAACATCTCTATAATGCCGCCTTTCTCAAAACCACACCAAAAAGTCACACGTTCATGATGAATTGACTTGTCTATAACTCCGTGTGGATCTTTTGAGTCCTAAATACGGCAATTTACCGAAATGGTAATTCGACTCATCTGAAATATGTAATTCCTTGATTAAAATTGTCAATTTGAACTGATAACGAAGTGGGGCTATTTTGCTTTAATTTCTGAGTCAATTTAACCTTGTAAGCGAATAATCATTTTGAATTGTCCTCAGACTAGTGAAGAGAGTGCCTGATGTTCAGTTACTGAAAACGCGTTGAGGTTCTCTGGTCTAGGCGCAAACTTTCGACAACAACAACTTTTAACTGGAAATATATTCAGTTATTAATAATAAGAAAACCAGTCTCAGGTTCTTAAACAAACTTCGTAGAGCAACTGCATTTCCGTTTCGACTTCATAGAATCAACTATACTGAGTTTCTGTCAATTTTCTTCAGCGCATAAGAGCGGTCATATGTTAAAATAACATATATGGTACAAAAACAAATAGATTGCCCACCCTACTATTCAGCCTTATCACGACCTCCATCGTAATGGGAAAATTGTTGCGAATCTCGAAAAAAAACTATCACACAATCAATCGTTGTGTAAAATCTCATTCAAATTGCCATTACGAACTGAATATCCCTTCTTTCAGGATTCGTAAAAGTTTCCGATTACGATGGAATACGTAATAGGGCTGAATATTTCGTTCTACTTCACATTCTCAAATCAAATCTGTTCCAAACTGCTTGCTTTTCAATTGGTCTATCTAGAATAGTTTATAACATGAATTTCTACACTTGCTTTTAAGTCAGAACAGATAAGAACCACTCAGAAAATGAAAGCTTGCTATTTGAATGTGCACAGGCAATGTAAAATGGTACCTTACTAAAATGGACTCACAGTTTGCAAGTTTATAAAATTTATCTAAATTGAATACTTTTTGAGAAAATGGTATCACAAAAGAGATTATAAAGATTATACTACCGTGCCCGTATCCAATCAGACTTCATCAATTTCTTAAGACCATTAAGACCCTCCGCCAGTTTCTGGATTGAAATCAACTCCTGCAGATATGCAGCACGCAATCGATCTGGGAAGTTTTAATTATCAGACTAAAGAAATTCTCGTTTCTTGCTAATGTCAAACACAACCCTTTGGTGTTTTTTTGAGAACCAAATAAAAAAGTTTTTTGACCCCTCTCGAGGATGCCAAGAAAACCTGAGTAACACTGGGTAAAGCTCAAAAACGAAACTATAGTAATCGATTCAGACTATTAAAATAAGATAGTTTTGTTTTAAAAATGCGCATATTTGTCGGTATGAAACCAGCATACAATCTTGGAAAATTTCTTTTTGATTTTGCTCACAGCTGAGGTAGCCATTTTCTGTTGTAACTTGATAGGTTCGTTCGTTGAAGTTTACCTAGGGTTGACCCAGGTTTTCTTAAAAACACCAAGAATTGTCAAAAAACTGGGTTTTTCGGTTCTCAAAAAACGCCAAAGGGCTTTCAATTCTGTTGTTTAGATAAACAAAACAAAATTTGAATTAAAAATGAATAAAAACAAACAAAAGTTTCCATTTTCTACTTCCATTTGTTATTATTAATGTAAATTTGTGTACTCTTTGAATTTCTGCTTCAAAAACAAAAGAATAACCTCCCACACGTGAATCCACAAAAAAAAAATTGATTAAGAGCTCATGCCACTTTGACAGTTTATTCTTTACCTCAACTCGCCCTAGGAAAAAACCTAGTTCTACTTCAGGGCGAGTTCAGTGCTACGCCAGGTTTAAAAAAAACACAGAATCTCCTCGTCAGGTTAAGTTCAGGTTTTTCAAAAAACGCTTTAGGGCGACCCCAGGGTGAATTCAGGGCTCAACGAACAAACCTAATCTGACGTTTTTCACGAATCTGTGCAGTCCTATTTTCATCTGTCATAAAATTAATATTAACAACTATTGTACTGTGCACACATTTTACTTGGTTCTAACCATTCGGATAGATGTACCTACAAAAACGCAGTTCGAAGCATGTTTGTGCTTTTGGGCAAAAAACAAGTGTCAATGCATTTCACCTACGAAAATGGTTGCTGTGATGCAGAGTCATGTATACTATAAAATTATTTTTAGTATGTATATCAAACATACATTATATATTCACTTAATTGAATCGAAAAACTAACATATAACAAAATTACTATTCAACACAATAAGATTTTAACTTTTCGACTCACTTTGAAAGCATTTCGGAATACCTTCATTCTATCATCAGCAAATATGACTATAGCCAAAGCTTGTCTTGCCCGCCTCTATGATGTTTAGTAATAATTCATTACATTACATCGTAATCCACCCCTTGAGTGATTTTCGTTCGTTTATTGAACGAGTTTTTTACTTTTCAAAATCAAAAACATTTTCAACAGCAAAAGAAAAAAACCAGTTGACTTCACCAAAATGTGAAATATTCAAAAAACAAAATAAAAAGAAAAAAAACGGCCGTCATTAGTCTTCCACATTAATACTTTCGCCTTCTTGCAAAAATAACCGATTATCATGCCCTATAGTATTCACTGTAGACTTTAAGAATGATGTCTTCGTTTCCAAAAAAGTAAACCCCAATGACCAAAACACGCATTAGCCAGTCACTTTTTGGGCATGTAAAGGTATCTCGTAAATGGCATGAAGTTTTTCTTCATCGCAATTTAGTTTATTAACATAGAATAACCAGAGATGAAATCTGAGTTTTCACTTGAGAAAAAGACTTTCTTTAAAATTACCTTGAACTTCCTATTTCTCTCAAATCAATGTTGGTAGATTTTTCGGGGCCCATGTTCTCTTGGCTTCAGTTAGTTCTTCGGTTTACTGAATTTAAGATGATGCAAGTTCCGGTGTAATTGAAACACAAAAAATAAACGATTTTTCGTTTTCGGATAGTACGCTGCTGATGCGAAACGAAAAATCCTATACAAAAATGACAAGGAAATCATAAACGAAAAATTCATAAAAGTAGTAGATTATTTGAAGAAGTCTACACTAATTTTTCGCACACAGTTAGTTACCAAGACCATTTATTGTGTGTGAAAAAATGAAATTTGTGTTTTTTCGTGTTTATTTTTGTTGTTTCTTTTATTATGTACATATATTGTATGTGATTCACAAACAAACATTTATTTGAATGTAAACATGCACATACTAAGATAATTTATCTGCGCACATTCTTGTTTCGAATACCTAATGTGTTAATCTCAAACTGTGTGTTTTAAATGTGGGTTAGCAGATTTGTTTAAATTCAAACAGCAAACGAATTAAAGTTCAATTGTCGGCGTGGCCTTTATATTTGCCATCAATATAAGTGCATATAGCTATGCAAATTATTGCTGAAATAAAAAATAAAATCTGTCCACTTGCGCCATTTGAACCACCCTCGCCGTTGACGCCTACTATATGCACGATTCATTGAGCGAACATGTTTATTTTTCCTATGGCTTCTCATTGCCGCGTTCATTTCGAATTTGTTATTTTTTTCTCTCTCGAAAACATTAACCCCAAAAGCTAATTGGATTTGGCAACCATCATAAGTTGTGCTAGGTGCTAGGTGACCACACTATCAATGCATTTTATACTACTGACAAAAGTTAATTAGTTATTTTCGTCACAACTGTTATAATTACGAAAACTTCATTACCAATAAAATGCGCGTATATTTCTCGTTCCTCTAATTAGAAATAGAAAACTTAACTTAGACATTATTTCCTATCACGTGCCAAGTAACCGTGACTGACTTTCTAGAGAGAGAGATGTTGATGGTGATGATGATGATGTCCAAGACAACTAACCACACGACGGACTTAGACGACGACCACGACAGTGACAAATGATAAACTGAGAAAGTTTTCTTTTTCATATTTGGTAAAAAAAAAACATAATTTAACAACCACACCCAATGGTGCATGTTTTTTTTTGTCACTTTTTTTTAGTTTTGTTATAATAAACGAGCGAAGATAATGATGATTATAAGTTGAATTTCTAATCAGGGATTTATTTTTCCTTTATTTTCTTTGCAGTTAAATGTGCGAGTTACCACAATGGATGCCGAGCTGGAGTTCGCCATACAGACGACTACCACCGGCAAACAGCTCTTCGATCAAGTGGTTAAGACAATTGGCCTACGTGAAGTTTGGTTCTTTGGATTGCAATATACCGATTCGAGGGGTGACTTAACGTGGATAAAATTATACAAAAAGGTAAGGATAGCTACAGAAATACATTATTTTTATATGGTTAATTTATCATTGAAATTTTCAATACAAATTTTTTCGCTTTATTTTTGTAATTTTATGAATATAGTAATAATAATCCAAGAGCCGACTACAAATACTTAAGGGTGATTGAACAGCTAAAATTTGTGTGAGTTTATAAAATATGGAACATGGAACATGATATCGAATCCTTAAGTCTCGTGGCTTTTATTTTTTTCTCTGTCGGATTGAGAGGAATAAAATAGGGACCTCTTATTTCTGCGTCAGGGGTATAACACTTCAATAAATAAAAAAAAAATTAAAATTGTGCTCTGTCATTTTCCTCAAGCCTAAAATACCTTAATCTTGACTATGCGATTAATATACCAAATTTACCAGCAAAACAAGTGGATATGAGTCGCTTAAAAAGCTTATATCTAGACGGTCAATATTAATATGATAGAAGATTAAATCTTTAGACTTACGGAAAAAGACAGACAATCATTTGCTATTAAAACAAAATGAATTCTAGAGGTTATACCCCTGACACATAAATTGTTGGAAAAACCCCTAGTTTTAAACCTTCCACCAACACCCATGATTGAGAAAATTTTTCTTATCTTTTGGATTCGATATCACGACGAATGTACCTACCCACGTATTCATATTTTATACAATCACTCCCAAAATTTGCTGTCGGCTCTTGATCCATAATAAGGTTATCAGGCATGTAGTAGAATAAATATCATGCAGCTGGTTCTAGCCCGGAAACATAATGAAAACAAGAGAATAGAGACAAAATTAAACGATATATTTTTGAGAATAATTTAAATAATTTAAATTAAATTAAACGATAAGGTGAGCTTTCTTATAGATTAAGAACAACAATGAGTTTTAAAAATACACACAAAATAACTAGCCTGAAAAACTCCTAATAATTATTTATCTTTGAGAATAGCAATAATGCCACAACAACTGAAAAGAATATGAGTTTTGAGTAAAAATGATTTTCGAACTCGCAAGGTTCAGATTTGTGTTCGCCCATAACAAATCGTGCCTCTATCTTGAAAACTCATAACTAGGTCACTAGGGAACGTTTTTACAGTAAGCTTGTTCTGTATGAAAATGATCTTAAACATTGTTAAACTTTATGTTTCCACATAATTGTGATTTTCTTTTCTAACAAATTGAAAGAGAAAATGTAATATGTAATAATAATACAACATTTTTAGATTACTCATTTCGCTTCTGCCAAAAATCGTGTTATTATTATCAATGTGCGATACATTTTAAAAAAAGTCATAAGTTCTTACCGTTTACCTTTTTTGAAGACGATCTTGAAGGGTTGTATGGTCTAAATCCTTCTGCTAGAGAGAGGAGTCAAGGTTGTATTCATTCCATACCCAAATATGGAATAACGCTCACATGGACATCAGAAAGATTTTGAATTTGAATGTCTGCCATTATTCCTTTTTAAAACTAATGGCTAATTAATCAGCCTTATTGTGAGTTTCACCCGGAAAATATTTCACGCGAAAAAATTTTTGTTCCCCCGGAATTTTAAAAGCTATTATGAGTTTCGTTCGAACTTCTCTTGGCCTAAAATAAACAAAAAACTTTCACAAGCGGCACTATTACCCTCTTTTCTTCTTTCGTTCACCTTCAAAAGATAAGCGACGATTTAAGCTCTTAATTACGATACATTTCGCCCGAAATGAGTACTCACAAAAAAAATTAATTTTTTCGGGTGAAACTCTCAATAGGCGAAAAGTGAAATTTCAATTTTTTCGGGTGGACTGTTGTTCACGTGAAATTCACAATAAGGCTGAATATCATTTACATTTAAACATTGACAACAGGCTTTGTTCAACGGCTCAAGAAACTTATTACAAAGAAATATATGAAAACACGAACTTACAAAAACTAGAAGGAACCATCGGGTTCCTTTCACTATAAAGAGCATAACTATGATGATTTTACTAGGCCTCGTTTTAAACAAAGTCGACAGATTTGGAATCCCAACCTTTTAGGAAGGCGCACTTATTTAATTGATAACTCTATTATAAACTCAAAACTATTTAGCCTTTCTACAAAAAATTCTGTCAATATATGTAGTTCCGCAGTATATGTCCAATCTGTCAATCCAATTGTCATGCCCTCTAATAGGCGCCATTACGGAGATGTCTAATTTAATCCAAAACTTCCAAAAACAACTTGTTTAAAAAATGTATCCAATTCCTCCTGTTATAAAAGAAAACTCGTCATTTCATTTATTTTGAAAGGAGTTTACTTATCAATAGTCACCCCTCATCACACATCATAAGTTAAATCTTAAGTTACATAAATTAAGAACTCGATGTTTATTTCACAATTACAAGCAGCCAGATAGTGCGGTTTTAAAAACAATGAAATACCTTAGACGAGTTAAAAAATATGTGGATAAAAAAACAAACGACGAAACTGCAGAAAACGATGACGATACAGATACCGAGGATATGGTAAGGCGATGACAACCGCTTAACAATCTCCAGTGTAGCATCGCTAGTATTAGGAACTAAATGATAATTGCTAGAAAATATTGCTAGAGCTTCAAACATGCCAAATATAAACAAACATTATATTAAATGTCCATGTTTTTTCATAACTCATTTTTTCTTTCTGTCATGCTATCGATTGTCTTAAAATAGACAGGATCAATGCCGTTTTCTACCTGGGTAAAGTTTGGTGCCTGTTCACTCGATTATATTTCCCCTTTAAAGATTTAAATAGTTTCTTTAACTAACATACTTTCTCTGTGTGCATTTTAATTTCAGGTTATGAATCAAGATGTAAAGAAAGAAGATCCCCTACAGTTTCGCTTCAGAGCCAAATTCTATCCCGAAGATGTGGCCGAAGAACTCATCCAAGACATAACACTGCGTCTATTTTATTTGCAAGTGAAAAATGCCATATTGTCCGATGAAATCTATTGCCCGCCCGAGACATCAGTTCTGCTAGCATCGTATGCCGTCCAGGCACGCCATGGTGATCACAATAAGAGCACCCACACCGCTGGCTTCCTATCGAACGACCGTCTTCTTCCGCAACGTGTCATTGATCAACATAAGATGTCCAAGGATGAATGGGAAGCGTCTATAATGACCTGGTGGCAAGAACATCGTGGTATGTTACGCGAAGATGCCATGATGGAATATCTGAAGATTGCTCAGGACCTGGAAATGTACGGAGTGAATTATTTCGAAATCCGCAACAAGAAGGGAACTGACTTGTGGTTGGGTGTAGACGCATTGGGATTGAATATCTACGAACAGGAAGACAAGCTGACTCCAAAAATTGGCTTCCCATGGTCTGAGATCAGAAATATTTCTTTCTCAGAGAAGCGCTTCATTATTAAACCGATTGATAAAAAAGCGCCAGACTTTGTGTTCTTTGCGCCACGCGTCAGGATCAATAAGAGAATTTTGGCCTTATGCATGGGTAACCATGAACTTTATATGCGTCGCCGCAAACCAGACACAATTGATGTCCAGCAAATGAAAGCACAAGCCAGGGAAGAGAAAAATGCCAAGCAACAGGAACGGTAAGTTACAATCTTTGTCTTAAATTACGTTTTTTACAATTCTGATCAAATGTTGTTTTTAGAGAAAAGCTGCAATTGGCTCTGGCAGCCCGCGAACGCGCCGAAAAGAAACAACAAGAATACGAAGACCGTCTCAAGCAAATGCAAGAAGAAATGGAACGTTCACAAAAGGACCTCATGGAGGCACAAGAGATGATTCGTCGTCTTGAAGAGCAATTGAAACAATTGCAAGCGGCAAAGGACGAGCTCGAACTCCACCAAAAGGAACTACAATCAATGTTGCAACGTCTCGAAGAGGCTAAACATATGGAACAAACCGAGAAGATCAAACTCGAAGAAGAAATCCAAGCAAAACAGGCTGAAGTGTTCCGAATTCAAGAGGAAGTCAATGCCAAGGACGATGAGACCAGACGGCTGCAAGCTGAAGTCGAAGAAGCAAGGCTCAAACAGGTTTGTTTGAAAGTTTTTTTTTGTATAAATAAATTTTAACATTTATATATTTTTAGGCTGAAGCTGCTGCTGCCCTATTGGCTGCATCAACAACACCGCAACACCATCACGTTGCTGAAGATGAAAATGATAATGAAGAAGAATTGGCCAACGGTGATGTTGGTGGTGATGTGTCAAGAGACTTGGATACAGATGAACATATTAACGACCCAGTTGAGGATAGGCGTACGTTAGCCGAACGAAATGAAAGGCTTCATGATCAATTGAAGGTAAGTTTAAATATAATATATGCATAAGCTAAATATACATCACGTGTGGGAAGAGGGAAAAGAAAAATATACTCAATAATCAATACTAAATTGATGAAGAAGTAGAATATCCTGAAATACGGGAATATCTGCTCTTTAACAGTTAAGTACAGTTTTGGTGAATGAATAAATATAGCTGTCGTTACCTTGCTGAGAAATTGCATTCAGGTTTCAGGTGAAAACGACAGAGAAATTTTTGTTTGGATACTCTCAAAAGTAGCGATCGCTTATTTCCTACTCTATCAATAAAATACTTGCCCAATACCTCTATTATAGGCAAGTATTGGTCTCTATTGATAAATTCGATTATGATTTTCATCAAAACTGTGTCTGTGCATCCCCGAACATCGAACTAGAGTTTAGAAAATGGATTTGCATCAAATTTGGTAGCAATTTTTGTGTTAATCCCTAGAATCGTTTTTTTTTCAGTTATTGAAGATGCGACGGTATAAATGTAAATCTCTTTAAAATGTATTTTATTTTCATTTCAGGTTCTCAAATTGGATTTGGCACATTCTCGTGATGAGACCAAGGAGACGCTCAACGATAAGATTCATCGTGAAAACGTTCGTCAAGGACGTGACAAATACAAGACACTCCGAGAAATTCGAAAGGGCAACACGAAACGTCGTGTTGACCAGTTTGAAAACATGTAAAGTGCTTAATTCACCCACAAACAACTAAATAAAAAAAAACTTAAACACAAAATAAAAGGTAAATAAAAAATTAAAATTAAAACAAAGAAAAAATTAAAACGCCATTGCAGTCGTCCAGTTATAATACAAAAAAGAAATGAAAAATTGTTAGTCGAAAATATAAGTAAATATATTTTCTATTTAATTACTAAAGCAGAGACAAAGTCGATGAAACTAACAACAAACAATGAAAAAAATAAAAAAAAATATAATATTATTAACAAAATAAAAGAAGTTTACTTTTTTTCCATTAAAAATATTATATGTTTACAACAATTGTAAAAAAAAAATAATATTAATATTTTTAAAATATTATTTTTTGTTTTTATTATTTTCTTTATCAGATATATAAGGATTCAAATATTAAAGCAATATATTTGAAAAAAAAAAAATAAATATTAAATTAAAAATTAAAATAAAGACTAAATAAAGAAAATCAGAAACGTGAGTGGAACAATATAAAATTTTGTACTTGCTATCAAAAAACTTTTTATATAAACTTTTTTACATAATATTCTAATTAAAAAAATATAAGAAATACAACTGAATCAAGTAAATTACATTCGCAGCCTTTAAATAAAAAAAAAAACAACAAATCAATTGAACAGCAGCAGTGTAAAATAATAATATATTTCTGTACAAAACTACTAACGAAGAATAATAAAACAAAACGAAAAAAAAACTAGTATTAAATGAAGTTTATAAATCATTTATACAAAAATTATAATTACATACTTTTAAAGAATAATATCGTTCTGCTTAGATATTACGACTTTTTTTTTAATTGTTTAATTTACACAGTTGGGGAATTTTTATCTTTCTATTATATTATTGCATAATTATAATGTTCATTTGTTATATTAATGTGTTTTTTCTTCTTCCTCTTGTCTTATATCCTTTATATTTTTCTTAGGGTAGTGAATATTCTGTATAGTTCTCAATATTTGTTTCCTCTTAATACATAATTATAATAATTATTACCACTAAAAAAAATATATAAAAACTTAAAAACATGTAGTACCACAGTAAGATGAAGTGAAAAAAAAATAAACTGATGCATTTTTTCTATTTAAAGTTATAATGAATATGTTTCTGTAAAATTTAATTTATAAACAAATAAGTATATTTTTTCTTTGATTGTTAATGTTTGGCCATGTTACAAGTAAATTTTCTGTTGAGCTTAAAATAGTTTGTCGTTGCTATGTATAACCAGCAAATAAAATATAAAACAAATCAGTGTTAGGTTTTCAACTTTTTTTCCTATAAAAATACTTAAATGCATTTGAACGCCCAAGTATTTTTATTTTATTTTTATTTAATATTTTAAAGTTATTTTCATTGTATTATTTTTTTCTTTTGAAAATAATAAAAAAAAACAAAAATCTAAAAAAGAAAGTTGTATGTTTCACAAAAAAAAAGAGAATGATAAAATTTGGTTTAAGTTTGAAAATGGAATGGGATTCAATCAAAAAACAGCAACACCAACATGAATGAACCGATATATTGTAATAAAAAAGAAATAATATTTTGTTAAAAACAAAAATGTGTTTTTTTTTTTTAATAGCGGAATTATAATCGAACATTCGATTCAAAAAATTGATTTCTTTTCGAACTACATTTACATTCTGTTATCCGTTGCGTGAACTACCTTATTAAAAGTGAAAATCTTGTGCTTCATTCAATTCATTTATAATTTTTGGCTAGTCGTTTTAAATAATTTATTGAAAAAATTCTAAATGGATGTTGTTGGGGCTCTGGACCTTGGCACCTCATATGAGGGAAATTTGATAAAAAAAATGTCATCTAATTGGTCAGAATAGTTCAACTGGTCCCAGAACTGGTTACAAAAAAAAAACTTTTGGCACCTCATTGGGTCATTTAAAAAAAGAAAGTATGCAATTTGAAAGGTTTCTTCACGATTGTAAAAGGTCAGCTATTTTCAGTAATTGGTCAGGCATAGATTTTTTTTTATGAATATTTAATGAATTTAAAAACAAAATTCAAGATCAAAACGATTTTTGGCACCTCATTTATGGGAAATTTGCAAAAATTTAATACCATCAGAAAGGCAACTATATAAAAGGTCAGCTAATTTTAGTAATTGGTCAGCCATAGTTTTTTTTAATGAATTTTTAAAATATTCAAGCACACGTGCGAGTTTTGGCATCTCATTTATGGGAAATTTACAAAAATTTAATACCAACTGAAAGGCCGTAAGATCTTTATAAAAGGTCAGCTTGTTTCAGTAATGGGACAGCTATAGATTCTTTTATATGATTTTTTTATAGTTTTATTTTCAAGGTCATGAACGATTCGTGACCTTGAACAAAAATACTTTAAAAAATCGTAAAAACGAATCTTTAGCTGACCAATTACTGAAACTAGCTGACTTTTTATAAAGATCTTAGGGCCTTTCAGGTGGTATTAAATGTTTGTAAATTTCCCATAAATGAGGTGCCAAAAATCGCTATGACCTTGAAATTATTAAAAACTCATTAAAAAAATCTATACCTGATCAATTACTGAAACTAGCTGACCTTTTATATAGATCAACAGATCTTTCAGGTGGTACACATTTTTGGCAAATTTCCCTAAAATGAGGTGTCAAAAATCGTTTTGACCTTGATTTTTTTTTAATTCACTAAATATTCATAAAAAAAATCTATGGCTGACCAATTACTGAAAATTTAATTTAAATTTAAAGTTATAATGAATATGTTTCTGTAAAATTTAATTTATAAACAAATAAGTATATTTTTTCTTTGATTGTTAATGTTTGGCCATGTTACAAGTAAATTTTCTGTTGAGCTTAAAATAGTTTGTCGTTGCTATGTATAACCAGCAAAACAAATCAGTGTTAGGTTTTCAACTTTTTTTCCTATAAAAATACTTAAATGCATTTGAACGCCCAAGTATTTTTATTTTATTTTTATTTAATATTTTAAAGTTATTTTCATTGTATTATTTTTTTCTTTTGAAAATAATAAAAAAAAAAACAAAAATCTAAAAAAGAAAGTTGTATGTTTCACAAAAAAAAAGAGAATGATAAAATTTGGTTTAAGTTTGAAAATGGAATGGGATTCAATCAAAAAACAGCAACACCAACATGAATGAACCGATATATTGTAATAAAAAAGAAATAATATTTTGTTAAAAACAAAAATGTGTTTTTTTTTTTTAATAGCGGAATTATAATCGAACATTCGATTCAAAAAATTGATTTCTTTTCGAACTACATTTACATTCTGTTATCCGTTGCGTGAACTACCTTATTAAAAGTGAAAAAACACATTTTTGGAAAATTTCCCTAAAATGAGGTGTCAAAAATCGTTTTGACCTTGATTTTTTTTTAATTCACTAAATATTCATAAAAAAAATCTATGGCTGACCAATTACTGAAAATAGCTGACCTCTTAAAATCGTGAAGAAGCCTTTCAAATTGCATACTTTCTTTTTTTAAATAACCCAAATGAGGTGCCAAAAGTTCATAGAAAAATTCATAGAAAATAAAATGCACGACTGGATCGCACGAACTTGCTCTTATGTTCAAGGTGTGTGGGACTTAAGAACTTTAAAAAATGTTCAAGTAATTATAGAAAAAGTATAAAAAGCATTTAAATCGTTCTTTTAATTGTATAAACTAGAGCTTTTAAAACCCGGGTACCCGAAGACCCGCCCGGGGACCCGAATACCTGGGTAGTACCCGGGTACTCGAATTACACGGGTACCCGAGTACCCGAAATACTCGAGTACCCGGGTACCCGAGACTTCGAGTACTCGGGTACCCGGGTAATTCGAGTACTCGGGTACCCGGGTACGCGAAAATTTAAAAATACACACTTTATTACTGCACAAATTCACTTTCTTTGGTCTAGGTTAATTTTATTTCTGTGCTACAGTCGAATTTATACATTTAAAATGCAAAAAATCGGCCTTTATAGTCCAGCGCTGGTGGTCCTCGGGTACCCGAGATACATAGGTACTCGGGTACCCCAGACACACGGGTACTCGGGTACCCGAGACACATGAATACTCGGGTACCCGAAGACTTGCCAATCGGGTACCCGGGTATTTTTCTACCCGAGTACCCGGGTAGTTGGGAAACCGGGTATTACCCGGGTACAATCAAGAGCTCTAGTATAAACAGTATGATAAATAACTCAAAAAATAAGCTCAAAAAAAGTATGCCATTTGATAACTTGAAAAAATATGAATTATGCAAAAAAAAATTTAAAATCGTTGGAGCCGTTTTCTTAAAAATTAAGTTTTTATATATAAAATGTTGGTAACATTTTCAAAAAAAAATTGGTATGCCAATTTTGAGTGAATATTAATATACATTTAAAACTGAATTTTCAAAACAATTCATCAACCCGTTTTTGAAATATTGAATTTTCAAAAAAATATTTTGAGTCTTTTTTTAAAAATCCAAAATTTATTTTTTTCAAAATTTTGGTATGCAGTATTATTTATATTCTAACAAAGCTTTTGTGCAAAAAATTTTATTGAAATCGGATCAGCGGTTAATGAGAAAACCGAAAATAAAAAAACCGTTATATGGCAGGTACCGTAAATAAATGTTTTTGGTGATTTTTTTTTACCAGAAAGTACACCATGTCTACAATAATACACTGATTTTTTTTATCAAAATCGTTGGAGCCGTTAACGGTTGTATGGCAAGTACCGTTATTTTTTGAGCTAAAAAAAAATTTCAATTTCCCCTCTGGAGAGTTACAAAAAACCTTAAGTTCAAAATTTGAAGAAAATCGCTTCAATGGTTTAGGCTGTGGGTTGAGGTACGGACAGACAGACAGAATTGTGCCACCCACTTTTTTCGTGTTCTCTATCATCGTAATGTCATGTTTGATTATCTCGAAATTTTTTTTTTGCACGAATCCAAAACTTGCCCTATAGTACCTATATCGCAAGTAAAAATCTATGGCTTACCAATTACTTAAAATAGTTGACCTTTTATCACGATCTAGAAATCTTTCGGATGGTATAAATTTTTGGCAAATTTCCCTAAAATGAGGTGCCAAAAATCGCGCGTGACATTAAGCGACCTTGAGAAAGTTTAAGCCTTGATTAAAAGTTTTCTAATGCTGACCAGTTTCTGGGACCAGTTGACTTTTTCTGACCAATTACTGACCAATTAGATGGCATCTTTTTTTATCAAATTTCCCTCACATGAGGTGCCAAAGGTCCAGAGCCTGTTGTTGGACTTTTTTTTTAGTTTCACAAAGAAAGAGGGATGAAAAATAAAAGTTATGAATCATTCTCTTTTCATTGTTTAGACTCTTAAAATGTAAATAAACAGAATGGTTGCAGCAGAATATGATAGGTTAAGTCTTAATCCGGAGAAACCATCCAATTTATTCTGAGAAATGACGGATGACTTGCATACAAAAAGTCTTTTATTAATAAAAAAATCAAGATTTCCGTTTAAAATTCGCAAAGGAGCATAAGGATGGAATCAAGATTCTGGGAGCAAGCCATATTTGCTGATGAGTGCAAATGCAAACTCAATTTTTTGAACTAATTAGCAAATATGACTTACTCCCTCCCAGAACCTTAAATCCTTCTTATACATGCTCCTGTGCGAATTTTAAACGGAAATCTTGATTTCTTTTTATTAATTGAAGATTTTTTGCATGCAAGTCTTCCGTGTAAATCATTATTTCTCAGAATACGTCGGATGGTTTCTACGGAACAAGACTTTACCTATCATATTCTCCATCTCACTAGCCAGTTTTCGTGCCGATAACTTGGGGTTTTACTTCACCTTTTGTACAATATACCGTGTATCCGTGACCGTGGTACTTAATATTTTATTTGGAGCATTTATTCCTTTATTTTCACCAAGATGTTGTCGATCAGAAAACGATGGATTATAGCCTTGGCAACTCTCAAACGAAAGAAGCGCCATCTGCCGGATTATAGCAGATACACCAGCTGTCAAATAAAAGCTTTTGGAAGGGAAATTATTGGGAAATTTCCCCTGGGGAAAGCTCTGGAAGCAGAGACCAGAACCTTCCACTACTTTCCAGAGTTTGGAAAACAAGTATAAAAGGCACATGTTTGAACGGCAGCGACACAGTTTGTTTTTAATCGTGAATGAATAAAATTGGTTGTAATAAAAGTGAAAAGTAAAGTTTGTGAATTAATTCAGTGGTGAATAATAAATAGTTTTGTTTGTAGTAAGAAAAGTAAAGTGTTTTATTTTGCGAAATAAATAAGTGGACGTTTTGAATAAAGTAAATAAGTTTTATTAACGAACCCGAGAAAATATTACAATATTAACAATTTCGGCCATTTTCCTGCGAGAAAGGCCATTCCTGTAGTGACGGAGGGCCATCTCACGCTGTTCCATCGTTGTGCACTTTCCAACCGTCGTAACACGTGCTTCCTTGATGAAAATTAACCGAAACTGTGAATTATATTTGCGAAGGTAGCATCTAAGAGATATACGCAACTAGGACCGTTATCCTCAATTTCTTGTAATCGTAGCTGTTAAAGTATGATATTTTCGTTAAGGAGCCATACTAGTTTGAAGTTCTAAATTTGGGGTGGGTCAAATAAGCTGTCAGCCACTGTAGGTACTAGGTAGGTTGAGCTAGAGTCGATTGAATAACTTCTGACTTAATGAATGCGGATAGTGCAGTTCTTAGTTACACAGACGTTTATGAAAACACCCGTTATATTTAGAGAGTGTACTTTGAAAATCACTGTTTTCAAAATTAAGCTTTAAAAGGGTGATTTTTTTGTGTTTGATAAGTTTTTTCTTCAACCCAGTTGGAATGGTTGGAATATTAGGTTAAAGATATCATGCATTTTTATAATGCTTGGTGGTTCCGTTTTAACAAAACATTTCGATTTGACGAATTGACATTAAAAGTGCGCTTAATGCACATTCGACTGTATCCATTTTAAATTGTTTCTATAAATAAATAAACCAACAATTCCGGTAATTTAGTCGCTCATTGATTTAGTGGATATATTAGATTAGAATACGAATAGAGCAAGCTGGTGATAGAGTTTTTTTTGTTCACTTTAATTTTAAATGGAAAAATGCGGACAAAAACTGCTTTTGGCGGTCATTTTAGTTTTGACATACAGTCACTCACAAAATTATTCGGAGTGAAAAGTTTTTTTAAACATGAGTTTTTTTTCAGTTACTGTTGTTTTTCTGTTATACACATTTCTCTTTATTTTGTCTTGTTATGTCCATTTAAACATGTGAAACAAAAGAAATTAAGAGTGCGATGTTCTACCTACCGTTACTTTCCTTATAATCTCAACAGGGCAGGAGCAATCATTATATAGATTTGATATCTAGGTTAATTCCGAATACTTTTGGGAATGACAGTATTTTATGTAGCTGTCCCACATATATTAACGGTATTCAACAACAACACCGTAAAGTCGTCGTAAATGTTTAAACTGCGTAAATCTGTCTAATTTCTATACAAATTGTGACAGATTTACGAAGTTTAAAATATTCCTACGTTTACAACGGTTTCATGCCGTTGTATGAATACCCTTATTTTGTTTGCTAATTGGATTTAAATTTTTTGATTTTATCTGGCAATATATTCTATTCAGGTACCAATTTCTCAATGATAATCGGTCAATGTCGTGACTATCCTTTCGTTGAGTATCGTTTTTTGGCCTTTGGTTTTGTAATACGGGCCCAAGCATTGAGAAAATAAATAAACCCAGATTTCATCAAACGGAAAGACACTTCAATACGCTACAGGCTACACCCTGGAAACCCTACATATTTTAAATACTCAGCACGCTGTGAATAGAAATAAGAACACCCAAAATATTTAAGCCGTGTACTGCTGCTTCCTTCCTTCCTCCGAAAATGACAGTTGACAAATTATTCGACTTAGCTTAGGCGACAGAAGTGCTTAAACTTAAACAATTTTTTTGTTATATTTTATTAACCTGTTCAATCTACAAAAGTAAGTATTCAGCTTTACATTTAACTTGTAAATTTTCTTCTTTGAGGATACATTTGCATATTGTTATTTTATAATTACCCTTATTCCGGTAGTTCTTTTACTAAAACACGAGTAAAACGACATGACACTAAAAGCGTGACTATTCAGAATATCGACTGTTAAAATGGTGAGAATAGTGAAGAGCGGAGAGAATACTTAAATTTTAGTTTCATTCAAGCACCAATTGTTGTTTTTGGAGTCGTGTCGTTTTAGTAAAACGACTGGCAGATTGAGAAGACAGCAAATCACCGAAACAGAAATAAATCAATGTACATAACTAATGTTTCATTGCCAGTGACCAAAAAACCCAAGGATGAATTAAGATCTTATCCACCGAGAATTATTGATAAATAATTGAGTTATCACTTTATCAGCTGTATTTAGGCTTGTTTTTTGACATCGGAAAATTTAAAATTTCAATGAAAGTTATAACTGAAGGCCCTTGAATTAACCCGATTTGACCCGTAAAACTTAGTAAGTTTTTCAATTTTCATAGTGAATATTAAAATACGTTTTATAATTTAAAAAATAAAGCGGTTTTTATTAATCATCAATCAACGCAAATTTTTTTAACGGAAATTAGCTGCTTTTTGCTCTTCTTAATCAAAGACTTAAAAAATCATTTTAAATCAAAAATCAGAAGCCCACATGCATAAATCACCTGCTTATAATCCTACAATACAACTAACTTAAGAAATTATGAGTTTTTGTTTATTTTTCTATTAATAAAGCAAAGTATTGTTTAAACATAGACAAGTTTTTAAAATTTTATCTAAGAAACTAAAATGTTTTTTTTTTTTATTTTAATTCAACTAAAAACTTAAATATCTCACAATCAGTCCAAACTAACAAAAAAAATATAGTGGAAGCTTTTCTAGTCTAGAAAACAAAAGTTAAACAGAAGAAACAACCTCCAGATACCGTGTTTCTGCCGTTTTTTTTTATTAAAAAAAGCTTCCAGCTGATAAATTTAATTTTAAAAATAATATTGAAGACCATTGCTTTAGTTATTGTTAACAATTTTATCTGCAGACTTTTCTGATGGCAGTGTCATTTTATTTAACATTTTTTTCTCTTAAATAATTTGTGAATAGTATAAATATTTGTCTTGTAGTCTTATTTACAAATAGTTTACCTTAAATACTAAAATAACTAACAAAAAAAAATCTATGAGAGCGTCTGACCTTCCTTCCACTTCTTCAGCAAGGCACCTCTTTGGATCGGTGGCAGTTCTTCGTTGATTTTACGAAGGTTGAATGCATTTGACCTACCCTGTGCAGTGCTTTGTGCCTTCATTGGCTTCCAGTAGTCCTGATTACAGCTTACAGAAAGTGGCTGTAAGTTTGAATTAAAAGAATTTGCTGTAGAGAAAGCACAAATGGAACCATTTGAACTAGCCATTGACGGCTGAAAGGAGGTATTATTTAGAGGAGTTGGTCGGTTAAATTGGTCGATGGGTTGGAAAACATTTTGACAGTCAGATATTGAAGTAGAAATTTGTGGATACTGTTCCTGATCGGGACAGTTTGAATTTTCTCGCTGATTTGCACTCGATTGGGACTCAAAACCAGAGGAATGTGAGGAAGCACGTGAAATGTTTTCCTGGATGGAATTCATAACGTTACGATGATCTTGAAAAAAAGTATTCTTCTCCAATGGTACTTGGTGTGCAGCGCCAACTTGTCCGCTATTAAAATAGCCACCTGAAAGCCAAGAAGCTGAGGGATTGTTAGTTGCCAAGCTATTAGTACTAAAGCGGGATGGGGTTAGTAGGTTAGATCTCTGATAAACAGCACTGCTGGATACAGAGAAGGGAGAAGCTAGTGGTGTGTTAACGAAACCAAGTGGAGCTTTTTGGAAACCAACATCATTCAGTTTGTTTGCGTTTGACGCATGCAGAGTGGCATTCATAATCGTAGGTGTTGTGAATGAAGCATTCGCTCCAAAGGAATATTGCGGTCGTAAACAATCGAGTTCTAAATTTGAAGCAAATAGTGAGCGATTTGTTGAGAAGTTACTCATGGAAGCAGCGTAGTTGCGGTTTCTTACAATTGACTGATCAGGATCTCTAGAAAAACTCTGAAAGGTCGGCGATCGCGGGGCGCCATTTAAACTCAAAACTGAAGAAGTAATCGGAGATCTGGCCAGACGAGCATTAGAAACTTGAGAGTGTGATATAAATGAGCGGCCACTGGAGGCACTCATTACACTGTTTCCACTGCTATTCAGTTTTTGGCTAATCAAACTTATAGTCTCACGGGTATCGTCATCACTGAAACAGTCTTCTGAATAGATTTTATGGAAACTGCTTGATGTGTCATCACTTCGGGACAAATTTGACTCCGAATTGCCAGCAAGGCATAAGTAAACCGTGACCAATGATGCAGTTAACTGAAAAGAAAAGAAGAATTAAATCTATTACTGATGCAACTACTAAAAAACAACAAGTTCTAACCAAAATGACGTCGCTAGATGCTTTCAGCATATCGTAGTCAAGTATTCCTCCAGCCAACAAACTCCAGAAGGTCAACATAAATGTAAATCGACTTAATTTGAATCCATCAACGAAGTTATGTAAGAATGCAAAACCCAGCATCAAGAAAGGACTAGCAAGCATCAAAAACGAAGTCATGTTTAAAGTGGCTACCTGTGGCAGCTTCATTCCCATTGAGTATAGCACCATCATTACAATTGTCCTCATAAAGAGACCAACTTTAAGTACCATCGGGTGATTGGTAAAGATTTCTGAATACGAAGCTAAAACTTTGATCAGTGCCAGGACATGTGAGACCATTAAAAATGAAAAATTTCCGATGCGTTCGCCGAAAATAAAAGTCAAATGTTCTTTGTTCAGGTCTGGTAAACCACGGAGAATACAAATCGTATTTATAAATGCCAAAACTGTCAGGTAGATGGAAATTTTGCGTTTCAATTTGTTTTTTTGGGCATTTTTCAGGCGAGCGAAATGGGGTTGTTTGAATTTTTCTGCTCCTTTAATGATGAAGTCGAGGAATTTCGAACCAAGAACCATTTTTTTCTTCTCGCGAAGAACTCTTTTGAGATGACGGTCACATGTAGTGCAGAGGCGATATTGTTCCTCCAGTTGATTCCTAAAGAAGAATGAAAATTAAAGTTTTTCTTTAGCCAATTCAATTTTAAATTTTGAAAAGGAAAGGGAAGATTTTAAAAAAATGAAAATCCATACGAACCTTTCGACCGTCTCAACGTAAAAGCTATTTATTTTTGTTTTGCAAAAATTAGCAATAGTCGTGAAAAACCTAGCTGGGTATATTGAATTGGGGAGCTATTATATAAATAGAAACTTGGGAAGAAATAATAGACAAATTCTACTCAACGTTTATTGTCAATGGTGTTCAGACACACGTGCAAAAACACACCTTAAATTTCTTTTGAATTTCTTCTTAAAATACATCAAAAGATCATAAAATATCCATTTATCAACCCCAATACAATTTATTTATATAATAGAAATAGAACAAGTTACTTCTTACTTGGAATTGTTGAGCAAAAAGTACCTGGTGGTGTGCTAATGTAATGCCATAAATGTCCAGGGCCCTAATTAACAGCGTGCAAATTATAAATCTATACGTATAGTACCTATATGAAGTACAAAATAGAGGTACGTAATGTTCCCTCGACATTAAAAAGAAACTCTTCTGATTCTTTTGAATCATAAAAAGAAAATTGCTTTTGTAATTTTACCTAACTTTTCCAACAAAACACCCCACGAAGGTAGGTGACAAAGGCAGAAGAAACCTAAAAAAAGGTTGAGAGCCAGCAGAAGAGAATATAAAATAAATTCCGAAAAAGTATAAATTATCAAACATGTAACTAACTACAAACGAAAATGATGCTGATATTGTTGCATTACTTATATAAGTGGAATAAACTTTTTCTTTAAGGATTGAATAACATTCCTTAATTGATGAAAACAAGTTTTCCTCTGGTTACTCACTTGTACACCTTGAGTTCGTCTTCGAATTTGGACTCGTTCTTCGGTTCGAATTGTGCCAATTTCTCAATTTTCAAACGCTGACCCTCGTTGCAAACGTTACAAAAACCATTTGCAGGGAATTGATCGCTGAAGTCGGAAAAATCATTTTGCTGATCATCTCTCTTGGTCGAGGACAAATTACTGCAGTCCAGCTGTTGATAGATCTCCCGATTGTAGTCGCCATCCTTGGTAAATCCATTGTATTGCTCACATTGTGGGCATGTAAAGCTATTCGCCTCCAAGTAGGGGACTTTGGTATTTTTATTACAAAACCAGCAATTAACGGTCACTTTGAAGTTTGATCTAAAATTAAAAAAAAAAAAAAGAAAACCGAGTTTATAAATAGATTGATCATAAATTTATTTTGCGGGAGAAGAAAAACGCGGAAAATTCGATTAATCGACTTATCACCTTATTTTCTCGTATAATTTGTAGAGAATTAAAACAGTCACAAAGCTTATTGATAGAAGCGGTATGATGCTTATTGCCAGTGGTAATATGTGCTGCATTTTGCAGTTCAATTAATATTTTAAAACACAACTGATTGGATAACAATTTATTAAAATAAACTTTTTCTTTTTGCAAACAAAACTGAAAATTTGCCGAACCTGTCACATCACACGCGCACGAGAACGCTGTATGCAGTGTGCGAGAAAAAGAAAAGACGAATGAGTAGAGTTTGTTCTCGTTTTCATGCTGGTGAATTTTATTTGCAAGCCAAGGCCGCCTTTTTAAATTTGACAGCTGACGTGGTGAGTTTGGGTGGTTTTCTTGTAAGTGAGATATAAGAAAGGTAGGAATACTAAAATGTGTTAGGTCTGGCGCCCACTAGGTAACTTTTAGTTGCTCGTCCGAGCAACTTTTTGTTGCTCCCGGTTTAAGTACATAGGGTTATTTGGGAGAGCGCCCACTAGGCAATTAAGTTGCTGGCAACTTTAAGTTGCCTGTGGAACTTTTTGCCAGCAACTTTAGGTTGCTTGCCTCCGTCCACTGAGCATTTTTGATGTCGACAAATTTATCTTACATTTATACTATGTTCCCACCACCAATGTTGAAATCCAGAGTTTTTATTGAGACTTCGTTTAAATTTTTATGACATTTTTTCCCAGCAGTTCAAGATATGAAAAGTTTTGAACCAAAATCTTGGATTTCGTTTTGGTGGAAATCGTTTGAAATCTCGAAATTTTTTAGCTGAAATCTCGGATTTCGTTTTGGTGGGAACATAGCATAAGATTTTCAGATTTCTGAACTTTCTAATCCTCTTATTGGCCAGCTAGAATACACTCAAGTATTTACAACAACAGCAACATCACAAAAATCAAACTTAATCCTCTGAAAAAATAGAAAAACACAAACGTCAAAACCCAAAAAGTTGCTTGGAAGTTGCTTAGTGGGTGATGGTAAGAAACTTTAGTTGCTCGGAGTCTCTCGCCCCAGCATTTTTTTGTTGCTCCCGATCCAATTACATTGGGTTATATGGGAGAGCGCCCACAAGGCAACCGAGTTGCTGGCAACTTTAAGTTGCCCGAAGTTGCTCGCGGAACTTTTTGCTGGCAACTTTAAGTTGCTAGCCCCCGCCCACTGAGCAACTTTGTTGCCGGAAATTTTATCTGTCAAAAATGGCCGTGTTCAAAGTAAATCTTTCATGTTGATTTCCAGATTTCTGAATTTTCTAATCCTTTGATATTGGCCAGCTGTCAGATGTCATATATCTTTTTATGAAAGTAGAAATCGTTGAGAATTCATAAATCTGACTGAAATTGTATGCATAGATAAGATTTAGATAAGATAAGCGTCAGGCAAAGAAATTCCACTACTCTCAGAAAAGTGTTTCTTGTTATTTCGAGGCTATTTCGGCCACGAATCGTTTTGATTCGTTTTTACATAACACACACGAGCTTTTTCTTATTTTGTTTGCACTTTTTCCGCTAATTCACTTTAAAAATTCGTGTTTTGTTCCGTGAATGACGGCTCGTGAATGAAATTGTGTACACATCATCAAGCAACCATCCAACAAACGTAGGGTTGTCACGCAATAACAACAAATTTTGTGAGCAGGCAGTTCTGAGTGTCAACCCATCATTCAGTGTGTACACACTGTCAGTTCTGTTTGATATCCAACACGAGTGTCACTCAGGTTTGATAATAGGTTTGTTTGGTTAATTTTGTAGCACGAAGGTCAAAAACTGTCAAATTATTGAAAGAAGGGGAAAATTCTTTCATAGAGGGGAAAAATTGGTACAAAGTTAACAAACGCGAAAAACCAATTTTGTATCACTTTTGTGTACGAAACTTCAAACGTGACACACACTATCAAGCACTACAGACAAATCTTAAGACACACACAGACAAAAATACACACAGACGTGGACTTGACAGTTGTTGTTTACTTCCTGCACACAAAAATTTGTATAGCAGAAGTTTGCATGATTTTTCATGGAGGGGAAATTTCTTGCTCTCTCCTTTTGCTCTCTCGTTGCTACACTTTGGAGTTAACAAACAGGAATTTGTGAAATGTAGTGCGACGTTGTACGAATTCGTACGAAATTTCAGTACCCAAACAGACCTAATGTGTACCACGCTTTAAGCCTGTTTTTTCTATTGACGTTTATATTCACCTCTAACACCAACTTTTTTTTCCCCTGATTTTTGACAATCTATTCTGGGGGCTTTCACACGTGTTTTTATTCAAAAACTATTGCATTTCACTTGTAAATTTGCCACAATTTAACTCAAAACTGTAACAAAATGCAAACCGACGATGTAAGAAATAATGCAATAAATTATATTTAATCAACAAAAATATCCCTTAATCTGTCTAACTCCCATTAATACGCATTTATCTTGCAGGTTGTTTGGAGCATCATCAACAAAACTTTTTGTTCTCACAAAGTCAAGTAAGTACTGTGTTTTTTCTGAAACCAACTTTATTTTAAAAAAGAACATCCTTCTCAGAACTGACACCCGAACATTTTGTCGTCATGAATACAATTTAACAGGTCTTTGCACGAGGAGAACCTGCCCACTGGCCAACAGCCAATATGCCACAGTCCGCGAGGAGAATGGTATCATCTATCTGTTCATGAAGACCGCCGAACGTTCCCACATGCCCAACAAACTCTGGGAGCGCGTTAAATTGTCGCGTAACTTTGAAAAAGCCATCCAACAGATCAACGAGAACTTGGTCTTCTGGCCGAAATACATGATTGCGAAAAACAAGCAACGTTTCGTTAAGATCACTCAGTATCTGATTCGAATGAGAAAACTGAAGCTACGCAGGCAAAAGCTTATTGTACCACTTTCGAGGAAGATTGAACGTCGCGAGGCACGCAGAGAACAGAAGGCTCTCATTGCCGCTAAGATTGACAATCACATTGAAAAGGAATTGCTTGAACGTTTGAAGAAGGGCACCTATCAGGACATCTATAACTTCCCTCAGACAGCATTCAATAAGGCATTGCAAGCCGAAGATGTGGAAGATGAAGAAGAGGTCGAAGAAGAGCAGGAAATCGAGAAAGAAATGGAATTGGATGATGATGTTGAGAGGGAGCTGAATATGGATGAAGAGTTCGTTGAAGCTGACTCGGACGATGATGAAGAAGATGACGAGGAAGATGAAGAAGATGATGTAGAAGATGTCGAAAGCGATTCAGGCAATAAGGAAGAAGTAGAATTGGGCAGTGATTTTGAATCATCAGATGGGTCTGATATCGAGGTTAGTATTCTTTTTTGCCTTTTTTCTTCTTTAGAATCAGGGATAAGTCAATTTTACTGTGATATATCTATTCAATGACGAAGTAGATTCGAAATACGGGTCAATATAATTTATAATTGCGATCAAAGTATGGTGTTTTTGTTGGCATAAACAGTAGATTTAAATCGTTATTCCGACTTTTCTCACAATACACCGGGAGTATTTTGTAACAATATTTGATTTTTTAATCCTTTTTATGGTAGTTATCGAGAGCTCTTTTTTATGCTTAAAAATTATGGTCTTCTTATTTTCGTCGATTTATTTGTACGCCGTGAAGTATTTCCTTAAAAGTATACCTACCCTAAATTTGGACCAGAGCTAATGTTTTTAAAGAGTTGAAAGGGTCAGCGGTTCAAATTTAAGGTTATTTTTGGAAAATGTTGGAAACCTCAAAACACTCAGATCCTGCTTGGACGGTTTTCTTTAGGTAAAAGTAATCGATAGTAGCCAGAAAGTTTATCCGAAACGGAAAAAAGAAGTGCGAAGTATTATTTTTTGATTAGTTAAAACAACATTTTTGAAGCTCCTATAATAATTCTATTTCGATGTAATATTGCCCCTTTACAGTACGCTATTACCTGCAACCAATTGTCACTGTTAAAAATCCGTTGTATTCAATTACCTTGAAAAATAATTTTACCAAAAACTGAACTTCACTTGTGCCAAAAATTTTTGGTCAAATTTCTCCAAGGCTAAATTTACTAAAGTTTAAAGTTTTTTGTTGTTGCTCATTTCCATTTTTGCAAAACCATACATATACCATAATATTGTGTACCGTTGAGTATCCAATGAGAAACCAAGCTTGGTATTCACTTAAAATTTGGTTGGTTTTTTTCCAATCAGTGAGCAACTAGAAGAGATTTAGAAGCCATATTTGTCTGTACTTTTTGAGATCGTTAGGATCCCTTTTCCCTTTTTCTTGGCCAGATTAGGTCATCGTTAAAGTGATTTGGGGGTATTACATAACTTAAAATTGTATTTATATAAATTTGAAATAGTAGTTAGATATTTGATCCAGCCACTTTACCATCCTTTATCGACTTCAAGACTACCACCAGTTAGTTCCCCATTTTTATATCCTCTTCCTACAGATTGTTTCGCAGATACGGACGGATGTATTTAAAACAGTTTACAATGTTTTTTCATCTCCGTATTTGGGATTTTAAGAAATAAGATTGCTGCAAAAAAGTTTCTTTCAGTTGGAAATTGTAGTTCAAGTAGCAAACTTTCAATTTTAAAAGAAAACATGTAACCATAAGGATTAAATGCAAACTATTTGCCTAAACTAGTAGGTGACCCAAGGTTTTTTGAGTGCAACCTGAATTTCACATTTTAAATCTTAAAGTATTGGCGAAAGAAAGCTTAGAAAGTCCATTTCTGAAAAATATGACGAAAAGACCATTCATTCAAAATGTTTGTATGACATTTTAACAAACAAAATGGTCGTACAACTGATAATACAGAATTGGATCACGGAAAGAAATACCAAGTTGTTCATATGAAACTTTTAGTCATATGAAAAGTGTAATGATTTTTTAGTATTTTGAAATACTTTTTAAAAAGAATATGTACTTTTTATAAAACATTAAAAAATCCTCATCGGGATTTAGTTCATAAAAAGAATCAACTTCATTCAATAACTCCCCGGGCCAAATTTTGTTTTTGCATAAAGATTTCGACGAAATTTTTTATTTTATAAAAGAGGAATAGTTTCTCACCATCTGACCAAAGCAACCTGAAGCTTTTGCGACCAGTGTATTTGTAAATACACCTAGTTACATAAAAAGGGTTGCACCTTGAAATTTTGCAATATGTTTTTTTATAATAATTTTGTTTATTAACATAAAAATAAGTAATTCATCTAAAAAAACTGAAAAAATAAAGCGACATATTTTGTCAAAATGATAACAACACATCAAAAAGCATGACTACGCCACTCTTTTTGTAACTCAGTGTATTTGACCGAAAGCCTTCCAGGCGTCTTTTATTTGTTTTCCTTATAGTGAGCATTTTCTTTTGGTGAAGTTGGAATTTGTTTTCAGCTTACTATTTTTGTTTTTATCGAAAAAAAAGGAAACGATTTTCAACGAATATTTTATGTTTTGAAAGTAAAAGTAGAGCTTGTCGTGTATTCTACATTAAATTCCCTTTCATTTGAACCCTCGTTTGTTGAAATAAGTTAGATTCGAGTGGATTTAATGATTATTATGATTGAGCGTACGAATTATTAGGAAACAATTACTTCACTGTTCATTACTTCAAAATTAAAATTAACTAAAAATCATTTTGTTTGTACTTATTTGCAAGGCCTTTCTTTTCTATTCAACCGTCCTCAACTGAGAAAAAAATGTATTTGCATTTACATATTTATGTATATGTACATACATACATACATATTTTGTTTGTTATTATTACTCATAATATTAATGAGCCTAATGAACTTTGTAAGTCACCTTTCAGCTTAATCACTTACACCCTCATCGAGGTGGCCACAACATAAAGAATTTCATCAAATATAGGTGTATAAGACAGGCTTACAGATCCTTGTTTTCCGAATGCAAATAAAAATTACTTCATTCTTTCCCGACGTTTCGTTGGCTATTTTCCAACTTTTTCCAGGGACTGGGTTTTTATTTTACTGTAAATCAAATTCTGTTACAAAATGATAATTTCTTTACAATTTTTCTTACTTTTTACATTAATCGGTACTACTAATGCATTCACTCACTTATCTCCTTACTTGCATTACAGTTAAAAACATTAACAACAATGAAAATAAATAAATAAATAAATAAATAAATTAATATATCTGGACTTTAAACACTAAAATTACAAACAAGAACTTAGATGCTAATATCACAGAACTTTTTTGATGGCTACACTGTAGTTTGATTTTATGTTGTCTTTATCTTCTTTCGTGTTCATTGCTTTCGTCAGTCTTTCTTGTATTCTCAAGCTTTCTAGTGTGTATCTTGTGTTTCCCCTCTTCTCTTTGTCTAATATTTTTATGTTGTCAAAATCAGCTGTGTGGTTGGTCTCATGTATGTGCTGAGCTAAGCCTGTTGTTGTTTTTTTCTTTCTAATGTCAGCTTGATGTTCAGCCATCCTCACTCCGAGTGCCCTTTTCGTCGTTCCTATGTACACCATATCACAGTTGTATTCTTCATTCCCTTTACAAGCGATTTGATAGACAACGTTGTGTTGTTGTTGCTTTTCTATGGGTGTTTTTGTATTCGAAAAGAGCTTTCTCAGCGTGCAATTGGATTTGTATGCAAAAGCCATTTTCATTTTGTCTTGTTTGATCACTTCGTGTAGATTTTTGCACTTATAAGACGACGAGAACGGACCCAACAATAGACCTACAAAAAAGAAACAACATCATAGTCAATGATTTATTTAAACAAAAGCATATTGACATAAACCTTAAAACAAAACTTTATTGTTCAGCAGCGTTAGCACCTCGTTTGTATGGTTTGCCCAAGATTCACAAACCAGATCTTCCTTTGAGACCAATATCCTCTTCCTATAACGTTCCATGTTACCAACTTTCAAAACACATTGGTGAAACTCTAAAAGCTATTATCTCACCTGACTATAATATAAAAAATTCATACCAACTGAAAGAAAGATTAGAGAACATCATTTTGGAGGAAGAAGAAATACTAGTTTCATTCGATGTAATATCCCTCTTCACAAACATCCCCACATATTTGGCGATCAAAATCATCATGAAACAATGGGAAAAAATCAAGGTGAACACAGATATTCCAAAACCACAATTTTTAAAAATTTTGGAATTCTGCCTGAAGGACAATAATTATTTTAAGTTTGAAGACAAAACTTACATTCAAACGTTTGGAATGCCCATGGGGAACCCTCTTTCCCCCACTATTGCTGACATCGTATTGGACAATTTACTTGACTATGTTTTAGACGATTTAAAGAAAATAAGCATACATATACAATTTATTGTAAAATATGTTGATGACATTTGCGCCATCGTTAAAAAAAGAGACACAGACATGATTTTAAAAACACTAAACAACTACCATAATAAACTACAGTTCACAATTGAATCAGAAAGCAACAAGACCTTACCGTACTTAGACGCAAAACTCCATAGACAAAACAATAAAATAGTTCTGGACTGGTTCTCCAAGGAAACATCTTCAGGTAGGATGATCAACTACCATTCAAATCAACCTATGAGCCAAAAAATCAACACGGCTACTAATTTCGTGAACAAAGTACTTGACATTAGTGACAAACAATTTCACAAAGAAAATATAACAAAAATTAAAAACATACTTAAAATGAACAACTATCCTTATTACATAATAAATGAACTTATAAATAACAAAATAAACCAAAATACAAGCAACACTAATAATAATAAAAAAACACTGACAGAAAATGAAACTGGCAACACTAAAACTTTCTTCAGCATTCCCTTTATACCAAAACTGACAAACAGCAAAAATCTACACGAAGTGATCAAACAAGACAAAATGAAAATGGCTTTTGCATACAAATCCAATTGCACGCTGAGAAAGCTCTTTTCGAATACAAAAACACCCATAGAAAAGCAACAACAACACAACGTTGTCTATCAAATCGCTTGTAAAGGGAATGAAGAATACAACTGTGATATGGTGTACATAGGAACGACGAAAAGGGCACTCGGAGTGAGGATGGCTGAACATCAAGCTGACATTAGAAAGAAAAAAAACAACAACAGGCTTAGCTCAGCACATACATGAGACCAACCACACAGCTGATTTTGACAACATAAAAATATTAGACAAAGAGAAGAGGGGAAACACAAGATACACACTAGAAAGCTTGAGAATACAAGAAAGACTGACGAAAGCAATGAACACGAAAGAAGATAAAGACAACATAAAATCAAACTACAGTGTAGCCATCAAAAAAGTTCTGTGATATTAGCATCTAAGTTCTTGTTTGTAATTTTAGTGTTTAAAGTCCAGATATATTAATTTATTTATTTATTTATTTATTTATTTTCATTGTTGTTAATGTTTTTAACTGTAATGCAAGTAAGGAGATAAGTGAGTGAATGCATTAGTAGTACCGATTAATGTAAAAAGTAAGAAAAATTGTAAAGAAATTATCATTTTGTAACAGAATTTGATTTACAGTAAAATAAAAACCCAGTCCCTGGAAAAAGTTGGAAAATAGCCAACGAAACGTCGGGAAAGAATGAAGTAATTTTTTATTTGCATTCGGAAAACAAGGATCTGTAAGCCTGTCTTATACACCTATATTCGTCAAAATACCAGATCACCAATTACAAAAATAATAAAGAATTTCATTTTAATAGCAATTAATTTTGTGAAAAAACAGTATTTTAAATGAACAACCTCGTATGGTCGGTTTTTTTGAAAACCAGTTCAGAATTCCTTGACCTCCATTTTTATGCTATTTTAGAAGGCTTACAAAAAAATTGCTAATACATACATCAATTAGTAAACCATACAAAATGAAGGTTGATAACAAGCAGGCCTACTAAACAAAAAAAAAACAAAAATTGATATGAACATATTTTCAACTTATTTTGTGAATGGATCTTTTGGATTTTCTTTTGTAACTTAAATTCTTAAAAAAGAGCTAATTGATTCTAAAACTCAAATTTCCAATGAATTTACAAACAAAAATTCTTAAAAGTTGTAACTATTTAGCATATAATTTTATTCATATATGTATATTCTTGTCAAAGCTTCACAGATGAACTTGTAACTGCTGTTATAAGCTTAGCATATAAAAGGCATACCTATTATACTTTAATAGCACATACATTCTAAATATTAAGAATAGCTTGTCTTCACAAGTGAATCATTCTATGTTGCTGATGGCTCAGAGTCTGACAATTTGTAACTCCGATTAGAAAAATGTCTTCAAAAGATCCAATAAATCTGGAGTCACTTTTAAACCCTGTGTTGTAATATTTAATTATAGCTCTGAATAAGAAACGTTGCTTTGCTAAACATACGTAACATTATTTCACGGCCGACAACTTCACAAAAAACCCGTCATTAAATAGCAAAATCTACTTGTAATAGCAATAGAAGCAACTTTCTTTCCAACTATAACAAAAAAAAAAAACTTTTATACACGCCTGCTTCTTTCGTATAGCTATTAAGTTCTCATTCCTCATGAATTATTCGCATATCAATTTCAATCGCAAAAAACTCTTCCCCACTCTCAACTAAAGGTGCTAAAGATTCTGGCTCAGATGGAATTGAAAACGCTTACAACTCAATTCGTTTTTTTTTTTTTTTTTTTAATTATTGTGCTGCTACTATCTTATCTCTAATATCGGTTGTATGAACAGAACCAACACGCTTTTGAATGTACATATTCAAAAAATTACGTAACCGTTGTTTACATTATTCACGTTGAACATTTATTCTTATTTTGAATTCGCGCATAAATGTAAATGTAGATCAGCATCAGTATCTTTTTTAACATTCCTGTCGATGCTAAGGTCATATTATTCGACGTGTCGTCGCCAGCATCTTCTTCCGAAAAAGGAGCTAATTGATCGACGGTTGTGAGGTTGTGTCTATAAGATAACTCTTGATTCTGTTTTGTTTATTTTTTTTTCAATAACTGAGTCACATAACACAACACATAGCTTCATAACATTCCGCCACTATGCTATTGGGAGGCTTAAACTACCCACTGAGCAGTTTACCATTGCAGTCTTGCTAAAGCTCCACTGTCGTACGTCGTGTATCTGTAAATCGGCTCAAGTTACCTTTTTGTTTTTTTTTGTTGCGATCTTCCTCACTCGTTATAGTGTCACTGTTCATCATCGAATCGTTTCGAATACAACTGGTCAACACGTTGAGTCTCTTATTGCTTTTTATACTTCTTTTCCGGTATTGTGCGCGCGCATTTTAATCGGTTTATTCTATGTTTTTATTATTTTGGCTATCAGATACCAGCTGATAGTTATCACACGGTCAAGGTTAAACCAAGTGGAGAGTGAATTTAAATTAACACCGGCTTCAGTGTGACGCACTTGGTTTGGCTATTTTAAGTTGTCTTTATACCTTTTCCCATACCTACCTGTCCCCTGATAAAAAAAGAATTTTATTTTAGAGTGTTTTATTTATTCTTTGATTCGAATTTATTGTGATAATTAATATAATTATATTCAGGATAACGGTGTTGGTGCATTTGTGAAAAGACCAAAGGATATCAGTGACAAAAAAGATGATAAATCAAGAAAAGATTCTGCCACAAAAACAACAACAACAACAACAACAGCAGCTAGCGATAGTAGAAAAATCGTTAAGGGCAAGCGACGACTTAAGAAACCCAAAGTGGAAATCGAATATGAAATGGAAGCTGATGCCCCGACACGGGAAAGGATACATAAGTGAGGTACAAAATGTGAATTTGTATAAAATGAAACTTTTTATGAAAACAAATAAATGTAGAGAAATTATTATTTTAAAATATCAAACAAAAAACAAAACAATTGTGGCAGATTTTTTATTTTTTTTATAAGTAAGTAACGAGATTTTAAAATTCATGACTGGTAATGATTTTATGATAAGAGTAATTTTGTATGGAAATTAAGGAACATTGTGTTACTTCGAAATTTATTTACAGAGAAATTTAAACACTTAAATAAAAACACCATATTAGTCATTTGGATTTTTTATAAATGGTCATGACTTCGGAGATTGTTTTTTGTTAATTGCAATGTTTTTTTTTTTGCAAACAAAAGACTTGAGTCGAACCATAAAATCTTAATTTTATATGGTGAATGCAGTTCTGTTTTTAGTTTTTGTTTGAAGTGACTTTTCAAAAGGAGATGTAAATAGCTTTTACTTTTTATTTTAACGAGCTAGGTACTATGCAGTTTTGTTCTTCTTGGTTAATTAAGCTCGTTCAAGTTGAGTCTAAACACAATTAAATAGGATTTAACCTCAAATCATATACAAATTTAGCTCTTTGTTATTTTGGACTTTTTAAAAACTACTACAAATGTTTATATCCCCTTTGAAAAGTTACTCTCCAAAAGGGTTGTAAGTCCAAAGCTAATTACATTTTAAATTTCATTTAATTACCTATTAATACATAATCATCCATTACAATTTAACTTTGTAATTAAAAAAACAAAAAATCTGATGATCCATCACACACTAAATAAAAACAATGAATTGTTTACAACTTCATATTAAAAATGCAATGTAAAGTTAAATTCTTGTTTGTTCAGGTCCTCAAAAAAATATTTTTTTTTTGATATGTTGATAACGCACGTTATGCCACTTTAAAAATAATCGTCATAAATAAACCTCTCGTTGAGGGGTATAGGTACTTAAAATTAAACGATATTTCTAAACTATTTTAGGCCAGTTGTACAAACGTGAGTCAAATTTTGATCCGTGATTCAGCAATTTTAGCTCACCGATTTCGTCGAACTGAGGTTCAACGATGGTTCAAGCATGTTATTGACTGTTATCACATATTTGAACCATCGTTGAACTACATTTAATCCACCGCAATCGGTGAGTTAAAATTGCTAAACGATGAATCAAAACTTGAGCCACCTTTCTACTAAGGTTTTGGTATTATTAGTAAGTAAGTGCGTTGGACTCTCGCCAAGGGTCTTACCATCGATTTGCAGTATCCCGCCTCTGCTGCCTAAAAATAAAAATGTTTTTATGAGGGGCCTCTTGTGGCAAGAGTCTCTCTTTTCTTCAAAAAATGCGACTCATCGTCTCTGTCTGGATTCGGCAGAAACATGAAGGTTTATTCCTCCCAGCCATGTTCTGGTTCTCCACCCACGAGTTGTTGCGCACCAAACTTATTTTTTTTTTTTGTTTTTACTTGCGATATATATGTATGTACAATGTACATACAGTGTTGGCCAAAACTGAAGCATACAATTATCTCTCTTTGGAAAATTATAAAGAAAATTAAGACCCGTAGAACGTTATTTTCGATTTTGAATCATTTCATTATTGGCTGATCGGATTTTAATAAATTTTTGTATACAAAATTTTCAAAAAATATTTTGTGAATTTAAAATAAAAAAATTCAAAATAAATTTTTGCAAACTCGATACTTCAAAATCGTTTTTTTTTTTTAAGTTTAATTTTTATCTGCATATCAAACAAAAATTTAAATTTGTCTAACAAAGTTTTTCTTTAAAAATGTTTTGAAAATATTATATATAAAAATATATATATATATTTTTATTATATTTTTTAACCGTTCCATCGATTTTCACATTTTTATTTGTATAAATTCATATTTATTCAAGAATTCAGATGGCATACCTTTGCTTCAGCTCAAACAATTGAAAGAGTAGTTTTAGCATTTTAAAAAACGAGTTACATGCTTTAAAACAGTTTTATCTCGTAATATGCATGTTATGCAATTTTTAAAATATTATATAATTTTTAAGATTCTAAGACACTTGGAATAAAAGAGCAAGTGCATACGTGCGACCCAGTTGTGCATTTTATATCCGCCAAGTTATTTAACCGAAAGAGAATCTTAATTGAAATTTCGCGTTTGAATATTCTGAATCTGAATATTCGATATTGTTTTTTTTTTAGCTGATTGTTGTTTTGGTGGATGATCAGTGGTGTATTTTAATTCCAATGAATACAATTATGGATTCATAACGCAAGAAAACGTGTAAGATCAATGTTCTTTTTTCCACCTGTTTGGTGTATTGTATATAAGAATCAATTGGTATTTTCTGCTCGATCAACTTAAGGTAAATGTTTGAACTAAAGTTCCAAGTTTGATATTTTAGTTTCATTAGTGAAATTTGCATTGAATGCATATGAAGTCACTTTATGTTCTCTGAACGTAACCAATGTATCGTCAAAATAAAACTGTTCAACATATTGATCTCGTGTGTTTTCAGCCTTAATGAATGAATTGAACAAACAGAAATCAACACAACAACACTAGGCGAGTTCAGGAAAATGAGATCTCAGAGGGTTCAGTGTCAAAAACTGTATTTTCTTTCCTCAGTTATTTGACAGCAAAATTTCTGAGGAATCCTGTTCACGAGACTGAGATTGCCGAGGGCTCTGAGATCTCATTTTCCTGAACTTGCCTACTAACTCAGTAATTCAGTAGGTACACGTAAGTTAAAGTAGTGTCGAAGTTGAACTTTGTAATAGTTTTCCGGAATATGACAAATTCCAGGTCTCTTCCGTGAATGTCATCCGAGGAGCTTATCTAGGGAGGAGTGAAAACCAATTTCGGCTAAAACGATTATCTTCGAAGTTGCATTCATATTTTTTTTTTTCGATGCACTGTTTCTCGCAAAGGCCCCAGTTGTAGACTGCAAGACTTTGATTTTTTGAATAGCTTTTAATGGAGCTTTCGACGCCTATACTTCTTTTTTTTGCTATCGATCACACCCAAAATCTGCTGTGGGCTCTCGGTCTACTAGTAAAATAGCTTAGCGCTCAAAACCAAGTATGTCATCGTTGGAGCGGTTTTCTTAAAAACTAATTTTTTTTATATATAAAATTTTAGTTATATTCTTAAAACAAAATTTTGGGATGCCAGTTTTGAGTATTAAAAATATACATTAACAAAATTATTTTCAAAAAAATTCATCAATCCGTTTTCAAAGTATTGAATTTTCAAAAAAAAAAATTATATTTTTTAAAAAATCAAAAATTTACTTTTTTCAAAATATTGATATGCAATAGTATTGATATTTTAGGAGCTTTTGTATAAAAAAATTGATTGAAAAAAGTTTAGTCGTTAAAGAGAAAATCGAAAATCAAAAATACCGCTATGTATGTATATGGAAGGTACCGTTAATATAAGTTTTCGGATTTTTTTTTTATACCAAAAAGTACCCCATATATACAGTAATACATTGATTTTTTATCAGAGCCATTTTCGAGATAAATTAGATTTTTCTTAGCGGTTGTATGGCAAGTACCGTTATTTTTGGAGCTAAAAAAACTTCAATTTCCCCTCTGGAGAGTAACAAAAAAACCTTAAGTTCAAAATTTGAATAAAATCGCTACAGTGGCCTAGGCTGAGGTACAACCAGACAGACAGACAGAATTGCGCCACCTACTTTTTTGGTGTTCTCTGTCATCGTAATGTCATGTTTGATTGTTATCTCAAATTTATTTTTGCACGATTCCAAAACTTGCCCTATAGTACCTATTTATGTATGTATATGTATATCGCAAGTAAAAATTAAAAATTGATTTGAAATGGTATTTTTATATAAGCTTCAAAGTTAACCTATTTGTACACATATATAGGAAATAAACAAACGCAATGCGGGACCTCTAAATATTAACCAACTTTTCATTGTTTTAAGAAAAAATTAAAATAGGTTGTTTTTGACTTATTTCACCCACTATATTTACGAGTACATACTCCTCTTACATAAACGTGATTCTCAAAATAATTATCCTTTTCTTTTCAACCGTATCGTATGCCAGGACGATACAGGTACTTAAAATATACTGACCAGGTTAGCATTTATTATTTTAGGTCATCACCAAATCGAAGATCGATCAAAATAAACACAAAAGTCGTTTTCCCACAACTCGTGATTACAAAATGTAGGTGTAGATACCACTACCTATGATGATAAGTGCAAACACACTTACGGCCTTCGAAAAATAATTTTTTTCTCATTTCCATTTTCATTTAGTGATAATGATAATTAACAAACAATAATTACAATTAGAGCTTGTGATGCTCAACAAATACCTAGCTAAAAACTAATAGGGGAAAAAGTGAAGTAGATTGGATATAAATTCCGCATAAGGGGTGTGTGTTTGACGTAATTGATAAATGTACTTACTGTAATAAATAATGATGACCTCAAAACCAATCAATTTCTGTATTTCTCAGAACTTGTTTTTTTCTTAACTGTGAAAAGGTAGTAAGAAGTGAATTATTTATTGAATGAGACGATTAAATAAATTGATGTTGATGATCTTTTTTTTAATGTATTCATTTCCGAAATATTTGTTTTATTAATTTGATCGAAAATGTCTTTGTTTTTATAGCTAAAAATATTAGGTACATAATAGTTTGAAGGAAACTGTCACATCTCGGCAAATGAAGTTCTTGTGTTAAGAATGATATTTTGTGTAGAAAATGAAACAATTCGCTTGGAAGATACAAAGACTAAGTTCCATATTTAGAACTTATATACCTTTAAATTACCAATAAAAAAAGATACAGAATACAGATATGCTTCCGTATAAATTATATTATAAACATTTCATAAGTGGTTTTGACGGAATCCTCAAAACTTCAAAACAGCAGTTTTTTCAGAGCTCCCTTCACACTGATGTCAGGGTTTTCCGTCAAAGTGACGTCTATGAGAATCTATTGGGATTTGCTTTTGGTAACAAAAACTGATTTTTTCCTATTCAGATCTGTCAAAACACAGATTTTGCCTTACAATGGGCAAACAAATCAATTTTTGAGATCAGAAATCAATTTTGCGGATCTGGATTTTTCGGCAGATTTACAGTCTCTTTTTTCTGCACCAATACCAGAACAATTGACAGCCATGACATGTCCAAATAATTGTGGGGGCATCGAAGAAAATATATTAATCAGGTTTACATAATCCGTCGCCGGAAGGGAGTTTCACATTTCCCACCCTGTATATACAAATATTTTGCTTTCATACCTGCTCAGTTGTGGGTAAAAAAAATTAATTCTCGGTAATTAGATTTTGCGGATTCAATAATCGGCATAGTTATTTTAAAATATCAATTAGATGATGAAAAGAATGCACTCTAATCTAGTAGAACATTCAATCACGATATCGTGTTTTGTGTACAACGGTTTTCCAGCCATTTATAATGAAGCAAGATTTTGTTTAATATTTAGGTTGGTTTATTAACGTTGATATCAATTTATTCAAAATTATACGTTATTGAGTATATTTTTTTCTTTTTTATTATGAAACCTCATTTGTTTTCTTAAAAATTTTAACATTTTTTTTGTCACAAAATGTATGTTTAAATAATTATATGAAATTAAATACCTACTCAATAACGTATTATTTCGAAATTTATTTTTAAACCCGTGTTTAATAATATGTACATATGTATGTATGTATGTATGTATGTATGTACATATATAGCGAAAAAACTGTTACCCACACAAAAAAAAAGTGTAGGCCACTTACAGGGTGTCCCTTAAATTGCCAACAATATTTTTGGCATAATCTAAGAAAAAAAATTGTGTAGGGGGAAAGTTCTAGAATCTTGCCCTAAAATATTGTTGTCGAATTAACTGACACCCTGTATATATAGTACAATATACCTTTACTATAGTGAATACTATGCTAATTGACAGCATCTGATTGTGGGTTGCAGCCTGCTCTTAGCTCAATACAAAAAAAAGATCTGACCGGATAAAAAATATCGTGATGTTTGATGCGAATAATATTTACCAAAAGTCAAGTATCACATTGAATTTGTTTTGATGTCATGTTAACTTTGCACTATACATTTGCGCCAATGACTTTAACAAAAACAATTCAGATCTAAAGCGCTTTTTTGATAGAGTTAAAAACAAAACTTGAATTAATTTGTGGTCTCTGTTTTTTATATAAATAAATAATACAAATTCGTTAAGCAAATATTTACTCACTCTGAACCAACACAAATAAAATCCCCAATGCTCAGGCGTAAATGTTAGGGGCTTCCATATAAAAATAAAAATATTTGTTAAAATAGTTATAACTGCATTACCATTCAAGTTGACGGCAAAACCAAATTATAATAACTATGGCAATGACAATGAAAAATACTTCAAGGTAAAAACTACCACAAAAAATTTCTTTGATCAATTTGAATTCCTTGTATACATATATGTACATTATGTAAAGATATTATTTACATATGTATTTATTTTATTACGTATACGCCACAGTAAATATTTGTTATTTTCTGCATCTCGATTATCAATTTAACATGCTGCATCTGTCAATGAATTTTAAGCTAAAGAGTCTTCATGACGTACGCATATTTTTAAATTTTTTTGAAGGCTTTTTAAATTGGCAGGGTATATAAAAAAAGACAAAATTAATATGCGGAACTCATAACCTGATTGATGAATTTATGACAACGATGAATAAATTCTCCGCACTTTTTCAGCCACACAGTTTTGTGATCAAATTTGATTTCGAACAATTTGTACAACACATTATGTATGTATGTACATTATGTATCTACATAAATATATGTACATACATATGTCTGTACATTATATTGTTGAGTACTATTTGTATCAAGTATACGCCACAGTGAGCGTTTTGTTAATAAAAGTAAATTAGATACATTTTAAAACACACTTGCAAAAATGTGAGTTGATAATAAATAGCAACACTTTTCAGCTTTCCGGCATAGCATTATAATTGCCTTAAAAAACGTGTGATAGGGTATTCATTAAAACGAAAACCTAAAGTGCAATTATATTAATGAAAAAACATGCAATTAAAATTGTGCCATCAATCTGTCATTTAAATAAATTTTCGATGTTGCTACTGGAATTAGTGTGCTTTTTATTGTTGACCTCTATCTGTCAACTTAATGCCTCTTATTTTTCACGTTCATGAATAGCGTGATTCAAATGCAGGTGTTTATTTTGTGTAATAAAGAACTGTTTCATATTAATAATTGTTCATAAAAAAGATATACCAAATTAAAATCCTATGATTTAATCGTAAGCTGCGCGAAATTTACCTTGAGTCAGGATATTATATTATGTATATTATTATATTAATATTATACGTTCTCTCGTGTAATGATCTATTTTTACATAACCCTAAACTATTAGCTGTGAAATTATAATTTGTACGTAAATATTGGGGCACCCTTTATATCATCAATTCTGAAAAATTAAACTGATTTAACTTGACTTTATTTCACTGCTTTTTATATTAATCTGCCTCTTGCAAGGAAGTGACAAATCTTCCAAAGTACGTCTTTTGTTCTGATTAAGTACCTCTCATCTTATCAGTATCGGCAGAAAATAATCGCATGGTCGACAACTGTAAGTCACTAGGGCCTGGGTCTTCTCAAGCTGTGGTGTCACTAACCGATTTTAATCTTATGGATACCTCCAATCCCTCTGAAAATACCGTCCATAAAGATCACTAGATACAATCGTTAAATTGTAAATTGTAACTGCCAACTTAATGTAAATTTGAAATTCTTACAGCAAAAAAAAAACAAGATTTGTATGTGTGTACATTATTTATACTCGAATAATTTATAGAAAGCTAACAAAAATTTTGATTAAGAAATGCAATTCATGTACCCTAACGTCTTCTTCTTATAATCCGTGCACGACGGTTAACAGCGGATTTCCTTTTTAGCCCACGCCTAGCTGCTGTTGGTTTTCTGCGAATTTTCCTTGCATAGAAAGCCTACAAATAACACATATATATCTCATATTAAAATCTTAATGCTATTTATTTGATTAGTATCAAATTTATAAGTATAAGTACATTACCTCGACAATATATTTTGTTTTTTCTTGAGGGCTTAATTTGTGCCAAGCCTTAGCAGCTTCCTTAATTTGTTGTATTGCTGGTTGGCATTTATTTTTTTGTCGGAACTCTCTACAAAAATTTAAGTAGGGGTTTCGGGTTACAGGTCCTGGTCGGCATTTTGAACGGGTATTAATTTTCCTCATATTATATTTTATTTATATATTTAAATTAAAGAAATTGATTTTTTCACATAAAATTTTGATGACTGATTAAAATTCTGAATCAATGATATTTCGTTTACTTCGAAAATTTCAAATTTTAAAGATAAAGTTACTTACAAGTGAAATAATAATATGGAACGTTAGGTTGGTGATACATATGTTATACTGCATCATCACTTGGATCCTCATTGGATCCCTTGTACTCCTCAGGATACAAGTCAAAATAAGAGATGATATAAGAAGGTCAGAAGTGGACATTTGGGGAATTCAGTAACGGAGTGTTTCTCTGAACCATCCTGAATTATGAAATCAATTTTAAATAGGTGCACGGGGAAAAAACGAAACCGACTGAACAACAGCAAGCTTGTGTGTGTTAATTAAAATGCTAGTCGCCGTTGCAATTGATAAACAACGAAACCTGCATTGGGATAGAGCTAACCATGTGGTTTCAGTGGTGTGGTGTCTAGTGCATCGGCTTTTGAATGGCAAGGTTCATGGTTCGCTCCCATAATGACGGCAGAGGTTTTCAATTAATACGAGCATAACCAGACTTAGCACCACTAAAAGGAGTCTGATGATCGAGGTGGCGCTCGTGAAATAGCTATATCTCCAGCCTATATACATACTTGGTGGTAATGGTAACACACACAAGTTGTTGTTGTCCATTCAAAATTATTCAATTTTAAATGTGGTCAAGTGAAATCTTCCGATTTTCTAGCCTATGAAGTGAACTGAGATATATTCCACCTATTCTACCTACCTACACTGAATAAGTAAAAAGGATTAATTAATAAAGCTTTGTCGTAAGTAAGGAAGTATCCTTGATTTCAGTCTCATTAGATCCAGCATTACATAAGTAATACAAAAACAACCATTTTGAAATCCTTCATTAGTCCACCTCACCAACTCAAAACAACACCCTTGAAATATAGGCCCTTATTGCTAGTGTCGTTTGCTTTCGATAAACGACTATCGAAAAAATTAATTTTGATGTTGAAAATTTTAATCTTTTGAACCAAATTTTTCGTAAACAAGCCAATACAAAAAATTTCACAATAATAATTAAGATTTTCAGCACCAACATTAATTTTTTCGATTATCGACTTTCGACAAAAGTCGTTTATCGAAAGCAAACGACACTAGCAATAAGGGCCAAAGATATTTTAACTGAATCATATATAATGTATATACATATATGCTGTGAAATTATAATTTGTACGTAAATATTGGGGCACCCTTTATATCATCAATTGTGAAAAATTAAACTGATTTAACTTGACTTTATTTCACTGCTTTTTATATTAATCTGCCTCTTGCAAGGAAGTGACAAATCTTCCAAAGTACGTCTTTTGTTCTGATTAAGTACCTCTCATCTTATCAGTATCGGCAGAAAATATTCGCATGGTCGACAGCTGTAAGTCACTAGGGCCTGGGTCTTCTCAAGCTGTGGTGTCACTAACCGATTTTAATCTTCCAATCCCTCTGAAAATACCGTCCATAAAGATCACTAGATACAATCGTTAAATTGTAAATTGTAACTGCCAACTTAATGTTAATTTGAAATTCTTACAGCAAAAAAAAAACAAGATTTGTATGTGTGTACATTATTTATACTCGAATAATTTATAGAAAGCTAACAAAACTTTTGATTTAGAAATGCAATTCATGTACCCTAACGTCTTCTTCTTATAATCCGTGCACGACGGTTAACAGCGGATTTCCTTTTTAGCCCACGCCTAGCTGCTGTTGGTTTTCTGCGAATTTTCCTTGCATAGAAAGCCTACAAATAACACACATATATACCTCATATTAAAATCTTAATAAATCTTGATTAGTATCAAATTTATAAGTACATTACCTCGACAATATATTTTGTTTTTTCTTGAGGGCTTAATTTGTGCCAAGCCTTAGCAGCTTCCTTAATTTGTTGTATTGCTGGTTGGCATTTATTTTTCTGTCGGTACTCCCTACAAAAATTTAAGTAGGGGTTTCGGGTTACAGGTCCTGGTCGGCATTTTGAAGATGAACTGGTATTAATTTTCCTCATATTATATTTTATTTATATATTTAAATTAAAGAAATTGATTTTTTCACATAAAATTTTGATGACTGATTAAAATTCTGAATCAATGATATTTCGTTTACTTCGAAAATTTCAAATTTTAAAGATAAAGTTACTTACAAGTGAAATAATAATATGGAACGTTAGGTTGGTGATACATATGTTATACTGCATCATCACTTGGATCCTCATTGGATCCCTTGTACTCCTCAGGATACAAGACAAAATAAGAGAAGATATAAGAAGGTCAGAAGTGGACATTTGGGGAATTCAGTAACGGAGTGTTTCTCTGAACCATCCTGAATTATGAAATCAATTTTAAATAGGTGCACGGGGAAAAAAACGAAACCGACTGAACAACAGCAAGCTTGTGTGTGTTCATAAAAATGCTAGTCGCTGTTGCAATTGATAAACAACGAAACCTGCATTGGGATAGAGCTAACCATGTGGTTTCAGTGGCGCGGTGTGTAGTGCATCGGCTTTTGAATCGCAAGGTTCATGGTTCGCTCCCATATGACGGCAGAGGTTTTCAATTAATACGAGCATAACCAGACTTAGCACCACTAAAAGGAGTCTGATGATCGAGGTGGCGCTCGTGAAATAGCTATATCTCCAGCCTATATACATACTTGGTGGTAATGGTAACACACACAAGTTGTTGTTGTCCATTCAAAATTATTCAATTTTAAATGTGGTCAAGTGAAATCTTCCGATTTTCTAGCCTAAGCTAAGCATTCACAAATGAAGTGAACTGAGATATATTCCACCTATTCTACCTACCTACACTGAATAAGTAAAAAGGATTAATTAATAAAGCTTGGTCGTAAGTAAGGAAGTATCCTTGATTTCAGTCTCATTAGATCCAGCATTACATAAGTAATACAAAAACAACCATTTTGAAATCCTTCATTAGTCCACCTCACCAACTCAAAACAACACCCTTGAAATATAGGCCCTTATTGCTAGTGTCGTTTGCTTTCGATAAACGACTATCGAAAAAATTAATTTTGATGTTGAAAATTTTAATCTTTTGAACCAAATTTTTCGTAAACAAGCCAATACAAAAAATTTCATAATAATAATTAAGATTTTCAGCACCAACATTAATTTTTTCGATTATCGACTTTCGACAAAAGTCGTTTATCGAAAGCAAACGACACTAGCAATAAGGGCCAAAGATATTTTAACTGAATCATTTTGATTTTAATTTTCGCCTCAAATTAAATATGACACGTTTCTACCAATTTTCATGTCTGAAAGAATATGTTTTTTAACATTTTTTTTTTCTTTTCCCATGGTGGTACCTACCATTTTAAAAGTTTAAGTCGTTTTTGCTTGCGTCAGAAGCGGCCTTATTATGAATTTTTACCTCCAATATTTGGTTTTGGTGGTGTATCCCTATTCTTAACATGAAAAAAAGTTATGCTTCATTAATGCAACCAAGCCATTATTTCCGTATGTCTGTTTTGTAACACATAATACCTACTACCTTAAAACAAATATTTATTTTCGAGGTAGGTACTGCCTCTTGCGAGAAACTGACTAATCCTCCAAGAGTATCTGTTGCCATGAATAAGTGCTACTCATCAAGCCGTTCAGACTCAGCAAAAAAATTGTAGGTCCCCTCCACACTCTACTCCTGCCAACAACAAACACACAGGAACGTTTGAGTTGTAATTCATTTTATTTTTATTGGTATTTTATCCAAACAAAATATTTTAAGTGAAAAGAACTATAATTGACAGAACCACAGCAATTATCCCATAATTAGGTTTGTCAAAGGCAGTCCATTACTCTCACAACGAAAGCCGGTAACATATTCAATTAAATAACAGACCACCACGCTCAACCAGGACCCCTGGCCTAGGCTACGGCCCCATATAACATTTAATAAAATACATAAAACATTTGTTTTAATTTTTAATCTTTTTTTTTTTAGTTTCTTGAAAAAGTATACATTAATTTTTCATTATTTAAATACAGTATGCTTCATATTACTTACATGCTAATATTCTACAAGGTTTTTTGTTTAATTTTTTTTTTCAAGTAACGTTTTCTTAATTACTTAAAAAAAAACTTATACTTTTTTAGTTGTGATTCCATAATTTAATTTGTTTTTGTTTAAAGGTCAATAAAGTAATAAGAAAAAAAAATGCAATTTAAATTTGAATGAAGTCAAATGTTATAAAAAAAATACCCAAACAAAGTTTAGATAAAGAAAAATAAACAAAAAAAAAAAAAAACAACTGTTTGAATTCATTTAAAATAATAACAATTTTTCCAAATTGACCTGTTTTAATATGCTTGGATGCCTTTTGCTTTGGGATGCTCATGAAACCACATTTCGAAATTGAGTTTCCAAATACTCAGAATATAAAAAACTAGATATTTTTAAGAAGATGAAATGATTATCATAACACGAGGAAACTAGAGAAATGATTTGTTCATGCCATCAAGATTGTTTGTTCACTGGAAACGCTGAAATCTGTGCGAACAAACTAGAACCGAACATCATCCAACTAGAATACTAGAATTAAAAGATTAATCAATCGAAAAAGATCAATTAGTAAGATAGGTATTTATAAAGTTGCGACGTCATAAATAGTATTTCTTTTTTAATCTGTACTGCCGGCTGCTTGCCGCAGAAGAACGTAAATCTTCTCTTTGATCCATTCCTTGTTGTATGGAGCGTATGTGTTTGTGGACTTTTGATAAACCAAACAACTGATATCAGCCAATTGGTCCACAAAGTCGAACAACTGACTGATGTCATAGGTGATCGTTGGGGTATTTGGATTGCGACGTTTTAGGTGCTCCTCGTAGATTTTGCAAACTCCCTCCATGCATTCGTTCACACTCTCATAATCACTGTAAGTGCGTGTTTCCGGCCTTATGCCAGGTTGAACGAGGAGAATCGTATGCGACATTATTGAAATTGAAAAATGCTTGTTCAATTAAATTTCTCAAAAATAAATTCGTATAAAAACATAAAATTGCAAGAAGGCGGCTGGGGCTACGTCTGTTTGATGAAAACCACTACTTTATTTTATTTTTTAGGTTAACCTGAAACAGAAAATTTTGCATTTAAAATTAGAATTTTAATGATTTAAGTTACGTTTCTCTAGTTCTAATCATACTTCAAGGTCTTTCGGTGAGTAATTAATGTTTATACTAGTATTTTTTGTTTTCTTTTCTTGATTAATGCACAAAATTTGGTGTGATTTTATATAAAAAAATTATATTAAAATTGATGATAAAACGAAGTAGATAGATTAAGAACACTTTTGCACGGTGTATAACTGTCTCATCTTTTTATTTTAATAATGGCGTTCTCGTTCTTCTTCATTCTTTTATTCTTCTCACATTTGTGTGGGGAGTGTGTGTGTGAAATTCTCCGAACTGACACTAACTTCGGTTTATTTGCGCATTTTGTTTTGATTACTTTTATACTGTGAAAAACAAAATAATAAACGAATTCTTTCTGTCTATTTTTTTACTGATGATTTTCAATCGGTCGTCCGGAAGCCTTTTGAATCAACTGAATGAAAATTATTTTTCTGAAAATAGAGAACAGTTTCCGAATTTTATATCAGAATTGAGACTGTAAGGAAAACCACATACATAAGTCAACCCAACTGAGCAAATTTTGAAAATAGAGCCTAGTACGCAGATTGAGCTAAAATTTCACTTCCATACAACACTCTTTCCAAAATGTAGCCAAGCTTATTACTGGCTATCATAATATGCATGAATCTTGAACCATCCAACGATGGTAATCCACCTCAGTAAATCCAACAAAATCGGGAAATGATGGGAAATGAGATAATTTCGTATCGAATTTGAAATTTTTCAACCTATAACCTCATTTGGTCTAATGAAAACGTAGTAAAAGACCAGCAATTTTAACACCGACTTCGGCAAATGGACTGAGCTTCAACGATGCTGCAGGCATTGAATTGCTTAGGACCAGTTTTGTACAAATACTACTCCGTGGTTCAGCATTTTTAACTCACCGACTTCGGAGAATGGACTGCGGATCAACAATGGCTCAGGCATTAAATTGGCTACTATAACATACTCGAACCTTGAACCATTGTTGAACCTCAATAATTCCGCCGAAGTCAGCCAATAAAAATATTTGAGCCACGGATCAAAATTTGAACCACGTTTGTACAACGGGTCCTTACTATAACATACTTGAACCTTAAACCATCGTTGAACCTAGTAATTCCTCCAAAATCATCCGATAAAAATCTTTGAGCCAAGGATCAAAATTTGAAATACGTTTGTACAACTGGCTCATAGGTTAGTCACCCGAACATACAACTTTCAGTTTCCCAACTGTTTGGATGCAAAAATGAGTCCTATATGGACTGATATGAGACTGCGCGGGCATGCAAATCTACTGAGTCGCATCGATTCCAGCAACTTTCCAACTTGTGCTTTGACGTAAGCCCCAAATAGTTTTTCCAGTTTGTGTCAACCAAATGGTTATGCTGATATTTAACCATATCATTGAATTTTGTTCTTTGTGTAAAAGAGACAACTGTATTTTTTCTCTTATTTCCTGAGCAAAAGAATAGGACAGTGGCGATAGTCTCTTGTGCTTTGTAAATACTTATGAGATAGGAAAACTGAATTTTGTCGGTTGTTGGTTTAGTTCATGGCGATTGCTTTTGCATCGAATTGCTCATGTAAGTGCTTTTCGATGAACTTGTGACTAAACTGTTATGTTTGTGGTGGCAGTTGCATAATGTGCATGACTAGCCTTAGTGCCCACAATTTAAACACATCGATTTGGATGCATTAAATGAGGTTTAATGATGGTTCAAGCATGTAAAATTTCTACTCGTCTCACATACTTGAACCTTGAACCATCGTTGAACGTCAATTAACTTTTCAAGTTTTGTAAAATTAAATTTCTGAACCACATTTGTGCAACTGACCAGCAAAAAAGCAAGCTGTTGTTCCTGTTGATGAAAGGACTGGATGCAAGCTTTTCAAATAAGAGTTCTCATGCAATCGATGAATAAGAGAACCTCTGCTTCGTGCTCGGAGATGGTTGGATGTGTAAAACAATAATAAGGGTATTCATGCAACAGCGTAAACTCGTCGTAATCGTTGTAAAGTTTTAAACTTCGTAAATCTGTCAAATTTTCCATAGAAATTGTGACAAAATTACGAAGTTTTAAACTTTACAACGATTACGACGAGTTTACGCTGTTGCATGAATACCCATAATATCATTTTGAAATGTGAATTTGTATAAGAAATGAGGTAGTTTGGAATCTTATTTGGAAGTTTTAAACGAAGATTTTTCATATTTGGTGTAATTGAAAACATAGTTTTAAACAAATTTAAAAACCTTTGCAATGATACAAAACCAGTTACATCGGGTTGTGAAAACCACTAATAATAGCCATGTTTTCTTAATGCATATTTATCTTCGCCTCACAAAAGAAATATGTTAAATACAACAATAATTTCTAAAATTCCATATTGTTGTTGTATTTAACATACTTTTTATCATGTGAATATAGAAATATACGGCTTAATTTCAAAACGATCACTTATTTGATGTGAGCAGTATAAACAATATGAGCCGCTGTAACGGCAAACATTGAATTGTATCTCGACACACAGGTGTCGCATGCTGCGACAGAAAGGTTTCTTCTTATTTCCACCTCTTCTTCAACAGCTGTTCGTTTATCATCTCATCAAAAATCAAATCATCTCTCTTCCCTTCACACATCCACAAAACACACCTGAACCGCATATCTTCCATCTCACTCCCAATACACAAATTATGACATTTCTCGTCTGTCTACTCTTCTCCGACTCCGATAAAAATTCCAACAGCCAGACAGCCTCCCTTAAAAATTTGTTTACATTTTTTGTTTCTGTATAAATTTATTTCGATTTTCGAATCTAGAGAAAAATGAATAAAAGTCGCCTTCAATTTAAAGTTTATCAAATAAAACATTAATCACACATAAAAGATTTTCCTTAATTTAAAGAATAAGTTCCACTTGAATGACATTTACATTTCCGCAAAATTGTACTGTTAATAGGACACAAAACAAAAGACATCATAAATTAAAGTGTATATAAGAATCCAACTGGAATATAAATTTTAAAGTGCCGCCCAATAATAATTCCCACCTGCTTTGTCTGCTGAACAAACAATGCGGAGCTTTTCCAATGTTTTCATTCAAAACTAAGGTAATTTTTTTCTTTCCGTCAACAGTGATTCCTTTCAATTGCTTCAGCTTTAGCTAGCCCCATGGAGCGAAAGACTGTTTATGAGACAAAAAAAACCACACGCATTTACTGAGAAAAAAATGAAAAACTTTTCTTGTCTTCGTTTTGCTTGGTTGCGCGAGAAAATTTAATTGAGCTTTTCCTTATTTTCTTCTCATCTCATTCCAGATGCCCAATGAGCATGTCACTGCCCTGCGTTGTCTTCTCAATGCTCCCTTCCGTGATATAAAAACGCCAGCCATCACAGATCGTGTTGCTCCAGTCAGAGATGTGGTATTCCTTGACGAGGATGCCAACCGCAGTGTTCGTCCTCTGATCTATCGTTCCATATCATCACCCCAGCCATCCACAGACACAGCCACGGCATCGGCAGAAGCAGCTATAGCCACAGCAAAGTTCGATGAAACTCAGCAAACCGAGAAGTCGAGAAGGTAAGTCTATGAATGAATATGAATCTCCTTCCCGCCAGACAGCTAGACATCAGCTAGGTCTGATAAGAATATGCTACGTCGTCATCGGTCGGCTTATCAGTCGCTGTTGTTTACTGATTGGGACTAGGAAAACGTAGTTCTTATTAGGTTGGGTCAGTTGGTGGTGGTATCATCAACCGCCAGGTTTTCTAAAACACCAAACTAGCCGCGCTGCCAACAGCTATCAATTGTTTAAGCAGTAATCGAAGTCAATAAGTAATTGGTTTCAGTTTCAGCCGATAGCGTCTGCTGTTGGGTGGCTTTCTGCTCGTTCTCGCCGGCGCGATATTGCGTAATCTTCTCGTCGTAAATGACAACAACAAATTCTATTAAACGATAAGAGTTGAATGGTTCACTCAGTTTGGCTCAATCGAAGTGATTAATTATTTATGAGCATTTGAATTATTGGTTTTGGATTAAAGCAGTAATACGTTTGTTGTAATCGTTTGGTTTGTTTCAATGGCGAGAAGAAAGGGGAGGGCTTTTGAACGGAAGCAGCGGCGGCGTATTTCTGTTTTCATTTTTTTTTTTCTAATTATTATTTTTAGTGCATCACGATGACTACGACGAGCTGTTTGTGGTGCCTGCGGATCGGAGGAGCAAGGTCTGTCTTCTCTTCTTTTTTGTCTTGTCTTCGTTTTGTTTTTATTTAATTTATTTTTTCTAATGATGTGCACTTGCATGGCACGGCTATGACTGGCACGCATTTGTTTGCTCTCAATCAAACACACTGTTGGGTCGGGTATGAGTGGGGAAATGGGGTGAGTGAGTAAGTGGGTGGTTGGGTGTTTATGTTTGGGGTAAACCACTTGTAGCTTGTGGCATTGAAGTTTAGCCATGAACTTGAACTATATAATGCTGATGATTGAGAGGAAAAAAAATAAATCAATATCAACAAGTCAAAGAAAACATGTGTTGGTAGGTGGCAGTTTTTGTTAAAGGGGGAAATATGATAGGGTGTCGCTATAGCTTTTTGTAACGCAGGACGCAGCGTGTTGCCATTTGGGATTAAAGTTTTAATTAATTAAATGAGAGCAGACGATTGGTAGGCGCCGATTACATTTTCAAAAGAAAAACACACATGTTATCTTCTATGTTCATATATTTTCTTTGTTTGTTTTTTGTCTCTTCAATTAAAACACTTTTAGCAATGAAATTAAATCAATTACTGATTGGACGAGACAATTCTCAAAAAAAGGGGCTTTTATCAATTACATAGATGAGGTCATTCGTCAATCGATTCATTCAGAATGTATTTATTATTGTTTACAATTGAATTTTTGATTGGCAGTTTGTTGTGATAAATTGAAAACAAATACAGACTCACAAGAAACTTTGACATTAAAAATACAGTCTGTTGTCTCTGTAAATAAGTATAAGTTATATCATGAATAATAAAGGTCTGTATAAGTTGAATGATTGACCAGTAGAGAAGAGCAGAGCTTAAGAAACAGCAATTAAGTAGTACTTAGTTGGTAATACCTATGTAGTCGTTTTTACTAAAATGATTCTTAATTCCCAACTTTGTCAACTATTTTCTTGAAAAGAAAAAAATTACGATATTGATAAAAAATAATCAGTCGGTTAAAATAGATTAAACTTAAAGCAAAAATCATTTCCCAAATAGAAACAGCATCGGATTTGTTTTCTTCTTAAACCTTATCAGACGGAATCTTCTTTCAAAATAATTGTAACAACTAGATATCTTTTGCCGAATATACGGGAATTAGGTTAACTAGCATTAATTCGCTAAATTCGCATATTTATTGAAATGCAAGCATTTGGCTTTGTTTTGGTTCATTTAGCAAATTTAAGTGAATGAAAGCTAATTAAACTTCCAAACATTTGAAATTGCGATAGTGTAAGAAAGTACAGATGAAATAGGAAAAATTGACTGAATGAGATTTTCTGATTTTCTATAAGCTAGACAGATCAAAAGAGTCCGCAGAAATATCTATGTATGTTCCAAAGGTGTTTCTTTGAGGTGAAGAGGAGGGAGCGGAGGTTAATCATACTGAACAAAATCATATTTTAGTGCAATCTAGGCATATTATGAGCTATGATTTTTGGGTACTTGTTAATGCTTGAAGTAATGAGACCAAAGCCTACAATACCCCTGCCCTGAACAAAAATGTGGTACTTTCAATGTAAAAATAACAGACAAGCTTTATTGCAATTAAAGGAAACTTAAAAGGAAATTTTCACTAAAAATTGCGTTTTGACCCGTGTGCTGATCCGAAACTTTTGCATTTATGTTCCACTTAAAAGCTAATGTTCTTCTTTTTCCTCTGCTTAAACTTTCGAATAAGCTCTTATGTTCTACTTAAATTATTTAAGTTTCTTATCAGCAAATAGGCCTTAATGAAAATTCTTTCTATTCTGATTGCTAGATTTCACTTAGAGCAAGTAAATAAAAGGTTGATGATAGGTCACAAAAACCGTCATATATTGAACCCATCACATTCGCTTAGTTCGCGCAATTAAATTCGCATTTACAAAAACCATCCTATCCAATTCCGGCAAGCAACTTGATTTTAAAAATAAAATTTAAGATAGTTTTAAAAAGAATCTAGTTAATAAATAAATAAACAAAACAAATTATTGGCGTAGCAGCTCAAAGAATATAACAACCCGCAATCCTCATGTGTGCGTACTGTTAGTCATCAGGAATGAGAGGGTCTACAATGTCCTGTTGAAGGCGAACAGCAAAGATAAATATCATGAAAAAAGATACTTAAGGAGTGTTTGACTGGAATCCATTGAGCTCGAAATCGAATGCAGATCTAAAGCGTGATACACAGTCCAACGAGCTAGCTCTTACACCAAGGAGTACTACTCAAAAACAATTCAGTTAAAAAGATTCTTTGTATATGATACAAATCTTGATGAAATTTAATTAATTCAAAACTTTAAGATGGCAATAACAATAAAACCCCATCTGAAAAACTTCTTGTGTAAATTAAAAAATTATACTTTCGTTATTTTAGGGCCACGGTTAAAAAATCTTGAATTTTGTTTACTTCTTCAAAGTAAATATTCAAATTTTTGTGTGGAATGTTTTCTTGGCAGAAAGTACAGCCTTGCATGACTTTTCTGGACCAAGAATGCCGAGCTTTCTACGTAGCCTTTGACTGAGAGAAATATTAGCAACAGCTTAAAGGCTGAAGTAGTTGAGTCACGTAGAGCTTGGGCTTGAGCCTGAATAATCTTTGAGTTCACCACCGAAGGGCAGTAGGAGAGGCTGCGTCTTAGGTGGCGTATGCAAGTGGAAAAAGGTCTCTTCCAAATAGGAGTGCGAAACTTGATACAGCTTGCTGGCTTGAGAAGCTGGTTGGTGGAGCCTAAGGGCGACTCTGAACTGAAGCCACCTTAAAGTAAGCAGTAAGTTCTAGGTAGTCTTTAGACTTTCAACAGCCTGCCAGATGCCTGTACTTTGAGATAATACATTAAATTGATAATTGTCTCAGCAAAGTAACTGCTCAGCCTGTTTTAATTTATCGTGTTTCTTTCTTGGTGTTGAACGCCTTCTCAAAATATCTACTTCCAATTGTTACATCCGCTGCAAAAACCAGACAACTCCACACATTTGAAAGACAATTACAAAATTCTGTCTTCAAAATAAAATATAAAATATTTCTTAGAAACAATAAGGGTATTCATGCAACAGCGTAAAGTCGTCGTAAACGTGGTAAAGTCTTAACCTTCGTAAATCTGTCAAATTTTCTATAAAAATTGTGACAAAATTACTAAGTTTTAAACTTTACAACGTTTACGACGAGCTTAAGCTGTTGCATGAATACCCATGTTATTTTTTTTGAAAGAACAAAAAATTACATTCATTTTGTTTAAAAAAGTGAACTATCTACTAAAAAATGTTTTGTCAATAAGTGGATTCGTCTGGTTTTTGACCTGGATGCTTCAATTTCATTTTGTAAGGAGCATCTGTCTAAAAAATGTGAAATGTTTTCTTGTTCTTGTTTTGTGGGAACAAACAAAGATACAAAGCAGTACGGAGTATTGATGAGTGCTTAGAAATACGTTCCATTCAAGCTTAAACAAACGAGTGTGTAGCTATGTATGTATACGGTTTATTAGACCTGCCCCTTTAAATCGATAAACCTATCGATTGACATATTCAGGTCTTTTAAACAAAAGTGAACTCATAGACTAATACCTACAATAAATTATTATCGTCGTCACACGCTAACATCACTTCACATAATCAATTTAAATCCTTATCGATTTGAATAATTTCGAAACTGATAAATTTTCACACAGTTTTATCGATTATCATAATATTTGAAGGATTTTATTAAGTCGAATTGCAGGGTCTTCTTTCGTTGCCTTCGCCATGTAGGTAATTGAGCAAAATGTGTGAGGTATCTGACTTCTTCAATGGTAAAATAGAAGTGAAAACTAAAGCAAATTCCCAATTCGTTCCTCCTTTTCGTATAGCATTGACGAAGTATTAACAAGTAGTAATGTACATATTTATGTAGGGTTCTACTGTTTCAATAGAAAACAAACAATGGTGTTTGTTCTTAATTCTTTTTGTTTTACACAAATTTCTACCTTCAAATCATTTTTTTGTTTGTCCATACCTTCATATGTCGTCATATATTTTCTACATACTTTTTCTATTTCCTCATGCACTGAAAGAAAAAATAAAGTATTTATTTTTATTACCAATTTCTGTGATGTCAAAACCTAGTTTGTTTGTTCTAGGTAGGTATATCTAGCGTAAATTGTACATAAATACATGCATGTATACAAATAAGCTGTTCTTGTCTGCAATAAGTTCTCGTACGTTTTTTGTCCCAACAACCACTTTGAGAAAAAAAAGTTTTCTAGTACCCGAGAAAAAGAAACAAGCGAGCCATTGTTTTTGATGTACTGCTAAAAGATAAGGGAAGTAATTGAATTGTTGGTCACAATTGGTCACGCCTCTGTGTAGGTGGGCATTCCATTATTAAATAATTTATACAGGTCTGTCATGTCTAGGATATCATTCTCTGATGTGATGATATTGAAGCGAAAGTTTGTATTTTTGCTTTTGAGAAATTCTTAACAGGGATGTCCCTTTTGATAGCCAGGGTTTACCTTCCTTGTGAAGTAGCCATTAATTTAAATCTTCATCATAAGCAATGCAAGTCTGGCTAAATAAATAAATCAGCCATAAAGGTGAGCTGCTTTTGCTTCCGACTGTATTAACTGATTTGATAACCTATTGCAATGACGCAATGCACAGTAAGCCTGCCTAGAACTTCAGTGTCCTTCCGACAGTTATCATTAGTCTATTATTTAGTCAATTATTTATTTAGTCCAACCGTCGTCGATCAAATGTTCACACTCCGACAGATTTTGCAATGAATTCCAGATCGATACACACCATCTCCTTATCCATTTCTAAGTCACATAGGATAGCGTGGATAGAGACGAATTATACAGAGCCATGTCTTATCTCGGCATCCCTGCCAAACTCGTCCGCTTATGTAGGATGACCATGGAGAAATCTCGCTGCTCCGTCAAAGTCGGTAAGGACACTACTGAACCGTTTGATGTTGAGAAAGGTCTAAGGCAAGGCGACGCGTTATGAGCATATGAGCAATAGTACCATATGTATCAAAAGTGCGTTCTACTACTTGCATTTGCAGATGAAATAGACATTATAGGCGGAACTAAGCAAGGCGACGCGTTATGAGCATATGAGCAATAGTACCATATGTATCAAAAGTGCGTTCCACTACTTGCATTTGCAGATGAAATAGACATTATAGGCGGAACTAAGCTTAAGAGTTGTGGTTGGGGCATTTGCCAGAAATGAATCGGCGAAAATTGATATGGGTGTCAATGAAGACAAGACGAAATATATTCTCTTGATGAGAAAGGAATCTCAATATCATCGACTCGGCAAAACAATATCATGTTTAGATGTAACTTCGAAGCTATCAAGGACTTTGTCTATCTGTGATTCACTATTACCTCTCAAAATGACATCAGTGAAGAGACCCCCGAACAGGTGGCGCACACAAGTGGAAAACGACCTCAACCAATTTGCTATGCGTAACTGCAGGCGACTTGCTAAGGAAAAAGCTGGCTGAAGAGGCTTGTTGGTTGAGGCCGTAGTCTATCTCGGGCTGTGAGCTGAGTGCCAGAGTTAAGAAGTTTAGTCTGAACGCATTATAAATGAACGTATTATAAATTCATGACACATTCAGTAAGAGTTGAAGTTCGGTTACGGTATTTTTCGAAATCACCTCACACCTTTAGTAAAATGTTTGACCGTGGTTGAACTCAAATGAAAAGATTAATTGAAGAATTATATTGATAGGCGTTAGGTACTCATAAGTCATAGTCACCGATGCTTCATTTTGCGTCCTTTTTCAGATAGATAGATAAGGGCCAGTCACATTTATTTTTTTTGTTTCTTCAAGATACTGCGAAAGTTTACCAATTGCTGGTTAACCATGCCAGTCCTATACTCTCTCCAAGGACATTGGAAAAACACCTGTATGGAAAGAAGAAAAGGGGCAAAAAAAGAAACTCCTTCGAAGTGCAACAGGGTGTGAGACAAGGGGATGTTCTACCGCCAATTCTCTTCCTGCTGGTGATGGACGACGTATTGACGGCCAGTGTTGGTACAGCTGAGCGACAGGGCATTCAATAGAGACCGTTCGAAAGGCTCAGTCATTTAGACTATGCCGATGACATATGTCTACTGGCAAATAACATCAGTGGGCTGAACGGAATGTGCCAAAAACTGCAAGTGAAAGGAGAGTCGAGTGGTCTAAGAATAAATAGCAAAAAGACAAAAATAATGCTCAGAGGCCGCTCCACACAGCAGCGTATTATTCTACAGGAGACGCCAGTTGAAGAAGTGAAACAGTTTAACTACCTTGGCAGTATTGTTTCTGCAGACGGTGGTACGGATCTGGACGTTAAAAGCTCGTGCTGCCTTCGGTACTCTGTCCTTAACTTGGAAATGCAGTCAAATCTCCTTACGCACTAACTTGAGATTCTCCGAATCCAATGTCAAATCCGTGCTGTTATATGCTTGTGAAACCTGGAAAGTCACGTCTACCATTTCGAAGAAATTGCAGGCTTTTGTGAATCGCTGTCTTCGCCACATCCTAAAGATTCGCTGGTCACAAATAATATCAAATGAGGAATTGTGGCGCAGGACAAGTCAAGAGCGGCTGGACGTATAAGAAAGCGTTAATGGCGTTGGATTGGTCTCACACTGAAGAAACCAAACGATGAAATTGCAAAGCAGTCCTTTGAATGGAATCCTCAGGGTGCACGGCGGATAGAAAGACCAACAACAACATGGAAATAAACTTTCTCAGCGGAAGCAGAATCCCAGAAAAAGACGTGGCCACAGCTAAAGTACCTTGCAGCTGACCTTGAATGATGGAGACGTTTTGTTGACGCCCTATGCCCCAGCCGGGGCTACAGGACACGATGATGATGATTTTTGGTGGTTTAAGGTGACAAGCGGGGATGTAGAAGCGGATGTAGGATATCGTTGTAGCTGTGTTTAACATGCAAATCATTTTTTAACAAAAAGGAAAAAACGACTAAAATTAACCATTCTGTATCACTATTCATTAATTTATTTTCCCTATTTTGTATGATTTTTTTTCCAAACCAGATTATAAAAACGAAAAATGTTAGTTGCTTCAGTGTAGCAATTACCTATAGTCTTCTATTCCAAGCCACCGAACTGCTAATTCAATTTAGAACAAGAACAAATGAAAACTATCAAAAAGAATCCTTACAAATGCATTACCTTAGATTTGCAAAGACCTGGGCAAAAACTTTTCTATTCGCGTGCATTTAGTTTCGCTGCGGTATCTTTCTCGTGTTATTGGCGAAATTAACTTTGTTCGGTGGTTTTCTGTCACGTATCTTTATTTCTCGGTGTGGAATTAACAAACTTTTGAAAAAAAGGATTACTTCTGGATAACATTGGATATACAGTGTTTGAAAAGTTCCTTGAGAGTCCCTTCGAAAGATTTCGACTTTCGAAAGTCGAAAGTGTTAGTTCAAAATAAAAAAAAAACTTTTGACTTGGTCAAAGTTTTCACGTATAGATCAACTTATACTTTGAAATAATAAAATACTCTGTGGATTATATTAAACAAAAGAAAAATAATTAAATTAATTGGAAATTGTAAAAAAAAAGAATTTCAAAAAATTACTAGTTCTTGAAATAAGTTTTTGAAATAAGCACCAAGTCTATTTTATAACAAGAGCAAAATGCCTGAAGAAAACAGAGGTCGTAATGAAGGCTCAATTGTTGACTATGACAGTGACGAGGATGATTTTGGAGGAAGATATGATGACTTCGAAGAAGATGATGATGATTTCGTCGAAGTTGATGAGTAAGTTACTTTCCATATTTGTATGTATGTATATCTTTTTTTTGTTCGAATGGTGAAGTTTATCTTCAACAAGAAATCTATAAAAGCTAATTTTTTATTTATGAACATACAAAAATACTTGAAATAAATAATCACTAAACTACTTTAACCGTGAAAAAGTGTTCACTATTGCTACACTCTATTCATCATCGGTTCATATAGGAAAAAACTGTTCAAGCACAAAATTTTCTTTTTTTTTGTGTATCCAGAGTCCTTCTAAAAGAATGTTTTTTCTTCGATATACAACAAATAAAAAGGCTTAAATCAATATGTGCTTGTACTTGTACATACATACATACATCCCAACCAACGACTTACTTTTCTTTTTTTTAATTAAAAGGAGATACTATCAACACATATGGCATTAAATTGAATAACAGTCGAAAATAACCCCGAAGGAATTGAATTTGTATCGATTTCAGGATATCTGTGTTCTGTTGATGAAACTTAATAATAAGCTGCCCCATGAGGTCCGATCTCATATAATAATCTGAATCATCGTGAAACGTTTGGGTTATTCCACATCACTATCCAAAGAACAGACACAGATTATATAGGTACACATATACATATGTATGTACATGAGCCGGCTAGGCAACCAGTCAGTATGCAGCCATGCATCAGAGCATGAATTTCGAATGAATTTTCTCCAATGGAGTATTATTTTATCACTACTATTTTATGTATATGAAAACCCTCGTGTATTCTATTCAGGATGTAAATATTTCGTTATCCCACAGTTAAAATCTAGTATTTTGTATTTTTATTTATTAAAGATTTAATTTGATTTCTACTTCATCTTTATTAAATGTCGAAGATTTACGATACAAAATTTTGTTGATATAAAAGGGTTTCCTAATAGAGTTGGATATACATAGAATGTTATGCTTTGAAGATGTGCCGGTCGTTTGCGGTTTATTCGCATAGCCCTGCGACATAAGAAAAACCCACAAGAAAAAGTCTAACGGCGTCAAATTGCACGAACGACGGTAGCCAGTTCAAGCCTCTTCGTGAGATAACTATGCCCTCAGCTGTGTGGCGCCATCTCGAATCGAAGTTTTGAAAAATTATGTTCCATAATTCAAACCAAGCAATGACTTCCCGGATGCATTGCAACTTGGTGGACCTCGTATGGATTGGCCTCGTCCCAAATCTGGCAATTTCCTCGTTGACATGTACATGTTCATCAAAAATTGGCCTTGTCGCTGAAGATGATTTTTACTTGCGATTATTAATTATTATGTATGTAGGTTCTATAGGTTTGGATTCGTGAAAAAAATTTTGAGATAACAATCAAACATAACATTACGATGATAGAGAACACGAAAAAAGTGGGTGGCACAATTCTGTCTGCCGGTGTGTATCTGGATCTACAGCCTAAACCAATGATGCGATTTTTTTCAAATTTTGAACTTAAGGTTTTTTTGTAACTCTCCAGAGGGAAAATTGAACTTTTTTTTTAGTTTTAAAAGTAACGGTACTTGCCATACAACCGTTAAAGAAAAGCTTATTTATCTCAAAAACGGCTCCAACGATTTTGATAAAAAAAATCTGTGTATTATTGTAGATAAGGTGTACTTTCTGGTAAGAAAAAAATTACTAAAAACATTTATTAACGGTACCTGTCATATAACGGTTTTTTTGATTTTCGGTTTTCTCATTAACCGCTCACTCGGCTTCAATAAAATTTGTTAATACTGCATACCAAAATTTTGGAAAAAATCAATTTTGGATTTAAAAAAAAATTCATTTTTTTTTTAATTCAATATTGCAAAACGAGTTGATGAATAATTTTGAAATTTGAGTTTTAAGTGTATGTCAATATACTAGCTGTTCCCCGCCCGCTTCGCCGGGCCACCACTTTTTATTATACAAAATATCTTTCATCACAAATTGTTTCATTTACTTAACTAAATTTTGAAATTGAAAAATCTTGCCTTATCGAAAATTCCAAATGCAGCGTTATATGCCCCCGGATAATGTCTAAGGCCCTCTAGCTTCTGTTTGTTTTTGAAATGGCTACAAAATCCATTCGTGGTTTATAATACGTTTTTCGTTTGGGCTTAGATTCCATTAAAAAAAATAGAAATAAAGCTCTCCAAGCAGAAATAACACACAAAATAAAACTCAACAAAAAAAGCTCCACCTTCCTAGGCAGTAGCGGATCCAGGATTTGGCTTGGAGTTCCCTTAGACACATCTTTTAAAAAAAAATTCTTAATCATAAACGAATGCTCTACCAACCCAAATTTTCTTTTCTCAGAAAGTAGGCTAGTCGGCAGCTGAATTAAAAAGATTTTGTATAATGCAAAAATATATGTACTTAATAGGAAAATGCTGCAAAATTTTATGATTGGAAATGGAGCATCTAGAATTATAGTGCTTCAGCTGCTATTTTATAAAGACACTTTAACCAGTTTCTCCACAAAGACACATCGTATAAGAAAGTTGTTAGGATATATTTATAGGAACTTTAAATAAGTAGCTACCTTTCTTTAATTTGAATATTTTTTGTAGAATTTATAAATACTGATCCTACAGTACTTTGTCTAACTTTAGACAGCCGCCTACCTCCGAAAAGTTATTGACAAACTTTGTAGGTTACTGTTGTCCTAAAATTTGTTTACTTGGACAACGGAATTGGTTGTCCAAGATTTGATTTGATTTGATGAACATTAACGTAAGATCCGTGGGAAAAATATATGGACAAAATTGAAACAAAAGGGCGTAACGCCAAGTTGGGCAGCTAGATGCGCTTGACCGCCCTCCCCCCCTAATCAGAAAATATTTCATATATTATTCATCTTTTGAAAACATTTTAAAGCAAGATATCTGTAATACTATTTTTTGAATAAATTTGCCCCCACTTAATCGAAATCCGGCGAGGAGAAAGAAGAGAATCAGGATGTTATGTCCAAAAAGAAAGGTAATTAAGCTCCCTATAAAAAACACAATTGCAAATTTTGTGTACAAGTAGCTGTTCCAAGAAATTAACTAAATCATGTTTTTCAATAAAAAAAAAATGAATTTGGATGTTCTGTATCTATTCCATCTAAAATGACTTTAGTCCATGTGGATTGGTATTTCCAACATAAAAATTTGTGTTCAACATTCCGATCATTAACTATTTTAAGTGAATTCCATTCATATTTTTTGTCAATTGAAATCTTACATTTGAGTTAAAATTTTAAAAATTTTGTCTGCCCTTCAATTTCTATTTATTTATAGTTATACGAGTTTTTCGTGCATATTAAAACAAAAATGTACCTAAATTACACTTTTTAAAGAAAAAAAACATTAACCGTTATAGCTGATTTTTATATTTTCCGAAAACGAGTTGGAAGTGAATTGAAATTCTTTTTCATTTCATTTAATGAATATTGCTCGCGGGAAGAGCTCTCTAATCTTTCGTTAGAGCACAAAGGAAATCACAAGAGAAACTATGATCAAAAATCGCTTCATCTTAAAACAGTCTTTGAAATCGTCAAAATATCCTTCCGCACACGAAAATAGTCTGAAATAAAAACATAAGTTTCAATTTCTAAAACAATATTTTGATGTTATCATGCAAACTATCCATATCAAAGATTACCTATAGTATCCGTCGAATGAGCTGTGGATCGAATCAGACTGAATTTTGACATTTTTACTATGAGCCAAATGTCAAAATTCGTCGGATTCTGTTATCAGGGGGATTTTTTACACTGGAAGCTGAGTTTTTAAACTAAAGCCCCAAAAGTTATCTGGGCTCAGCTAAGTCCGAAAAATACCAAGAGGAGTTGAAGAAAAAGGTAACATTGATTTATTTTGTCAAACTTCATTTGTTATTTAAGAAATATCGATACCCAAGGAAATCTAGGTAACAATAATAGCATGAAGGTCAACCTCACTAGTTTCAATATAAGGACTTGGAAAAAAACATAGCATTTAGGTATGCATACTTACTAGCCCCAAACTTGTTATTTCCTTAGTCCGATTCCCTAGGGGCTTGGAAAAAACAAAGCTCACATACAATTTGTTAAGCCCCAACCTCCATTTTTCCCAACAACGGCTTTCATGCTAATTTCTAAGCTCTTGTCTCTTATTTTCGTCGGATTTCTTTAATGCCTTTGTTAGCCCTATCAGTGTTATAGTTTTCATCAGATCCCTTGCAGGTTTAGGAGAACGCTTCGTAAAGGTTTAGCCCCAAGCCTCAATTTTTCGTCTAATGCCTTTAGGGCTTGAAATAAATAGAGCCATTTGATTTTTTATATAATCGCCTTTTTTCATCCAATTCTCTTGGGGCTTCGAAAAAAGCACAGTTGCATATAATATGGTTCAGCCCAACAATTCGTTCAATTTCCCTAGGGCTTGGAAAAACACTGCTCACATGTAAATTTTGTAGCCACAATCTTAGTTTTGTTTGTCTAACTCTCTTCTGAATCAGCCATGGGGGGGGGGCTTCAGCCCCTATAGCCCCCCCTCTGGATCCGCCACTGTATACATATGTATGTACATAAGCCAGCTAGGCAACCAGTCAGTATGCAGCCATGCATCAGAGCATGAATTTCGAATGAATTTTCTCCAATGGAGTATTATTTTATCACTACTATTTTATGTATATGAAAACCCTCGTGTATTCTATTCAGGATGTAAATATTTCGTTGTCCCACAGTTAAAATCTAGTATTTTGTATTTTTATTTATTAAAGATTTAATTTGATTTCTACTTCATCTTTATTTAATGTCGAAGATTTACGATACAAAATTTTGTTGATATAAAAGGGTTTCCTAATAGAGTTGGATATACATAGAATGTTATGCTTTGAAGATGTGCCGGTCGTTTGCGGTTTATTCGCATAGCCCTGCGACTTAAGAAAAACCCAAAAGAAAAAGTCTAACGGCGTCAAATTGCAAGAACGACGGTAGCCAGTTCAAGCCTCTTCGTGAGATAACTATGCCCTCAGCTGTGTGGCGCCATCTCGAATCGAAGTTTTGAAAAATTATGTTCCATAATTCAAGCCTAGTAATGTCTTCCCGGATGCATTGCAACTTGGTGGACCTCATATGGATTGGCCTCGTCCCAAATCTGGCAATTTCCTCGTTGACATGTACATGTTCATCAAAAATTGGCCTTGTCGCTGAAGATGATTTTTACTTGCGATTATTAATTATTATGTATGTAGGTACTATATGTTTGGATTCATTTTAACTATGAGCCAAATGTCAAAATTGAGCCTGACTCATTCTTCGGATTCTGTTATCAGGGTGATTTTGTACACCGGTAGCTGAGTTTTTAAACTAAAGCCCCAAAAGTTATCTTGGCTCAGCTAAGTCCGAAAAATACCAAGACGAGTTAAAGAAAAAGGTAACATTGATTTATTTGGTCAAACTTTATTTGATCTTTAAGAAATATCGATACCCAAGGAAATCTAGGTAACAATAATAGCATGAAGGTCAATCTCACTAGTTTCAATATAAGAACTTGGAAAAAAACACAGCATTTAGGTATACATACTTACTAGCCCCAAACTTGTTATTTCTTTAGTCCGATTCCCTAGGAGCTTGGAAAAAACAAAGCTCACATACAATTTGTTAAGCCCCAACCTCCATTTTTCCCAACAACAGCTTTCCGGCTAATTTTTAAGCTCTTGCCTCTTATTTTCGTCGGATTTCTTTAATGCCTTTGTTAGCCCTATCAGTGTTAAAGTTTTCATCAGATTCCCTTGCAGGCTTTGGAAAACGCTTCGTAAAGGTTTAGCCCCAAGCCTGAATTTTTCGTCTAATACCTTTAGGGCTTGAAATAAATAGAGCCATTTGATTTTTTATAAAATCACCTTTTTTCATCCAATTCTCTTGGGGCCTTGAAAAAACACAGTTGCATATACAGCCCAACAATTCGTTAAATTTCCCTAGGGCTTGGAAAAACACAGCTCACATGTAAATTTTGAAGCCACAATCTTAGTTTTGTTTGTCTAACTCTCTTCTGAATCAGCCGTGGGGGGCGTAACGGAACATGAAAATTCTAGTTTTCTTTTTCAAAAATAATTTTGACTGACTCCAATCCGCTTGTTATTTTTTGAGAAATCGGTATTTACTTTTTAGTTTCCACCTTACTTTACTTTATACAAAATTTCCCCCTATTATGAGAAATTAAAAATGTGCCTCATCACTGAAGGTGATTTTCACGATATGCATTTTGATTTGAACGCCCATTTTCATAATAAGCCTGAATAACTTTAATGTGTATATGTATATGTATATGTATATGTATATGTATATGTATATGTATATGTATATGTATATGTATGTATATGTATATGTATATGTATATGTATATGTATATGTATATGTATATGTATATGTATATGTATATGTATATGTATATGTATATGTATATGTATATGTATATGTATATGTATATGTATATGTATATGTATATGTATATGTATATGTATATGTATATGTATATGTATATGTATGAACGTATATATATTTGCTTACTTACTTACTAAAAGTGGCGCTACAGTCCGGGGTGGACTAGGGCCTCAACCAACAAGCCTCTTCCAGCCGGCTCGGTCTCTAGCTATCTGTCTCCAGTTTCGCGCGTCAAGTTGGTTAAGGTCTTCTTCCACTTGCGTGTGCCACCAGTTACGCTGTCTTCCCACGGGGTTGGACTCAAAGACTTTCTTGGACGGAGCATTGATTTCCATTCGATCTAGGTTACCCAGCTATCTCGGTCGTTAGCTTTTCACTTTTGTGGCTAGGTCGGTGTCCCTGTACAGCCCGTACTGTTCGTTGTTGTATCTTCTCCATTCCTCATCTATGCAGAAGGGACCAAAAATCACCCGGAGAATTTTCCTCTCAAGACAGCCTAACGCGTTTTCATCCACCGTTAACTGTGTCCTTGCCTCTGCACCATACATAAGGACCGGGATGTTGAGCGTCTTATACAGGGACAGTTTAATTGCTCGAGAGAGGGCTTTGCTTTTCAATTGCCTTCTTAGCCCAAAGAAACAGCGATTGGCAAGTGTAATTCTTCTTTTGATTTCAGCACTGGTATCATTCGCTGTGCTTATAGCGGATCCTAGGTAGACAAAGTCTCTGACCACCTCAAAATTATACATAGCTGTCTATGGTGACGTTCTGTCCGAGACGTCGATGTTGGGTGTCCTTTCTTGTTGACAGCATATATTTCATTTTGCTTTCATTCACCGTTCAACCCATCTTCTTGGCTTCCTTCTTAATACTCACGAAAGCACCACTGACATCTCGCTTCGTTCGTCCGATTATGTTAATGTCGTCAGCATAAGCGAGTAATTGGACGGACTTTTGAAAGATTGTGCCTCTGGTGTTGACGTGAGAGTTTTGCATTATTTTTTCGAGAACGATGTTGAAGAAGTCGCATGACAGCGCGTCGCCTTGCCTAAAGCATTTTTTGACATCAAAGGTGTCGGTGAGTTCTTTGTCGACCTTGATGGAGCAGCGGACACTTTCCATCGTCATCCTGCACAAAAGGACGAGTTTCGGAGGGATGCCAAAATTAGACATTACTATCTATATACATAGTTCATCACTATAGATGCTGTCATACGCGGCCTTAAAATCGATGAAAAGGTGGTGGGTATCGATTTGAAACGGTTTTTTTTTCCAAGATCTGCGGTAGTGCGAATATTTGGCTGATGGTGGACTTCCCTGGCCTAAAGCTACACTGATATGGACCTATCAGGTTGTTGACGAATGGCTTCAGGCGTTCACAAAGTACGGCAGAGAAGATCTTGTAGGCGATATTTAGAAGACTTATGCCTCTGTAGTTGGTGCAATCCAGAGGATCGTTTTTCTTGAGGATCGGGCAAACAATGCTTAGGTTCCCTTCATCGGACTTGCTTTCCTCCGACCATATTTTGCAGATGAGCTGGTGCATACTCCTAACCAATTCATCGCCAGCCGCTTTGAATAGCTCAGCCGAAAGGTCATCAGTTCCAGCAGCTTTATTGGACTTAAGTTAAGAAATAGCTATCTTTACTTCATCGAGATCGGGTGGACGGAACTGTTGCCCTACTTCGTCCAGGTTGAATAGTGCAATCTGCATGGTAGCGGAATTCGTTATTCGTTATACAATTTGCAGAAATAATTTTTCCATATCCTCAGCACCGACTGCGATTCTACTACGATGTTCCCTTGATCATCCTTGCAGGCTTCAGTTCGGGCCTTGTAACTCTGGGAGGTTCTCTTTACTTTTTGGTAAAATTCCGAACTTCATTCCTGCAATGGCATCCGTCTATTTCTTCGATCGCGCGCTTCTCATTCTCTTTCTTTTTCCTTCTTGAAAGCTTGTGTTCCTCTCTCCTCTTCTGCTCGTAGAACTCGCGAGCAGCTCTGGTCCTTCTATGCAGCGCCGCTTTATATGCCTGTTGTTTGGCTGCGTGTACTTGCCGACATTCTTCGTCGAACCAGGGGTTTTGCTGTGGTGGTCGTGCGAGGCCCAGCACGTGAGAAGCGGCATATCTGATGGCTTCCTGGTAATTCTTCCACTGGTTCTCGATACTTGGAGTCGCCGGCATAGGACTATTTAAAAGGGTGCGAGAGACTCGATCGGAAAAGGATCTGGCGACTGCTTGCGACTGTAGTCGTCCGACGTCGAACTTCCTCACAGTATTTCCCTGCTTTGGCTTTGGTCTGGATATCCGTAGCCTTACCTTGGCTACAACGAGGTAGTGGTCCGAGTCAGCGTCCGGACATCCTTGATACTGGAGGAGTGTCTTGCGTCGATCGCAATGAGGTCAATCTGGTTGGCGGTTGATTGACCAGGAATTTGCCATGTCCCCATACATTCACGGTTGACTCAGTCAAAGCCCATCTCAAAGTCCATGAACATGAATTAAAGCAGTGATTAAAACCCCGCAGACTGCTCAGGAACCATACGCAGAGTGTTGATATGGTCGACTTTTTGAGTGTTGACTCGATTCTAACCTTTATCCGCTCGGGAATGATGGTTGCCATTAGTTTTGGAAAAAAGGACAAAACTGTAATACCACGCCAATTGCTGCAATTCTTAAGGTCACCTTTCTTTTACAGCTTAGCAATTACACCATCCTTCCAGTCTCTGGGATAGATTTCGTTTCCCACACAGCTTGTATCAACAGATGTAGCATACTATAGACGTTCTGACGAGATCAGCTTTCAGGGATTCGGCTGGTATACAGTGAAGTCCAGTTGCTTTGTTGTTTTTGAGAAGAGTTATCGAAGATTGGATTTCCAGTACTGTAGGGTGTTCGATGTCAATACCCCTAAGATCTACGCATCTCTTCAATGTGGGGCACTTCAGCAGCCTGCTCAAAGGAATCTTCATTTAGCAAGGCACAAAAGTGATCCTTCAACCTGCGTAGCTGATCTTCGATTGATACCAAAAGTGTGCTATCCACATCCTCTACAAGATGATTGGTGTTACTTTTGTTCCCGACAACTACTTTGGATATTGGGTACAATTCTCTAATATTTCCTCTTCTTGCAGCGTTTTCCGCATTTTCTGCGAGACCGTCTAACCTCGCCCTCCTGTCACGTCTCACACAAAGATAGCTTTGCAATTCAGCCTTTCGTTGAGCATCTGCTTCGGAATTTATTTGCTTCTTTAACGTTTTGCGAAGATCGATTTTATTTCAGGTGCCTTGGTATATCCAAGAGTTAGAGACTTATGTCCGCTTGGGTACAGTTTCGGATTCAGCCTCCATAAAAGCACTTTTTTATATCACTCCACATCTCATCAATTGTTGAATTGCGTTTAATGAAGAAGCTCTGTCGTAGTTACGACATATGTTGTAATCACTTAAAGCATTCGTATCGAACTCCTTGCTGCACCCTGTGGTTCTCGTTGTGAAGCTGCGGTTCGTAGCTTGAGACTCATGAGAACCAAATGGTGGTGGCTGCTCATGTCAGCATTTCTTATTCTTAGAACATTGCACATGACTTCCTCCATCGCTTCTGAATCATAGATGTACCCAGATGATTTTGTTGCAGGTCTTATGTTTAAATATACCGTCCCAGCCAGACGATAAGCATTACAAAAGTTGACCAGCAAATCGCCATTTTTATTCCGTGACCCAAAGCCATTTTTTCCACTCACGCGTTCCAGACCGTAGACAAAGATGAGATAAGACACCAACAAAATCCCTTGGTTGTGTAAACCACATTTTAAGGGATTTTAGTTTCCTAAGAAACCACGGTAAATTCTTAATACGAGATTTTTACTGTTTTGACGACTTGAATAAGCTTCAATGTTCTGCCAACTCTAGAGAATGCATGCATCAATGATTTCTTTATACCAGATACGTCTGGGGTTCTTATGGAACTAAAGCATAAACTTTAGAACAAATGGAGAAAATATACTTTAGGTCCTTTATTACTTTATTCTACATGAATTTACTTTTTTATGTTCTTTCCTTTTTGCAAATAAATTATTTAAACTCAAATGCAGCCTGCAGTCACATGCATACTATATGCAGAACATAAAGTATAAAAATACACACATACATACAAATCCACCTGGTTTTTTTTTTTTGTTAAGGATAACATACGAACTCGTATAATGAACAAGAACTTTCTTAACCAAAAATTGTTGGAAGAAATATAAAGAAACTTTTTCGAACGTGACATGCTCAAGTTTAGGGATTTGGATGCAACGACGAAGACCGTTTGGGTTTTAGTTTTTTCCTTAAGGAAGTTACTTATGAGAGAAACTGGTATTTTCTTTGTTTTGACATATTAAGACTCATGCAATGGTGGCTTACATGTGACATGCGAGAAGTAGCTACTTTAAAATTCCATTAATCAAGAAGAGAGTATATAAGATGCACTGCGATAAATAAAATCAAAACAAAAACATAAATGTTAAAAAAAGAGCCAAGTCTTATATACAAGAAACCTGAGCGTAAAAAGTCGGCCAAAAAAAGTAATGAGATCTAAAATATATGCCAAGTTTTAAGTTCCTGAAGTTTAATATAAATTATCTTAAGAAGATTTATATCGAAACAATTCCAAATCATGACAGAAATTTGGTATTTAATGATTAGGTACTGATTAAATGGAGGGATGGCACGCTACCTGAATGTAAGATTCCAAATTTTCGATTTTTTGCTCAAAGTATTTCAAGTCCTCACGGTTTTCGCCTTGACGGTGGCGAGGGGGCTTACGTTTGTCTCTCCAGCAATCCAGCTGCTAAGTAAAACCAATCAAAAACAGGGTTGTTTCCAAACAAATATGAAACATGGATAAAAGTTTACAAGCAAATGAAATTCAAGTGGGGATATACACTCAAATGTCGACAGAAGTCACGGCTGCCGGCGAGGGCTTGGCTTCGCAAGAGGCTACGTCGCCAGTGACAACTGTAAACAAAGAAAACAATAAACCCGTATTAACGATACAATCCAACGCTCTCAACCTTTCAGCGGCTCTTCTTCCTGCACTAGATAGCTTGGATATTGGCGGTAGGGAGACCTTGGGCAGACCTCCCTCTATAGGAAGTCAAACCTAGGACGAGTTACTGGAAGACTCGAGTCACAAAGAGACTACGCTGAAGCCTACTGCACCCCTCAATGCTTCGAGGCAACGCAGTAACTACATATCCTCTAAAAGATTCGTGAGTGCTAAAAAGAGAAAACAGACCCATCTTCTGTCAGTTCGAGAGACAAGGCTCTACTGAAAAAGCAAAGGAAGTTGGTGAAAAACTATGAACGGCAGTTGGCAGTGACGGCCACTGCACCCACTGTTTCCTCCCAACAGTTGAACGCTAAGAAGCCGGACGGCGAAAGAGTAAATGCTGCTACATCTAAGTCTATCCATAAAAAGATAAACCGTGAACAGGCTGGGCAACAACTCTACTGCTTGTACCGGCTCAAATTCGAATCTGGCGACCCCCAGTAAGAAACAGCAGGCCAACGCTATATCAAACCTGAAAGGAAATGACAAAGCACAGGTAGGCAGCTCTTCTGGGACGAAACCAGGTTCAACCAAGAGAGCAAGATCGAGGGAGGCAACCAAGACTGAAGGTTCTAAAAAGCTTAAAATCAATAGTTTTCACACCACCCCGATCGATCTGCAGGTGGCCATAATAAGTCGAGACGACCCAGATGGGAAAATCACGGCAAAAAATTGGTTACTTGTGGAGAATGAAATCCTCAAAGCCATGATGGCGACATCAGAGAATGATAGTTCTGACGACTACACCTTTGATGGAGCTGGATTGGCGAACTGTGGGAGGGAGCTTCTCTCGGGGTTTTTCCTGTCACATCTATTCCGCTTCGCCAGCAGGTTAATATATGGATTCCTCCTCCTGCCACGCACGAGGACTCATCCATAATTAAACTGCTGGCGAAACAGAATAAGGAGTTCTTTATACTCGAATGGAAGCTCCTGCATTCCAGGAAGAGTTTTAGCGGAGAAGGGAAGGACCACTTGTTCGTAATTGACAAGATATCTGACCTTCTCCTCAAAGAGAAAAGGGACGTCCTGAGATACGGTCTCGGAACCGTAAGGGTAAGGAGGCATGTTGGCAAAGGGGAGTCAAAAGCTGATAGTGGTGCAAATTAATTTGCATCACGCCATAGCAGCAACGCACGACCTGATGCTCTTCATGTCTCAAGACGTCGTGGATGTGGCCTTAATCCAAGAACCTTGGATTCGTAAGAATCAGGTACAAGGATTGAGGTCAAAAAACTATAACCTGTTCCATCCACGTCTGAAGGTGAAATAAGAAGTTGTATTCTAGTGAAAACTGAATGATATTTGTAACACTAACCGAGTCAAACTCTGCTGGGTTCCTGGACATAGCGACATAGAAGGGAATGATATAGCAGATGATGGCAAGGAAAGGGTCAGTATCAAATAGAAACAGTAGTAGCCAATTAGATGTGGGACTAAACATTCCGATCGGGGTGATTTAAACGAAAATAGACCTAATGACAAAAGAGCAAATCAATAAATCCTGGAGGACTAAGAACGACTGCGTTATCGCAAGAAGTTTATGGCCTAGAATTAATGAAAAGGAATCTCGGTATATTTTATCACTGAGTAAAAAGAATATAAGAATCTTGATAGGTGTACTAACGGGCCATTGTGCCATTGGCACAATGGCCACCAGACTAGGTGTATTCGCACCCGTTTTCTGCAGGAGCTGTCAGGACGTAGAAGAAATAGAAACCATTAAACACCTGCTCTGTGATTGTCCAAACCTCCAAACAAATCGACTCCGTTAGTTTGGAAACAGGTTTGTTGGAGAACTGGACGATCTAGCGCAGGTCTCAATGGCAAACATGAGAAAATTCATAGAAAGCACAGGCTGGTTCGCAAACGAACCAGTCTATGTGAACCATTAGTTTAGGTGCTTCTCTGCCTTCTCTTATAAGGGGATCACAATGGACCAATAGGCCCCTGTGTACGCAACAGCCTCTGTGCTGTGCACGCCCCTCTTAATCTAACCTAACCTAACCTATTTCAAGTCCTACCGATCTACCAATTTTCATCGTTCTACAAACAATCAGAAGTGCTCCATATAATAATTAAGAATTTTTAGATGTGGGTGGATGCCATGCCCCCTGTATGGGAAATTCCAATTATTCAATTTTTTTTCTTTCTAAGTACTTCAAGCCCTACCGACCTACCAATTTTCATAGTTCTACAACAGTCGGAAGTGCTCCATATAATTTATACGAATTTTTAAGAATATGGGTGGATGCCACGCCCCTGAATGGAAAATTCCCATTTTTGAACCTTTTTCTTTCAAAGTACTTCAAGCCCTACCGCTCTACCAACTTTCATAGTTCTACAACAATCGGAAGTGCTCCATATAATGCCACGCCCCCTGAATACTTACTTACTTAGGTCCTCGGATCTGTTACGTCCGTGAGTTTCCCCTTGCGGGGCATAGGGCCTCCACTCCTCTTTCGCGCTATCGTGTACGGTTTCTGGAAATGTACCTCAGCTCTCTCCAACTCTTCCCCACAACTGTGCAGATTCCTCTTCGACCGTTCTTCGCCAAGTACTTCTAGGTCGGCCCACTCCTCTGCCTCGCTGCGTGAGAGGGTTCCTCGCTGCGTGAGAGGGTTCCTCGCTGCGTGAGAGGGTTCCATTGCATCGCTTGGCTCGCAATGCACTCGTGGCCCTTTCGAAGCGTATGTCCAATCCACTGACACTTACGTTTTCGTATTAAAGAGTCGATGGGTTCCTGTCCTGTCCTCGCATGAAGTTCATCATTGGAGATACGGTTAGGCCAGAAAATCCGCAAGATGTTTCGCAGACATCTATTCACGAACGTTTGCAGCTTCCTTGTGACAATGGTTGTTACTTTCTAAGTGCTGCATCCATAAAGAAGCACGGATTCTACATTGGAGCGAAACAGTTGTAGCTTGGTCTTTAGGCTTATAGAGCTGTTTCTCCATATTTTGGACACCATCCCGAAGGCCACTCAGAAACCTCAAGGCCGCTCAGGATCTCAAGGCCGCTCAGAATCTCAAGGCCGCTCAGAAATCTCAAGGCCGCTCAGGAATCTCAAGGCCGCTCTGAATCTCAAGGCCGCTCAGGATCTCAAGGCCGCTCAGGAATCTCAAGGCCGCTCAGAAATCTCAAGGCCGCTCAGAATCTCAATGCCGCTCAGGAATCTCAAGGCCGTTCAGGAATCTCAAGGCCGTTCAGGAATCTCAAGGCCGCTCAGAATCTCAAGGCCGCTCAGAAATCTCAAGGCCGCTCAGAATCTCAAGGCCGCTCAGAATCTCAAGGCCGCTCAGAAATCTCAAGGCCGCTCGGAATCTCAAGGCCGCTCAGAAATCTCAAGGCCGTTCAGAATCTCAAGGCCGCTCAGGAATCTCAAGGCCGCTCAGGAATCTCAAGGCCGCTCAGGAATCTCAAGGCCGCTCAGAATCTCAAGGCCGCTCAGGAATCTCAAGGCCGCTCAGGAATCTCAAGGCCGTTCAGAATCTCAAGGCCGCTCAGGAATCTCAAGGCCGCTCAGGAATCTCAAGGCCGCTCAGGAATCTCAAGGCCGCTCAGGAATCTCAAGGCCGCTCAGAATCTCAAGGCCGTTCAGAATCTCAAGGCCGCTCAGGAATCTCAAGGCCGTTCAGAATCTCAAGGCCGCTCAGAATCTCAAGGCCGCTCAGGAATCTCAAGGCCGCTCAGAATCTCAAGGCCGCTCAGGAATCTCAAGGCCGCTCAGGATCTCAAGGCCGCTCAGGAATCTCAAGGCCGCTCAGAATCTCAAGGCCGCTCAGGAATCTCAAGGCCGTTCAGAATCTCAAGGCCGCTCAGAATCTCAAGGCCGCTCAGGAATCTCAAGGCCGCTCAGAATCTCAAGGCCGCTCAGGAATCTCAAGGCCGCTCAGAATCTCAAGGCCGCTCAGGAATCTCAAGGCCGCTCAGGATCTCAAGGCCGCTCAGGAATCTCAAGGCCGCTCAGAATCTCAAGGCCGCTCAGGAATCTCAAGGCCGTTCAGAATCTCAAGGCCGCTCAGAATCTCAAGGCCGCTCAGGAATCTCAAGGCCGCTCAGGAATCTCAAGGCCGCTCAGAAATCTCAAGGCCGCTCAGAAATCTCAAGGCTGCTCAGAATCTCAAGGCCGCTCAGGAATCTCAAGGCCGCTCAGAAATCTCAAGGCCGCTCAGAAATCTCAAGGCCGCTCAGAATCTCAAGGCCGCTCAGGAATCTCAAGGCCGCTCAGAATTTCAAGGCCGCTCAGGAATCTCAAGGCCGCTCAGGATCTCAAGGCCGCTCAGGAATCTCAAGGCCGCTCAGAAACCTCAAGGCCGCTCAGGATCTCAAGGCCGCTCAGAATCTCAAGGCCGCTCAGAAATCTCAAGGCCGCTCAGGAATCTCAAGGCCGCTCAGAATCTCAAGGCCGCTCAGAATCTCAAGGCCGTTCAGAATCTCAAGGCCGCTCAGAAATCTCAAGGCCGTTCAGAATCTCAAGGCCGCTCAGGAATCTCAAGGCCGCTCAGGAATCTCAAGGCCGCTCAGGAATCTCAAGGCCGTTCAGAATCTCAAGGCCGCTCAGAAATCTCAAGGCCGCTCAGAATCTCAAGGCCGCTCAGGAATCTCAAGGCCGCTCAGGATCTCAAGGCCTCTCAGGAATCTCAAGGCCGCTCAGGAATCTCAAGGCCGCTCAGGAATCTCAAGGCCGCTCAGGAATCTCAAGGCCGTTCAGAATCTCAAGGCCGCTCAGGAATCTCAAGGCCGCTCAGGAATCTCAAGGCCGCTCAGGAATCTCAAGGCCGCTCAGGAATCTCAAGGCCGCTCAGAATCTCAAGGCCGCTCAGAATCTCAAGGCCGTTCAGAATCTCAAGGCCGCTCAGAAATCTCAAGGCCGTTCAGAATCTCAAGGCCGCTCAGGAATCTCAAGGCCGCTCAGGAATCTCAAGGCCGCTCAGGAATCTCAAGGCCGTTCAGAATCTCAAGGCCGCTCAGAAATCTCAAGGCCGCTCAGAATCTCAAGGCCGCTCAGGAATCTCAAGGCCGCTCAGGATCTCAAGGCCTCTCAGGAATCTCAAGGCCGCTCAGGAATCTCAAGGCCGCTCAGGAATCTCAAGGCCGCTCAGGAATCTCAAGGCCGTTCAGAATCTCAAGGCCGCTCAGGAATCTCAAGGCCGCTCAGGAATCTCAAGGCCGCTCAGGAATCTCAAGGCCGCTCAGGAATCTCAAGGCCGCTCAGAATCTCAAGGCCGTTCAGAATCTCAAGGCCGCTCAGGAATCTCAAGGCCGTTCAGAATCTCAAGGCCGCTCAGAATCTCAAGGCCGCTCAGGAATCTCAAGGCCGCTCAGAATCTCAAGGCCGCTCAGGAATCTCAAGGCCGCTCAGGATCTCAAGGCCGCTCAGGAATCTCAAGGCCGCTCAGAATCTCAAGGCCGCTCAGGAATCTCAAGGCCGTTCAGAATCTCAAGGCCGCTCAGAATCTCAAGGCCGCTCAGGAATCTCAAGGCCGCTCAGAATCTCAAGGCCGCTCAGGAATCTCAAGGCCGCTCAGAATCTCAAGGCCGCTCAGGAATCTCAAGGCCGCTCAGGAATCTCAAGGCCGCTCAGAATCTCAAGGCCGCTCAGGAATCTCAAGGCCGTTCAGAATCTCAAGGCCGCTCAGAATCTCAAGGCCGCTCAGGAATCTCAAGGCCGCTCAGGAATCTCAAGGCCGCTCAGAAATCTCAAGGCCGCTCAGAAATCTCAAGGCCGCTCAGAATCTCAAGGCCGCTCAGGAATCTCAAGGCCGCTCAGAATTTCAAGGCCGCTCAGGAATCTCAAGGCCGCTCAGGATCTCAAGGCCGCTCAGGAATCTCAAGGCCGCTCAGAAATCTCAAGGCCGCTCAGGAATCTCAAGGCCGCTCAGAATCTCAAGGCCGCTCAGGAATCTCAAGGCCGCTCAGGAATCTCAAGGCCGCTCAGAATCTCAAGGCCGCTCAGGAATCTCAAGGCCGCTCAGAATCTCAAGGCCGCTCAGGAATCTCAAGGCCGCTCAGAATCTCAAGGCCGTTCAGAATCTCAAGGCCGCTCAGGAATCTCAAGGCCGCTCAGGATCTCAAGGCCGATCAGGAATCTCAAGGCCGCTCAGAAATCTCAAGGCCGCTCATAATCTCAAGGCCGCTCAGGAATCTCAAAGCCGCTCAGGATCTCAAGGCCGATCAGGAATCTCAAGGCCGCTCAGAAATCTCAAGGCCGCTCATAATCTCAAGGCCGCTCAGGAATCTCAAGGCCGCTCAGGAATCTCAAGGCCGTTCAGAATCTCAAGGCCGCTCAGGATCTCAAGGCCGCTCAGAAATCTCAAGGCCGTTCAGAATCTCAAGGCCGCTCAGGAATCTCAAGGCCGCTCAGGATCTCAAGGCCGATCAGGAATCTCAAGGCCGCTCAGAAATCTCAAGGCCGCTCATAATCTCAAGGCCGCTCAGGAATCTCAAGGCCGCTCAGGATCTCAAGGCCGCTCAGGAATCTCAAGGCCGCTCACAAATCTCAAGGCCGCTCGGAATCTCAAGGCCGCTCAGGAATCTCAAGGCCGCTCAGGATCTCAAGGCTGCTCAGGAATCTCAAGGCCGCTCACAAATCTCAAGGCCGCTCGGAATCTCAAGGCCGCTCAGGAATCTCAAGGCCGCTCAGGAATCTCAAGGCCGCTCAGGATCTCAAGGCCGATCAGGAATCTCAAGGCCGCTCAGGAATCTCAAGGCCGCTCAGGATCTCAAGGCCGCTCAGGATCTCAAGGCCGCTCAGGAATCTCAAGGCCGCTCAGGATTCTCGATTCTCGATTCTCGATTCTCGATTCTCGATTCTCGATTCTCGATTCTCGATTCTCGATTCTCGATTCTCGATTCTCGATTCTCGATTCTCGATTCTCGATTCTCGATTCTCGATTCTCGATTCTCGATTCTCGATTCTCGATTCTCGATTCTCGATTCTCGATTCTCGATTCTCGATTCTCGATTCTCGATTCTCGATTCTCGATTCTCGATTCTCGATTCTCGATTCTCGATTCTCGATTCTCGATTCTCGATTCTCGATTCTCGATTCTCGATTCTCGATTCTCGATTCTCGATTCTCGATTCTCGATTCTCGATTCTCGATTCTCGATTCTCGATTCTCGATTCTCGATTCTCGATTCTCGATTCTCGATTCTCGATTCTCGATTCTCGATTCTCGATTCTCGATTCTCGATTCTCGATTCTATTCTATTCTATTCTATTCTATTCTATTCTATTCTATTCTATTCTATTCTATTCTATTCTATTCTATTCTATTCTATTCTATTCTATTCTATTCTATTCTATTCTATTCTATTCTATTCTATTCTATTCTATTCTATTCTATTCTATTCTATTCTATTCTATTCTATTCTATTCTATTCTATTCTATTCTATTCTATTCTATTCTATTCTATTCTATTCTATTCTATTCTATTCTATTCTATTCTATTCTATTCTATTCTATTCTATTCTATTCTATTCTATTCTATTCTATTCTATTCTATTCTATTCTATTCTATTCTATTCTATTCTATTCTATTCTATTCTATTCTATTCTATTCTATTCTATTCTATTCTATTCTATTCTATTCTATTCTATTCTATTCTATTCTATTCTATTCTATTCTATTCTATTCTATTCTATTCTATTCTATTCTATTCTATTCTATTCTATTCTATTCTATTCTATTCTATTCTATTCTATTCTATTCTATTCTATTCTATTCTATTCTATTCTATTCTATTCTATTCTATTCTATTCTATTCTATTCTATTCTATTCTATTCTACTCTATTCTACTCTACTCTACTCTACTCTACTCTACTCTACTCTACTCTACTCTACTCTACTCTACTCTACTCTACTCAGACAGTTTAA